>SRMA01027076.1:0-22810 GCA_007224835.1 Danionella cerebrum | reverse complement strand
CTATTTAATCACACCTTCAAATAGTGTACAGCATGATCTATTTAAAAAAAAAAACACATCCTCACAGGTTGGGTCTAGGACATTTTTGATTGGCTCTGGGACCTTCCTTATAAACTGTGTCTACACAGTAAAATCCTAAGAGTTAAATTAACTCTACTCAGAGTGTATTTGGTCCCACTCTATATAGAGTTAAACCAACTCTGAAGGAGAGTTATTTAAATAAGTCTATTTGAACTAAACAGTCTATATTTGTCTGTTTTTACTCTTTCTGGAGTGGACTTGGTTCCTCTCTGAATAGGTAATATTTAGTTTGCATTTTCCATGCAGATTTGGAAAAAAATGAGGAAAATAGATTATTAAATTACTCTTTCTCAGAGTCGGTTTAACTCTATATAGGGTGGGACAAAATATACTCCGAGTAGAGTTAATTTAACTCTTATGATTTTACTGTGTATAAGGTGTCTATAAACTGTGATGCTTTGTCGTGGATTTACACTGAACTTTAATCAGGAAAAAAATAAAAGAGAGGGAAAATGTGATAACCGTGGTGATGTGATAATGCTACTACAGCGCGATTTGAGCGACATTCAAGAAGTAAACAGAAACAACAGGGTAAAACATCAAAGAGACAGTCAAAAGCTTTTTGTTTAAACCAGTGGAGTAGCTGGACCCCAAACAGGCAACAGTTGATCAATAGGGCACGACAGGTTTTCCAGGCTGTAAAGCTCAAGACCCAAATGCCCATAATGACACTTCATTTTTATTCTGTCACATAGCGTTATAAATACCTTGCTATTTTTGTCAAAATATGTCTTCCTCCGCATTTGCTGCAATACTGATAACAATGCTGAAATAAGGAGACTGAGACCGGAACGCTTAGGAACCGTCTGCAAAGTGCCAACCTACAATACAATTTGAACCAGAAAACAAACCATTGCTAACCTGCAGGTTCACTTTGGGAAAATTTGTAACATTTTATCTGTATGATTAAAAGTAGTGATTAGTTAGAAATAAAACACTTTATTTCCACCAAATTAAAGTCATATATCACTGTTCAGAAAGGCTGGGAATTCCCAACCCAGGACATTTTTTTTCACCCTATGACACTCTTGGTGTACCAGGACCCCCTTGTGGACAAATTAGGCACTGGCTACTGCTGTCACTTAGGGTCACACTTTGTGCAGGCCTGTGAAAGCTAGTGTTCATCCCACTTAAATCATACTTGGCTAAAGTTTAAGTGTAACTGTAATTAACTAAGCAGTTTATTTTTAAGTTTATTACACTTAACATATATATATTTTTTAATTTATTAAGAAACGTGTTAAAAATCAGGCTTACCAGACACAAAAAAATTCCATGTTTCAGCCATTGACTCTATGGTTTCAGCTCTCTCTTATGCTCAAGTTTTTTCTCCGAACTTTAGCAGTACATATATGTTTGTGTTCTGGAGGTTCCAGTAGAAATGAAGCATATTGTTGGTTTGTTCACAGGTCAATCTGCGCTACAAACTCTGAGACTGAGCTCTTGTCTCTGCGGGACAGCAACGCTAAGCTGGTAGCTGCTCTCCATGAGGCTAATGGCAGTATTGAAGAGTGGAAAAAGCAATTAGCTGGATTTCAGGAAGAAACAGAACGCCTCAGAGAGCAGGTGAGGAGTGTTTGAAGAGCGTTTAACTCCTCATTCACTCTTTCAATTGTTGTTCAAATGGCATACGACTTTCTTCTGTTTTCAGGCAACAGAGCTTTGCTCGCGCTATGAAACTGAACTGCTGTCAGTAGTGCGCAGCTTTTATAGAAATTGTTTTCCTTTAAAAACCATTACCATCTCTCACATTTACGTTTATGCATTTGCCCAACACTTTTATACAAAGTGTCTTATATTTCACAGAAAGAACACAGATCTTGCTGTCCACTGTGATTAGCACAATGCTCTTCAGACAGCCACAGAGAAGAACTAAAAGTTATTGTTTGTTGTTATTTAATTATTTTGGAAAACCTGGGCTGAGAGTATTATTTCTTCCAACCACTTCCTTCAATAGTTCTCTCTAACCTGACTCCTGGTAGCTATTTTGAGATCTCTACCTCAAGGGTTCACTCACTTTCCCTTCAAGCACTGAGTTTTTGTATTGGTTCTCAATAGACAATTAACATCAGATTTTTTTTTTGTTGGGGGGGGGGGGTTAAATAATTTAATTACAAAAAGTTTGCTTACAGTTATCAGCACAGGTATCATAATAAAAAATAAAAAACGCTTAGCGACACTAATTTTTTTCCCCCCCCACAAGTTCGTGTGCCATCTCCCACATGACATAAAAAGAGCGGCTGCCTCGTTCCCCCGTGCATAAAACTGCCACTGGGCAGGGGTACACCCTGGACAGGTTGCCTGACTTAATTTTGTCTCCTTAAAACAGAAAATATGATGTTCAGTGTTCGGTATGCGACTGTGCCCTTGCACCAAACCCACCAATGCTGAAACAAAGCTCTAGTCTAGCAGAAGAACGAGTGAAGAGTTTGACATTCAAACCACATCGATTTTCTACAAACACACAATTTCTGGTAGTGTTCTTTTCTGTTTCACGTACGAAGCAGTTGCAGTTTAATTTTCATTAAAGGATTTTTGTTAAGAGCTAACACAATATTTCTGTTTTACATACTGTACTCAAATAAAAAACGGTTGCAGAACAATGTGCAAGTCTACCAAAAGCAAACCTCATGCAGGAAGTGCATTGGGAGTCCTGGGAGATCATCCTGAGGGGTATTTATAGGAAAAGACAAAACTTCATTATTCAGGACAGAGGGAAGATAAATGGCTGGGGGAAAATGAAAGCGCTGAACTTATTTTCAGCACAAACAGAAAACAGAGTGAACTGTGACGACGTTCCTTCCCCTCAGGGTTAACATCTTCAACTACTCAAGCTGAACGTGTGCAATCACATTTGCTGTCACTCATTTTCAGGGGGTTGTTTTACATCATTTCACAGTTACGCGCTAGCTTCTCTTGTTTATTTTTGTTATAGCATGTTCAGACATTCTTTGAGGACTTGTGTGCCCATCATGTCACAGTGCATGTTTTGATCCCTCTGTTATTTCAAATAGTTTGTTGAATACTCTATAATTATTTGTTAATGTATTTAGTTCCAACCTTAGAGCCAATGGCAGTTTCCATACTAACACTATATTGTGCTTTTTACATCGTCATAAGATCAGCTGACAGTAGTCAAGTTTCAATCCAAAGATGAGACTTAAACTGGAATATCGCATAAAATATTTGGGAATAAAGCACCGTTTTCATCCAATGAGTCGAAGAGAACAAAATCATCACTTCCTGATAAACAGATGCCAAATATCAAAAGAAAAATAGATGTGACTGTTTAAGGAGAAGGCCTTTTTTCGTATTTAATAACTTGCATCTTAGAACACGCAGACGAAATGAAATATGTGCATCTTACATTTACATTTATCCATTTGGCAGACGCTTTTATCCAAAGCGACTTACATTTGAATGAACATATTTTTATTTTGTTTTATTTTTTTTCCCTGGGATTTGAACCCACAACCTTTGCGTTGTTAGCACAATGCTCTACAAACTGAGCCACAGGAAAGCATCTTGCTTTTGAACACAGACAGTTTTCTTATCAGATATAACGTTTATCCCATTCAGTTGCGTGTATCATTTTTGGTGACATTTTCATCATTTATGCGCATCTTGGCGTTTCCATCCAAGGTTTTTTGTGTTGTTATAGTGTCCTTATTTAACTTTATTCTGCTGCATTTGTTTGATTTTAATGTTCTGCAATAACAGCCATCATGTGCGGCACATTACAGGTTGCTGAGCTGGAGGCTCAAAGTGGCGTTTCTCCTTCCTGTGAGACGGCACATGAAGAACTCACCCACTCAGAGATGGAAGCGCTTGTTAGAGCCAAAGATGAGGTCAAGATTTTTTTTTCTCAGTTCAAAAGATGTTATACTCTCAGTTTAGTTGCAATAATCAAATTGAATTGGCATAAATCAAGTAAGGAAAATGCTCCAATCCTCCAATTTTAGATTTGACTTCATCTCAATTGTTTAACTTATAATGTTTCATTCAATCAAATGTTAATATGTTTATTTATTATCTAATTTTTCTAATACATTATTTAAAATGCACAGTGTTAAATCAACACTGCTGGTGTCAGTGGTGTAGACCTGTATAAATACTAGCTTACAGGTAAATGTAGCACTATGTGTCAAGCTCCAGTGGTGTAAGCAAGCTCAGCAAAGGGCGCCCAGGCTCATCATCATTCCCCAGCCTCCCCCTCTCTATCTGCTTCTCTTCTTGCCTACAAACCATCCTGTCTTTTCATAATAAAGGTATATAGTGTTCAACTCACATTGTTACATTTCAAAAGGGAATTTTACACTTTAGAAAAAGCACTTTAGAAAGCAAAGTGTGCCAGGTCCCCCAACAAAAGGTTTAGCAAATCAGTCGTGAGTGGGCTGGTTTTTTTTTCTGGATTCAAACGTAAATACTGGCTTGCAGAAATGACCTAAACTGCCTTTAGCCCAGTTTAAATCTCAATGTCAGCATTATGGGTGTAACAGTTCACAAAGATCACCGTTCCTTGTGATGGTTTGGTAAGTTTTCGATACAGTACACAAAAAATACATTAATGTTTCCCTGATTTTTTTTTTTATTCATAAAAACTTTACTTAAAAACATGGTGCTTGTCTTTACTTGTAATATCGAACAAAGATGGAGATATATCTTCAGGGGTTACAACTTCAAGCAAAACCTCCTTAAAATCGTTAAAAGTCCTTTTAAGAAATGAAAGAAAACATGTTTGTTTTTTTATTATCAAACTTTACTCAATTTGAGATTATGATATTGTCACCGTTCTTCCAACTATAATTCTGTCAGGAGCATCATCACTTTATGAGGAAAAAATCTGAAGATATATTAAATGAAAATGCTACTCACAGTGAACACATACATGCACACTCTCTCTCTCTCTCTCTCTCTCTCACTGTCTCTCACTGTATATATTTATATATGCTTTTCACAGGAAATCAAGCTTCTGCTGACCAAAAAGGCAGACTATAGTGAGTTGGAGAAGGAGAACCAGGAGGCCAGTCAGAGGATGAAGGTACAGACCTTTACTTACTGGAAATGACAGACAGAAGCATGCACACAAGGATTTGCTGGTTAATGGTGTTTAACAATTAAAACAAGTGGCTGAACTGGTTGCACTAGAAGATGTATATTGTTTATTACATTACATTTTAGCCCATCTTCTTCTTCTTGTACTTTCGGCTGTTCCCAGTTTAGGGGTCGCCACAGTGAATCATCTGTTTCCACCTAACTCTGTCCTCAGTATTCTTTACTCTTGCACCCACTAACTTAATTTCCTCTTTCAGCACATCCATATATCTCGTCTTTGGCCGTCCTCTAGACCATAACGATTTCAAAAGCCCTTTAGATATAAATACTTGCCAGAGGGGCTTATTGAACAGGTTTATTGTATGCAAGTTGAGGGAGAATTAGAGAGGAGGGTTTTTCATGAGTAGATGTAGAGGTCTGACTGAACAAGAAGGGAGCCCTGTCCCATAATTTAATCTAGATATGAAGGGAGCTTGATCTTTCTGATGTTGAGCAGCACAAACCTACATCTGGCTGTTTTTGTGATGCTCTCTTTGAATGGTAATTGCTAGTTGAAAGTCACTGGGCAAGAGTGTGATTGTTGAGGACTCCAGTAGAATGGTGAAGCTTAATCCACGCTAAATAGCCACATGGTGTACATGATTATAGAACCAGGAAATTCTCCAAATTCAGTTATTTACCAAATTTGTGCATTTTTACACTAAACTAATTACATCTCTGAAATAATATAACTGGATGTTACGCCCCTAATCCTAAAAGATTGGCTCACAGGGCGCACATTGAAGTATATGGTCAGTTTGAACAAAAAGAAAGATACTAATTGGGACCAAGTAAGTTGAGTAAATACAGTTTATTTTACAGAAACGAAAAACAATGCCAATTACCAGAATTCACAACAAAAACATTCAATAGAGAGTAAATTCGAGATATGTGATTCCCCAGGACTCCGGGAGAGGAGGAAAAACAAACGAACAGTGAAATAGCGCCAAAATAAATAAAAGCTCCTTAACTGAAACTCAACCCTCTTACCTAAACTATAACAAAAGAAAACCCGGAATCTTCAGCGACACGGCGCCCTAAATAGCCTTCACTATCTAAATAAAAATACAACCACGGGCGCTATTTCACCCCTATCTAGTGTGTTTAACATAAATTGAACTATGTATGGTGCATTTGAAACTAACTAATAACCACTAAATCCACTTAAGCATATAAAAGAAAATTCATAAAGCAAATTCTCACAAAGCCTATAAAGAAGACTCGCTCTAAAGCCAAGACTCGCTCAATGTCTCTCTCTCTCTCTCACTCTCTCTCTAGTGCGCTTTGATTTAACGCACGCACAGGTACACAATTCAGAGAACGCTGACTTCACCTAGCTGGATGCTCACACACACACGAAATCCAGCAGACAGCGCTCAGCACAGATGCACACAGCAGCGTAGTGTTCTCAAAAGAAGCCGGGCTGAGAAGGGAGGCGGGGGCGAGTCGTGTTCAGCTGAGAGGCTTTTGTAGAGCAGCCATGCTTCCGGATTGGTCTACCAGTTGCGCGTCATTCATTGTGGCTCCAATCGGCAGTGTGAAGAACATAAATAAAGACGTGTTAGAAAATACAAAAACATTTAATCAAAAACACTTATGATCTTGAGAAGATCGTAACACTGGATATAATAAAAGTGACAGGATATTATTTTTTAATATATCATCACAAAATCATCTAATATGTAAAAGAACTTTACCAAAAAATCCAAATGATTCAATTTCCTGCTGAAAAACTGACTCAGGAAGGGGGTGGATTAGGGTAACAGTAATGAGTATAAAGCTGGGGATGTTTACTAAAATGTTTTGGGTTTTTTTAATCTAAGAAACTATAGATATTTGTGTATATATTATTGAACCTAACATTATATATGGATTTAAGTCTCAATGCAAAAGAAAGAGTTTTTTTAAGATTTTTAAAAGATCTTAATCTTTTTATTTCATGGTGAAGTGTAGCATCAGAGACTGAGGACACGCAATAAATGCTATTTTCAGTGTTTTATGTGGATTTGATCAATATTTTAAATGTTATGGCTTAAATTTGCACTAAGAATTTAGTAATCGAAGCAAGTTTAATGCTTAATTATACATATAGTCCCAGGAACAGAAAAAGAACCCATTCGGTGGAATGGCTCTTTTAAAATATGAAACTGTAATTCATTCCAGGATAATACATGGTCAGGATGTTTTTGGTTGCCATAGTAAAAAAGGTGAATTAGGCGATTCTTAAATAGAACCCAAATGAATACTAATGTGCTCTGACTTTAGGATCTGGAAGCAAGGAATGCTGCACTGGAGGAGCGAGTGGAATCAGCAGAAAGTGCTTTAGCTTCCTCACAGGATGCTCGCAGTAGAGCCGAGAGTGCTGTGGAGAAGGTCATCCAAACCCTGGACCTCAAAATCAATGACCTGAGTGACCTGCGCCAGAACATTGCTAAGCTCCTGGAAAAATGAACGAAATTGCACTCAGGAGTTTACTAGAATCCTCACCAGCTTCACAACTGCACAAACGCTTGTCTGGGTACTTGACTAAAAACAAACTAAAGGGGTGTCATTTTTGGGAGATGATTGCACCCGCATTCCATCATTGCGAGAGTTCAGATTCATGGTTTTGATAAAAAGCTCATGATGGACTATCAAACACTACATCTAACTTCTTTTTAAGTATTCACCTTACCATTTTAATGCCTGGATGGCTTAAAAAGTAAAATATTTCCAGTGGCTTGTCATTTCTAAGTTCACCAGTTTTCATGAGTTTGTGGTTAGTTTTCTATAGAGAATTGTAGGGCACCTTTAGCAGAAACTCCAGTGAGTAGAAGCTAGTTTTCAGCTCGTTAAGTCAGTGTTATTAGATAGACTGTAATCAGTACGAATGAATGAAAAGGGCATCTATAGATACCACATGTGTCTATGAATCAGTGATTTAAGGGCTTGTTGTAGAAGCTTACAACTACAGAGATTATGATGATTCCATTACTATTCGTTTTCATGAACTAATGGATTAACTCATTCATTGACACCTGGATTCTGTCTGAATACGGCGGTACAGTAGTTTTAAATCAACAGCATTGCAGAACACACATCTCTGATTGGATCAGAGTGCCAGTAGTTGAAAACAAGTGCAAACTTTCAGGAAGAACACTTTAGCATCTTATAAACCACTATTGTTTGCAATACCTCTGCATGCTTCTTTATACAAGAGCTTTGTCGTTTTGAAAATAAAAGCATTTAGGAAAAACGTTAACCTCAGCTATATGTATAACCTCTCAGACATTTTGCACATGTGCTATTTTTATACTCTGTGTCTTGTGCTTTTATAATATTTACAATAAATGTGCTTGTTTCATGTGAACATGTCCTTTATTTTCCCACTCTTTTTGATTATTTATTGCGAAACTGAGTTCAATTAAATGGTAATTATCCCTTCAATTTATATAGCGCTCATCCAGACGCTCTACACTTTTCAAAGCATTATTCATTCACTCCGCATTCACACACTATATTGGTGCCATTTTAGCTGCCAGTTTACTGCCACCAAACACACCCCACCAGTCACACACATTCATACAGGGCAATGTGGGTGGAGTGGCTCGCCCCAGGCCACAACAACAGAATGCACAGTTATAGAATGACCAACATCACCACTATGCCCCATTAGATGCATGGGTGATACATATTTCAAACATCATGCATAAAATAATTTTTGGGTAATGCTGACTCTTAGATTTCCAAATATATGTATGTTCTATAAGATGTGTTGAAAATATGCATTTTTCGATCAATTTGCTGCACTAATATCTTAAATTATCATATGGTTTGACATGAAAGCATCACTTTTTATTTTCATTTAGAGTGAAAATGGAATATGTATTTTTCTCAACTCACTGCTTCAAACATTTTAATCGTGACTTTTTGGATATTTAACATTTATGTGCAAACTATGGTAATTTGGTTTATTTTTATTATAATTGAGAACTTTGCTTCTCAAATCTTTAAAAATATTTTCAAGAAATTCTCTTAAACTTGATGACAACGGTAAAAAAAATACTTTTTTGAACCTTATTGACACTAATTTCCTTGTGTTCTACTGATATTTACATAAATATTTCTATGCAGTTTTTTTGTCAAAATTGTGAACGTCACACCATTTACAGTTTATTAAACGTCTTTCGGGAGGAGTCTATCTGGAGCCACACCTACTTCAATTATTCCATCAACCCTCTTCCATATAAGCTGTTCCTTCCTCTTGTTCCCTGACTCAGTCTGAGTCAGCTTCATCACTCCCACCTACCTCCCCTTCACCTCTCATGGGGGTCTCCTCGGACGCATCCGAGTAAGACAGCAAGCCTGCACGTTCGTACCCGCCACACACGCTTACAAACTTAAAGCAGGTCCAGATATTCCAACTCTTGAAATGACATTTTTTATGTTTGCTTCAAAAATCCAAGTAGAAATATCAATATACACACAACACCTTTGGTAGCATTTTACTATATCTTGTGAGAGGAACATTTATATATATTTTCGCTAAAAATATTACTTTTTTATCTCTATGTGACACAATTTGTGTTATTTGTCAACCACTATACACATCAAATGACCTTTTGGAGTCGGCCAGCATAGGAGGATGTCAGATGTCGAGAGGTCTTTCGACAAACATCCAGACTGAAAAGGAATGTCTTTTGGTTACTTGCGTTACACATATGTCTCTTGCCAGAACCTGAAGATCATGTGATGTAAGACTGTAGAATGTGGAAGGCATGGATCCATCTCACAGTGATTTCCTATCAGTCATATTATGTACCCCTTGGCAGTCGAACTGCCAAGTACAAAGTTGTACATATTTGTACAACTGTTTTATTGATGTGCAGTTCCATTGTTCTGTCGTTTTATTGATGATTGGGGGTATGGCTTATTTAACCTTTGACCGAATGCTGAACAAATGTGTGATCTGTTAATCTTTCACCGGATAATCACACACACACACGCACGCACACAAACAAACCAGAGACAACGCCTCGTGAGTGAAATGCTTCTAGTCCTAGAGTCAGAGACAGAGCTATTGTCTGTAGAATTAGATCAAGAAGAGTTTTTATGTTGGGTCTGTCATTGGTAACCTTTCAAATTTCTGTAAAGCTTTCGATGCACTCACTTCAAAGCAGCTTCACAAAATGATGGGCTTTACTGGAACTCTATATGTAATTTTGTTTTATGTGACAACATCATCAACTACATTTAATTGTTTCATTTTATACTAGAGACCAGATTGCAGTGAGTAAATTGTTTTATTTGCCGTCATATTCAATTGGATAAAATTTGTCAACACGTGTTTTTGGAACGATGATAAAGGTCCACCCATGGAGAGCTCTGTCTATGGGTAAGTCCAGGCTTGACAGACTAAGCTCCTTGGACATTCCATTAAGTTCTGGACACTACCTGAGAACAGACTCGACGATATCTGCAGACCATCGCTTTGAGGACATTTACAGTATGTATGTGGGATAGGGCGACACCAAGTGATTGGTTATTAGTTGTACTGTGTAATTTAAGTGGTGAGTGGCTCCAAAAACATTTTTGAACTCGCAAGAGTTTACCACATTTGCATCATTATTAAGAGTATGTACATCAGTGAACCATAATGTTTTGTAACATTAATGCAGAAAGCATTTTTTTTCCGCATCTGCATACCTCTTAGGAGAAACAGGTCATTTTTGCCCAATAACCTGATATGTCTTTTGTAAATTAATTTTTTTTCATTAGCCCATGCTCATTTGTTCTCTGTTTGTGCATAAACCTTTCAAATTAAAATAAAAACATATATACATTTACTTCCATGGACTGACGACCTGTTCAGGGTGTACTCCCGCCTCTTGCTCAATGTGCACTGGAGATAGGCACCGGCAGACCCCCGTGACCCCGAAAGGCAATAAGTGAGTTGGTAAAATGAAGGAATGCATGTACACATTTAGAGCAAACAATAGTTTGACAGTAAATTAAAACACCTTAAAATGACTATTTTAAGCGATTCTGTAATGACAAATTAAACTGTAATAAATAACATTTCTTCACACGTAAAGCTGCAAATCACTTTTAATCTGTGGACAGTGAAAAACATCTGTTTTATATACTGGAACAGTATATATTTTTTTTAAAAAAGTTTTAAAACATTAAGATTTGCTAACAAGCTATTAATTTTTGTTGCTTTGCAATGTTTTAAAACAGTGTTTAACCCTTTGACGTCTCTGCATGCACTGGTGTGTGTGCCAATCACACAATCTGTTTTGAATTAAGTAGGAATGACATCACTGGCCTATTTAAAATATAATGTGCAGGTTTCAAAAAGGTTATTCGTTTTGATATTTTTGGTATTAAATGCACATTACAAGAGTTATGACAACTTGCAAGGTAAAGTTCTGCCACAAAAAGCACATTGGGCTAAAAAGGGCTTGAAACCGTAAAGGTTTATGGAAAGGTTATAAGGTTTTCTTGTTTTTTTTTTTTGTCTTGTCTTTGCTCTTTTGGCAATTTATGAATTCTTATTCTGTCTCCACACTGTACTAATAAGAAAAAATGTACTAATTAGAATGGTATTTTTGTACAATTTCAGGTTTGTTGTGGGATTATTGTGTAATAAAATGAAAAAAAAAGTTTGTTAAAAAAAGAAAGTGGAGTTATACTAAAAATTATTTCAAGCGTTGCCAAAAAAAATTGTTTTAAAGGTAGGTTTTTTTGCGCAAATTGTAAAGTAGTAAAAAAAACTCTCAAAAAGGCCCAGACTTCTAAGGCTTAACAGCTTTTTGTCTATTAATACTTTGTGGTTTCCCTAAATATGTTTCTAATGCTAAGCAAAATATATTCTACAAGTGTAAATGGCCACAAATCGAGTTTCAGCCTCTATATTTTCTTCGATTTGAGGCAATCCATTTGCTTCTCATTTCTTCAGATTTCTGTAGAATGGTGTCCGTGAAGTTTTTGGAAATTGGTTTGCGCAGTCAATCGCACAGCAGCTCTTCCCCGTTTTCACCGTCAAGCTCATTCACCGCTAGGCCATGAATAGGGTTTTTGCCACTGACTCCATAATTACAAGCTATTATGACATCATGTGTACACCGTAAGAACCTACTGAAGAATGGCCTAAAGAATGACATTAAAAAAACAGTACATATATTATTAAAAGTAACCAACTAGTCAGAATCAAGCAAGCAATTTTAATTAGTTAATCTTAAATATAATGAATTTCTAGACGCTCATTGTTTATTTTGTTTCTTAAATGTATGGTTTTTATTCTTATTAGTTTCTTTAAACGAACTGACAGTCTGGACAAATCCTCGTCTTGTCATTTTCACCACCAGAGGGAGAGCAATCCTATCCACGCTGACTCAAGAGAAACAAAGCTAAAGTTTTGGCGTTGACGACGGGATAGAAACGCTACAAGGGCAAAAAAACACTCTCAAGAGTGAAACGTTCTTGGAAACAATAAAAATAACTGGCTTTTCTGAAGTGTTCTAGCAGTCTATTATGAATTGTAGAGAGCATGCAAAAGTTAAGTTTTAAAACAACGATTAAAATGCAGTGGACATTTTTTCAGGAAACACGTTTCGAGAAACAGGGAACGGAATGAAGTGTTTTTTTGTTTTGCTCAACTTCTTCCAGGGGAGGTTCTTCTGCTCCGCTGCGAGCATGCTCAGTCAGCTTGTTTTTGTCCAGAGAACCTGTAAGCATCAATCACACGAGCTTTCTTCCTATCCACACCCAGCGAAGATGTTTGTGAGCAGGCCAGCGATTCCTGCTCAGGCCTTACATAATAAAACCAGCAGAGACCGCCCACTCGAGTTAAAGAGCGAGCTGGAAACATGAACAGCTCCAGTTTGTTGAGAAACTGAGCGGAGAGCAGCTTCCCGACTTTTGAGCTCTTCTCTCGGGCTTTGTTTGACTACAGTGCTGCACTCGGGAAACTTTAGAAAAACCAAAGATGATTTTCGACAAGCTGAAAAAGTTTGATATCGTGTTTGATTCTCCGGAGCTCGACTGTCCTCCGGTGTACAGCAGCGGAGATGTTGTCTCAGGGAAAGTAGTGCTGGAGTTCTCCGGGGAGAGTAATGTCGAGTCGCTGAAGCTGCACGCGGAAGGTTACGCGAAGGTTCACTGGACCGAATCCCGAAGCGCTGGCTCGAGCACCGCATACACGCAGAACTACAGCGATGAGGTGGAGTACCTCAACCGGAGAGAAGTGCTGCTGCAGGCGGGTCAGTAGAGCACAGTCAGCCGCCGCGCTGCTTCTGAATTTTAAGATGCACCCATTCCACGCAAACAAGCTACTAGACTCGCACCTGAGTTGTCTTTAGATTGAGTTTTGGCAGATACACATGTACATTGTTTTTTTTTAATCTCCCTCATGACTTTCTGCACTAGTTTGACTTGTGTTCTCGCGTTGGCACATGATTTAAAACACATTTGTTTTTGCTTTCATTTCTACTGAAAGGTGTTTTTGTCCTGCTTTGACAACTCATTCTGATTGATTCAGTAAATTTCCGCATTAGATTCACTGATATTTAATGTCAGATGTCTTGATTCCATGTGAAAAACTCAACACGTTCTGCAATATAGATATTTTTTTGCCATTTGTGACTGAACTGGTGCTTTATCCTCATGGACTTTATGCTACTGTAAACCAGGCGGCTGCATATTGTAAATATTGAATTAATTGTTTGAATGAAAGGTATAGTTTAAGTGGCTAAATGGGGGTCAGTGGTTTTGGAAAGAAATCTGTGTGACTGTGGATGTTAATCATAAAGTGGTGATTTTCGTGCTGGTGTCTTTGTTTTTTTTTTTTGACACAATCGTGTTTTTCTTCTGTTCCCTCCAGATAATGGTGAACTGACGGCCCTGCCTGCTGGTAGACACGAGTACCCTTTCAGCTTTCAGCTTCCAGAGGAGTAAGTGTTCTTTTTCATTATTAACTTGTGTTTCTTTATTACGAACTCTTTTGAAGAAGACATGCCTTGATATGGGATCTTTTGTTTTCTCTCAGAACATTGGTAACATCCTTTGAAGGAAAGCATGGAAGTATTCGATACTGGGTGAAGGTTAAGCTGCATCGGCCATGGGCTACGGTCAAGAAGCTCAAGAAAGAATTCACAGTTATTGAGCCTATTGACATCAATACACCTACTTTACTGGTAAGCATAATCTGGAGTATCGATTGTATTTAATTTTTACTGGTTGTAATTTGTGCACTTCCTAAGTCTGATTTTGATTTTTCTTGCAGGCTCCACAAGCTGGAACGAAAGAAAAGATGGCACGGATTTGGTACCGCAACTGTGGCCAGGTTTCAATCACAGCTAAGATTGATCGCAAGGGCTACACACCGGGTAAAAGCTTAGAGTAATATTTATGTTCTCCGGTTCTTGCTGCAGACGTTCTAACATCTTTTTCACAACCAGGTGAAGTCATTCCGGTCTTTGCTGAATTCGACAACGCCACATCTCGTTCTGTGGTGCCAAAAGCATACATAACCCAGACGCAAACCTTCATCGCAAGGGGTACAGTGAAGCTGAAGCGTTCTGTGGTGGCCACATTGTGCGGTGATATAGTAGGCCCACGACGAAGAGAGACCTGGCATGGGCGGGCCATCAAAATCCCTCCTGTCGGCCCTTCCATCCTACAATGTCGCATCATCAAAGTGGAATACATGCTAAGGGTGAGTCCAGTCTATTGTTAACACCAAAAACAAGCCATTGTTTACCATTGTAGGCAACCTTTAAGTGAACTGCTATCAACAAGCCTTTAAGTGAAGAGTTCTCTCTGGCTTGTCTTTAAGGTATGTGTTGATGTACCTGGGACTTCCAAACTGTCTCTGGAGCTTCCTCTAGTTATGGGCACCATTCCCCTGCACCCATTTGGCAGTCGAACCTCTAGTGTTAGCAGTCAATACAGCGTCAACATGGAATGGTTGCGCATGACCATCCCTGAGCAGCCTGAACGTATGTTTGAACCATCTTTAATTTATGGATTACAGAAAGTGCACAGGAAGCATCGGTCACTCACCTGGACTACTGTTGTTTCACAGCTCCCCCAGATTACAACTCTGTGGTGACTGAAGATGAAGCCGTCCAAGTCGTGAGCACCATCCCCCCAGAGGATGAGCTGTGTGGAGACCTGCAGAGGTCTCTTCAGTCATACCTCCAGGAATTCAGGTTCCGGCCTCCTCCTGTCTACAGCGAGGTGAGCACACTCTTGTGTTCTCCTAACAGGGGTTTTATCAACTCAAAAGAAAGTCATTTTCATTACATTTACATTTATGCATTTAGCAGACACTTTTATCCAAAGCAACTTACAGTTTGGGAGTAAACATAAGCAGTTTGTTAAAAGGTCTGATTAATCATAAGCCAAAGTCATTTTTGACATGTAATGAGTTATGGTAAGAACAAAAATAACTGACGGGGCTGCAGGGGCTGCACTCTCAATAGGGATGCCAAGACTTCCCTTTCAATGGACACTTCCACATGTCCTGGGTCTCCTTATGAAGGAATCCAGGAGGCTTCTGAAATAGTTGCTGAGCTCCGAGGCTGGTTCCTCTTGAGGAGGAGTAGAAACTCTTGCGAGTGACCACCTTATTCTTAAGGGGAATGCCCCGTCAACCTGCAGTGTAAACTTGATTGCCTTCATATGAGGTCTTGGGCTCAAAGCTCATGACCATAGGGGTTCTTAGGAATGTAGACGGACTGGAGCATTGCCAGCCCCTTTTGTACCAGGATAGACCTGTAAATCACCTGCATTGCTCCAGCCTCTACATCAATCCATCTGTCAATCTCTCCATCCACCTCAAAGAACCCATGTATAAACCCCAACCCCAACCTGTCCAAGGATTCAAGCAGAATTGAAATTAGGCAAAATTGGTGAAACATTCTTTTTTTTGTAGTTGCTTCACACTCGACTGCAAACCTCCCCAGTCCCTACTGTAGGTTTTACAATAACCCAAAGATAGACATTAATTTGCAGTTTATTGTAGTTAATATTGTTGTAGTTTCGGCTTCATGATATTGTTTTGTCACAACTCAGCATCTTATGGCAGAGGAATTATCATGTTTTCTTTACTGTGCTTCATATGTTGATTGATCAATAGATAAAGGAAACACGAGTCAGCAATTTGGTGCATTTACTGCTGCTGCCTCTGAGACACTTGAGTTGTGACTCGATCGTGGGCTTTCTGAGAGCAGTTTTCCATGGAGCATCCATGTATTTTAACTCTACCTTTTACTTCTTTTGAGCTAGAAATAATCTGTGGCAAGTGGGGTAGTGGTGGGGTTGGTTACCGGTTCTGGTAACCGGAAGGAAGGCAGTTCGATCGTGCCAGTTCCATTCTGCCATTGTGGCCTTGGGGAAGCCAATTCACCTGCATTTCTTTGTAAAGATGTGTGAGAATGATGAGGTGGTAGGAAGTAGGCCGTAGGCAAAAGATATTGTGGAATTAAAAAATTAACGAGTGAAGGGAATCCCAGATGTATTTTAATCCACCCGTTCGTTACTCAGCTCAGCCATCTTGTAAACTGTCTAATCAGCCCCTTTTTCTATTTCATTCCAGGTGGATCCAAACCCTCAGCCTTTGACTATGCGTCCTCGCTGCATGACCTGTTGAACCCTCAGCCAGCTGAGCATCCTGTGATGTTTGAGATTTGAATCTCCCGGATACCTCTCTGAGACTGAGACTGGTATTTCCTGCTGCAGGCCCGGGAAAAGATGAGATGTTTGGACTGGGCAGGCTGAGCCTTCCAAAGGAACAAATAAAGAGGACATTGCAAACCAAGGTGGACAAAGGTCCAAAAGGACTGGGTTTGTGTCCATAAGAATGATGCCGCTCTGCCTTAGTACCTGGCACACTTGTCTGAGATTCAGGGGATATGGGACAAATCACTATAGAATCCTGCTAGAGAAGCCTTTCAGAGATTACCCATAGTGCCCTTGCTGCAAATGGGAGCAGTGCCTCTCAGCCAGGTGCAGTCCTATGTGATGCCGTCCTCTCCCTCACCTGTATCATCTCTGTGGTGTTGATGTTTGCCAAAGAGATTATGCTTTAATGTCCACGTGTGAAAAGGTGATACAATACAAGAGAGAAGAACTGGTGCAAAGAAGGAGAAAATATTTTTTCTTCTGTGATTGTGAAAGAACATCTCGGCTCTTATTTGATGGTTGTGCAAATGTCATCTGGCTTGAGTAAAGCTACTGTCTTAATGTAAAGCAAAGCAAGGAAACGTTTGCTTTGTTTTTGCCAGATTTTTAACGTAACTGCGCATTGAGAAACATCAAAAATGAAGGAAAAGCCCAAAATATAATGAACAAGGTGTCTTCTTTTCTTCAACAAATCCAGGGATTATGTCACAATGAGCTTTCAAAGTGTTTGCGACTCCCTCAAGTGTCTTTAAAACATTCCCAAAATACCACCAACTTATTTCATTTCCAGATGATGAGGAAGTGTACTTTCAGGTTAAAACACATTGATTGTTTGTGAAATCATTTTAAGTGAATGTATTTTCTACACTTGTTGATATTCTTTGTTTATCACAAAATAAATTAAAGGGAAAATGAATGTGGTAAGCGGTTGTTCCTGCTGCCTCTCAATAAGGAGGTTTCTAGACCCAACTTCTAGGCCTTTCTGAAAGAAGTTTGGATGTTCTTCATTGTGATTATGAGAGAGTGCCCCCCAGTTAAATTTATTTGAATGAGTGAAAGTGGGCTATTGATTTTTTTTATTTATTTTTGTTCTGTATGGCTTATAAGTTGGGCATTTTTATGTCATCCACACAAAATCTTACTTGGAACTAGATGACTAATAAGTTTCATGGCACACATTAATTGTTTTCTGTGTGAGGTAAAATTTAAAGATTGCATCACATTTCCTGAGGGCTACCATATAAATAACAGACGTGGGGCCAGAGGCACTGAGTGTGCTTTCTCCTCTCATCATTCATGAAGATAAGGGAAGGCCATGTTCTAGCTTTAACTAAACACAGAAAGTAGTTATCTAAAAACTGTTGAAAATCGCTGTGGTCTTAAATCTGCCCATAAACTGTTCAAAAATCTCCAAATGCTGAGTGAGAGTTGTTTTCAGAGGAAAATGAGTATAGTTGGGCACACTAATAAAAAAGTTAAATGTACTTGATTTTTTTTGGTTAGATTTCTTCTGAAGGGTCTGATTGTGTTAAACTAGCATAATTTTACATTAAACATGATGAAATCCTGGTAGTTTCAGATCACGTGAAATCAAAGTAAATGTTTTTGTGCGCTTCTGCTTATAAAGTTGTTTTATTTTTTCTGTACTGGTATGTAAGCATTTTTTTTCAATTAGATTTATTACAGGGTTGAAACAATATCACGTACATGACAATAAGACGCTTGATTTATGATTATTTCTTAACAATAAGATGGTCAGAACAAATTGTCAACACCTAAAAGTTGCATTCAGAAGAAAAAAAAACATTAAATGTATTCACCTTATTTATTTTATGGTATAACATTTCAAGATTTTTGTCCATTGTCTTTGATTTTAGCTTTACTAGTGTCACCCCACCCACCACCACTGCTGTAAAAAGTTCTCAAATTCCTAGAATACATTATTCCTGAGCTTCTCTTTTAGTCTCATGCAAACAGCACACACTGCTCTTCGTCTGAGCTAAAGATGTACAGCATTCTCATGTACCCACATGTTCAAGGATGGTAACAGATCGTTTTAGTTTTTTTTTTAAGTTTGGGAAAAGCATGTCAACCTATTAATTGGACTCCCACTCAAACTAACTGCCAATCTAGTGCCCAAATAAGGTATATATATTTGTTTCAAAGTTCTGTATTTATTGACGTTTCGTATCTAATATTTATTTATGTTAAATAGAAAGTCTTTCAAAATCTTTGAAATTGAAAGTGAATTATTATTATTTAATGTACCATAATGAGCCACATTTCTTCAGATTTTAATCTGAAAATGGCTGATTTAAACACACATGTAAGATTATTTTACAATTATTTCTCTCTCTTATCGTATAATCATTATCGTAATCTAATAAATATTGCATTCAAATTATTCATTCAGTTTCCAACCTGCTTATTCCCTTTTTGGGGGTCTGCCGGTGCCCATCTGCATCGCACATTGGGCGAGAGGCAAGGGGTACACCAGTCCATCACATGGCAACATTCACACCTAAGGGGATTTTAGATTATTCAATTAACCTAACCCGGAGTAAAGCCATGCAAACACAAAGAGAACAAAAGAGTAAAATTTATTTAACTTAAACATGCAGACATGATTCTGCTAAATGTACGCTGTTCTATCTAAAATAGAGATAGAGAGGAAGACAAAGGGGGTGGTAGATAGATGGGGGGGGGGTGAGAAACAGCCAGCCCCTGTGAGATGGAAACCAGGAGAGTGAAACTCACGCTGGACCGCTCCTTTGACACGTTGTTTGCTACACCCCTTCTGTTGAATATATGTAATTTCCATTGTAAGATCAACCCAAAATAGGATTATAAATATTTTTCTATTACAATAGGTAAAGTGTAGCTCATGCTAGCACAGTTAGCAATGTATATTGGATCGGTCTGAAAAAAATGGAAGTATCTCCACAATACTGAAGTTGTGTAACCCATCCTCTCAACAGTGACATTAAGGGTTAGCAGCAGTGGCATTGAGAAAGCATCATCTCCTCAAAATAAGACGATGTGGTCATCCACCATGTGTGGCACACAGCATGTCACATTATGCTATTTCTCATTATGTCAGTCTAATTTAACCATAAAAGAAACAAACAAATCTACTTATACACAATTTCTTCTAACGCTTATCTGGGGCTGGATCACAGGGTGTGTGTGCCGTCTAAGCATCATTTTGTTCTCCACAAACACCTCCAAGTCATCTAAGGATATCCATACATTATTTCTCCAACGTTTATTGTGTCTTCCTGGGGTCTCTTTCCATGCCTGGAACCCTTGCCGAGGGAGTCATTTGGGAGGCACCGGAAACATAAGCCCATGCCACATCAGCTTGCTTCAATTTGAAGCTCTAACTCGGCCACTGCTATCAGGATCTTATCCTTTCAGTCATGACCCAGAGCTGATGGCCATATGTAAGGGTAGGAACATAGATCGACCGGTAGTGAAGCAAAAGCTTCACCTTGCAGCTCAACTGCTTCTTCACCTCGATGAACTGGTACATCGCCTACAGTTTGTATACACAGTTGGTTTGCTTCAAATAGTGATGAAAGAAGATTGCTGAAGGGGAATCTGTGAATACACAGCTTTGTTGAATGCCAGCCTTTGATTGTCATTAATGAATCTATTTCGGGAGAGTTTCTAACACATGATGCTGTCTGTCGGACATCCCGTAAAATCCATTTGCTCTGCATATCCAGCAGAAATAAAGGGATGAACAAAGGACATTTTCCTTCTTTTTTATACAGAGGAATGACCTTTTAGCTTGTGGTGTTCATTCTGTGAGATTCAGAGACCGTCACAAAGCACCTGAATAATTTCTGGTCTGATGAGACAAAAAGGTTTTGGTTTGAACACCAGAAAGAAACCATCTACAGATCAATCCCACCCTCACAGTGAGGCGTGATGGTGGCATCCTAGTTTGTTGATGTTCACAATATTAGAAAGCACACAAAGAGGGACATCTGACCCTTGCTCTTTGCACAATGTCTCTAAATCATCCAGTGACCTGACTGCTCTCCTCCGCACTCTCCTCTCCAACTTTGTGTGTGGTGAACCATTTCTGTGTAGATTTGGCACCATGTTTTGTCATCTTTTTTGTTCCGCCATATGGGTAGACAGACAAACAGACAGACAGACAGATAGACAGATAGAAAAATGGTTGCCAAATCCAACAGTCCATTGCAAGTCCATCGCAGGGAAACACACACACACACACACGCACACACACACACACACAAACACACATACAGTCACACATTAGGGGAATTTAGATTATTTAATTAACATGTTTTGGGATTGTCGGGAACTTTAATGAACAAATGTTTTTTTATCATTTTTGTGTGAATAAAACAGACATTCATCACATTTTTCGCATTTTCCATCTCAAAAAACATCTTAAACGCTTAAAAAACTGAATAAAATATGTATACGTGGTCACTGGCACTAGAAGATCTGGACTCTGGTAACTTATTAAAAACACCACATTATCACAGACAGTTTCCTGGGTATCAGCTCTGATATCAGCAGATGAATCTGAAACAGTGAATACTTAAAAAAAGGCAAATATCTAAAGCTATTTCTATGACATACAGAGTGTCAAACATGTTATGAGAAATGCTAAAAAAACAACTAAAGAATACATTTGAATTTGCATTTGTAATGTTTGTTTACAAATAATAGACATTTCTTTGAATAAATGCACATAATAATCAAATGGGGGCAAAAGAAAACAAATGAAAAGAAATTCACAAAGAAGTGAGTAGTGGTATTTGTGTCCTTGTTCTCAGAGAGGCTTCCTCACATGGACACATGACGCTCAGCCTGAGAGACTTGTTGACTTCACACAGCCAGATCAGTTTGCTTCACAGCCCAGGACTTCGTGGAAACAGAAGTCAGGCCAGATCAAGAGCCTCTGCAATTTTCAGTACTATACATATATATGTAAATATATATATATATATATATATATATATATATATATATATATATATATATATATATATATAGAGAGAGAGAGAGAGAGAGAGAGAGAGAGAGAGAGAGAGAGAGAGAGTGATAATATTATTATAAATTTACAGATGTGAATATGACAATGTTCCTCATATATTTCAATATATGACCTATATTCTTATGTTTTGGCTTCCTTTCTGCCCATAACACATTTAAAGGTTCATGGACCATATGAAGGCCTAGCTGTTTATTACATTTCCAGCTGCCTGCTGCCTTTGTTCTCTCTGGACAGAGCTGAGATCCTGTTTCCTGAAAATATGCTGAATCAAAGCTTTAGCTCATTGCCAGATGATTGAAGTCAGGCTTTCACTTCTGAAGTGGTGCAAAACGTGTTAATTAGAGTTACCATCAGTGCAGATCAGAAAGAGAAGGTAAAAGCACTTGAATCTTAGCACAACATATGTATTAAGAACAGGCACAAAGGGATTGGGAGTTGGACTGCAGTTATTTCATGCGTCATAAGCAGATGCATGCTGCAGTACTTCCCCCATCAGGCTGCACAGCACGTGTCGACGTGTTGGGCTTGAGCTCCTGGCTTGTCTCCAGCTCAGACAGAGCAGTGAAACCATGGTAAATATTCTGAAGAATGTATGGAGGTCCCGAGAAGGAATGCACGTAGCTCCAGTGAAAAGAACAATGTGTTCCTATATCTTTCGTAAGTAAAAACATGTCCTCAAGGCTCAGCCAGCAGAGCATGGTGTTTGCAAGGCCAGCAGACAAGATTTTGAAACTAATTAATCAATGTGTTCCACCAAGTAAATGTTAGGAAATGTGTACAAGGAGATTTGTAAGTTTAAAGAATACACACGACATTCAAAAGTTTTCTCCCTCTCACAAGAGAATGTAAACTTCATCCCCTTGGAGTAATTCATAAGTCTCCTGGAGCCAGTGGACTATCATATTGGACATTACGTGATTGAGATGTGAT
>SRMA01027075.1:325146-414336 GCA_007224835.1 Danionella cerebrum | reverse complement strand
TGAGACGAGCCTGAGACGCCTACATCTGGACACACAAATATCACAAGAGTGGTATTATAGAGACAAGATAAAGCGTTTGCTTTTGTATTGATTTGAAAACGGATTAATCGCTTAGCTGACAGCTACCTGAACAGCCTGTGAGTATTGATTAGGACAATATCGATAGCATAATTGTAATATTTCATTACATTTTAACTGCTTCTCCAACAGAAATTCCAAGACTTGAATACTGACAAAACCATTCGTTCTCAGCACAATTCCCCCTTACCCATGCTCCCTCCTACTTCGTCGCCTGAGGTCAAGCTCGACATCCATGCAAACTCCTAAACCCAGACATGCTCTTAGATTCAAACTATGTATGTTAATCGTCTGACTGCACATAGTAGTGTGTTATTTAACATAATTAGTGCTTGCTTTTGGAAATATCCAACAATAATCAATTTAACTGTATCACCAAAGCTTAGTTATGCTGCCACATTCCCAAGCACAGCTTGAGCTGGTCATGTTGGATCTCCACTATGGTAAGTAAGTGTATTTGGTAAAACACAAATACAGTATTTTGTCTGCCTATTAGCATCCTAAAAAGGCCTTGTAAAGAATTATGAGCTCACTAACAATTAATGTTAATGCTTTGGTATAGTAGAGTTGATGCTATAATTAAAAATAAAAATAAAGTTTTTATTTGCATTGACAGAACTTACTTGTTATACTACATACAACTGTACATATGATCTCTTCTACAAGGACATCTAGGAAGGTATGGTCTCGATGTCACACTGTACAATCTGCTGTAAATTCTGAACTGTTCTGATGTTGACTGTCGTGTACACAAAATCAAGGAAAGCTCTGGTGTACATTAACTTAGCTGATAATGTTTACTTATACAGTACACATCAAAAATATAAAATAAGTATGTTATAGTATAAATATGTTAAGAAAATTAGGAAACAAGAAAAGTGACATAACTCTAATATCTAATGCGCAGACAATAATTAAGCGTTAAGTTAAAAATGCAACATTGGTTTTTTTGTTGCTTCAGTAAGGGAGCATTTTGCTTATTCTGGATACAAGCAATTTTATAGCATACCGAACGCCCTGGCCATTACAGTAACACTAACACAAACACACCGCGGCGTTTTCATAAAAAACCCAACAATATAAACATGACGCGTTATTATTACGATTATCAGAGATGGATGAAAGAGAACGTGCCTTTTCCTTACCCTGGTAAGGCTTGGTCAGTGTGAACTCCCTCTTCAAAAACTCCTCCATTTCATGGCCATCGTCACACAAAACAATGCTGAAAGCGGCAAATAAAACCAATGAAATCATTATTTAATCCTAATTATATCTCCCTTTATTTTCATTTATCTTTGGATATTCTGGAGACGTTTTTTAAACGCGTCATCTGCTTTCCCCTCGGTGTCCCTTTGACGCTCAAAGCTTCCATCCGATTGGCTGCCTTCCTTACCAGGCGAACATTTATTGGTCCATCTGGCTTTCAGTCAAATCTACCACAAATCAAATATGAGCTCGCCCATGCGTCGGCAAACGGGACAGATAGGGTTATAATGATTAAAAAGCCCCAAAACAACAAATTGAAAATAGCAGTCATTGAAACAGCTTCACTGAATCATAACAATGTATAACATTCACAATTTGTGATTTTTATGCAAAAGATTTTTATTTTAAAGGCTTTAAGAAAGCATGCAAATATGATTATTTTAATTATAATTATAGTTATAATTATTATTTTTATTGTTGTTATTAGTATTAGTATTAGTAGTATCCTTGGTGAGTGATGTTAGCTGGTATAAACAATGTTAAAACTAAAATTCTCATGCTTCCGCAATGGTTACGTCAGAGCTGTGTTAGGGATTGTGGTAAAACTAGACATACGAAACGCTAATGTGATTTTTTTCCCCTATCATATTTTTCCCCCGTTTGATGGGAGCAGATTTCGGTTTCCCCACAAAAATAATGCTGCTTGATGTAACTTCAGTTGGCGAAACTACGATGGCCCATTAATGCACAACACACCACAAATAAACTTTGTGTGCACAATGCTATTGCAAATCAAAAACACTAATAAAACACAATTTTTTAAAATGTGAGCTCATTTACAGGCTAACGCTTTTAAAAGAAGAACTTTTAGCTCTCCCCTCGAAGAGAATGAATGAATGAATGAATGAATGAATGAATGAATGAATGAATGAATGAATGAATGATCATGGACTTTACTGGATTGTCAAAATAAATTGGAAATATTGCAGAATTGAGTTTTTCAAGCCACCAATACAATAACTCATCACAGAGAGGTTGCGGTGGGAAAAAACAGGAAGTGTAAGTAAACATTGATGCGAAACCTGGACCTGCGGCCAAGATATTTTATCATTCATGTGAAAATAAATGTTTGTACTGGACTGTGATCAAGTGGGCCGCTTCTCTCCATCACATAGTCAAGCCATCCACGCCTTGTTCTAGTGGCTTGTTTGGATGGGCACTATGGGAGGTTATGGTAATGAAGTGAGGTACACACAGGGATGACCGCATTTTAAAATGCCTTTTCCTCTCTGCTTCAGAGAGGAAAAGGCATTTTAACTGTAAAGTGTTTAACTGTAAAGTGTTACAGTTTAACACTTTAACTGTAAACCTTTCCTTAACGGTAAAGTGTTCTTCCGCTAAAAGCTCTAGCATGGAAACAAGCTCACTAGCACCCCCCAGTGTCGTAATTTCTTTATTTGCAATACATGTTCCTTGAGAATCGGTGGCCCGTTAGTGACATTACTTAAAATCAAAAACGCAACACAAATCAACTTTGCATGCGCAACGCTCTTACAAATCAAAATGGCTTTCACAAACACTACTGCAAATCAAATAGCCGTTTTTATTTTGCAATAGCGTTGTGCATGCAAAGTTGATTTGATTTGTGTGAACTGTGACAATAACATACTCTCTATTGTGGTGCATAAAGCTTGTCTTTTTTAAGAGCAGAAACATTTTAAGGCTGAAGTTTCATCACGAAGCCCTAAGCCTTGCTTAGTTGCATGTGATTTGTTGACGGTCCCTTCACTTCAAGATGGCTACTCGCAGCCACAGTAAAGATTGAAACTCTAAAATCAGCTCGTCTTTCTACACCAACTCCTCCGTTATGGATCCCTCGAGCGACAGCGCGCCGGTGGACATCTACAGAGACACGTGGGTTCGGTTCCTAGGTGAGTGTCGAGGGCATGCACGTGACCTCCAGGGGTTAAAGTTACTTGGGGAATTTACAGACACGTAAGTTATAAACATGTGCTCCCTCTTGTTAGTCTGCGTTAGATTCTCGTGTATTTGTTTGATGTATGATGAACTCACATCCAGCCAGACTTCAGCAGTGTCTAATTCTCTCTGTCTCCCTTCCCCTCACTCTCTGTCTATGTGTGTGAGTGTTACTCGCTGTGATGATTGTGTAATGGACTCCTTTTAAATTCTTAGGGACTCACAATCTCTGGAACTCACTCACTATTATGTTTACAAAAAATGGCTTTCTACAACTCACAAAATTCAAGGTCAAAATAGTTTCTTGCTCCTATTGAATACAGCAATAATTGAGTACATTTTCAATAAAAGTCTTGAATTGTTATTTAGATTCTTACCGGGCAGGTGTGCATTTACTTTAGCTAATGTGGCGTACAAAAGAGTGAAGTTTAGGCCTCATTGCAGCCTTGGTTGTGTCTGTATGAATGAAAGTTACAGCTATCCTAATGCCATAGCTTGCTAAATGGGAATGAACTCCATCTGTTTCATGCCTGAAAAAATTTCCATCAGGCTATTAATTTTGTGACAGTAAAATGAACGCAATTTCAGTTAAAACACAAATAAACCTTTAAAATCTGGAAAGACTTGTACATCCTGTTTGAGCTGCCAATCAAAATTGCATTAGCCAATTGTACTGTTAGCCCCGCCCTCATTGGAGATTTGTGCCAGACTGAAAGAGAAATAGAAAATCCTGACAATGTAATATCAAAACCTTGAGGTCTGGCTGCACCCAAGTCCAAGAGTAATATTAAATAAATGAAACAGACGAAGCAAAACCTATAATGTATGTAAAAGTTAGAGGAGGGTGGGACTTCTCGTCTTTCTCTCAGCCAGTGGGAAATTATCAGCGACATAGTCAACTTCTTTGCTGACTAATACGACAAAAACAACGGTAAACAAAAAATTCTATTGTGTGCCAGCAATGTTTTATCCATAGACTGTAAAGAAATATGGATGTCGTGACAGAGCCTGCTGTCATTGGGCTAATGAGAAGCTTTTTTTGAGCTGGACTGAAGGCTACCGCTGAACACACACGTGACTTCCTGATAGAGATGGAACTGACATGGTTACAGACCCCCGCCTCAAGTCAAAACTTGAGCAAAAAAAAAAAACTATTAAAGCTTGTTCACTGTGCAGTGGTACACCGAGATACGAATGCTTCAGGTGACGAGAAATCCAAAATACGAAAGGTCTTGAAAATTAGCTTCAGTTTACAAAAAAAAAATCCAAGATATGAAAAACACAATCCGAGACATGCGTATACCACAGTAAACTCGCCAACAGTTCTGTTCTCCTATCTGCTTGTTAAGTTGTGGGTCCTGGTGCTCCTCTGTCCAAGTGACAGACGATGGTAAAAGGCACTGGAAATTTAATCATCACACCAAAAACGCTTTGAATCGGTTTTAAATAAAGCAAAACAATATCTATAGATTACCAATAACGTATCGTAATAAAGGTTAGCGTCCAGGTGTCTTAAAAAAATTACGTTTACAAAGTGGAAACTGCTGTTCGGAAACGGTCACTCCTCTAAATTCCACTTTTTAAACCTTGTTTCTTTTAGGATTTTGGAAATTTTTTTGTAGATGTGTCTTGAAGTTTGATTTAGCGAAATAAATTGAATTCTATGAGCGGCCATTATTCATCTGTTCATGTGGTCCAAACAAAGAATCGAAAACCATTGTCAAAAACCACGGCACATACCAAACCAAGAGCTGCACGTACTGTTGCATCCCTTACAAAACAAGCAACTGCGAACCAAAACTGCGCGATCTTACAAAAGTCAAGATTCATTCAATTAATATGCTGCATCTTCCCATTGGATAACTGAGATTAAATATGAATAATTATGAGGAAAGTCTTTGAAATGGATTTGTACAACAATACATCGACAGAAAAATCTTTTCAAACAGGAAGTCAGAAATATTTTGGACAGTTTACCCAGAATTAAAAGCAAAAGAGAGTAAATTAAAATAAATAAATTAATGTTCAACGTGCAAATCTAAGAAATTCTTCTAATGTTTACATGCAGGGTACCGTGGACTGTTTCGCTGGGATGACGCAGTATTTTGCTGTAGTACTGCCTCTTGTAGAAGGCTTTCTTCATTATGTTTGATTTGCTACAGAAGGAGGATTTGAAAAAATAAATGCTGCTGAACTCAAAACTTTTTTATTTGGTAGATAACCTGTAGCTTCATTAAACCTGTTGAGGTTAATTCTGCATACAGTAGTAAGTAAATAAAATAGTTTATAAATATTTAATAAAATAGACTATTTGATGCAATATAAAATGATGGGGTTCATGATTTTAAAATCATTAGAACAGAATAAAATTACTTTTCTTCACATGATCACATATATTTATGAAAACTGTACACAATTGTCTACTGGGAGGTCCGTCATGGCTCCTCATCTGTTCATCCTGGGGTAACCTATGCAAATCTTTCTCAGGTTATGCTAATGAGGTGGGCGAAGCCTTCCGGGCACTGGTTCCTGTGAGTGCCGTCTGGGCAAGTTATGCTGTGGCCACTGCGTACGTATCTGCCGATGCTCTGGATAAAGGAAAACGAGCAGCTGCTGTAAGCACAAAAATACACACAATATCATTCATTCATTCATTCATTTTCATTCCCGCTTATTCCCTTTCGGGGTCACGGGGGTCTGCCGGTGCCTATCTCCGGCACACATTGGGCGAGAGGCAGGGGTACACCCTGGACAGTATTTATTTATTTATTTATATTTAGTCAGCCACCAATTGAGCAAGTTCTCCCACCTGAAAAGATGAGAGAGGCTCGTAATGTTCATCATAGACAGACCTCAACTATGAGAGAAAAATACAGAAAATCACTTTGTCTGATTTATAAAGAATTTATTTGCAAAATATGTCGGAAATAGAGTAATTGGTCAATAACAAAAGTTCATCTCAATACTTTGTTATATATCCTTTGTTGGCATTGACAGAGATCAAACGTTTTCTGTAGGTTTTCACACACTGTTGCTGGTATTTTGGCTCATTCCTCCACACAGATCTTCTCTAGAGCAGTGATGTTCTGGGGCTGTCGCTGGGCAACATGGACTTTCAACTCCCTCCAAAGGAAAACTCCCTCCTTGAAATGCTTCTTACGAAGCCACTCCCTCGTTACCCGGGCGGTGTGTTTGGGATCATTGTCATCTTCAATCCCCCTGGTTTAAGCAGGGGGACACGTCTGGCACTGCAGGATTTGAGTCTCTGGCGGCGTAGTGTGTAACTGATGATAGCCTTTGTTACTTTGTTCCCAGCTCTCTGCAGGTCATTCCCTAGGTCCTCCCGTGTGGTTCTGGGATTTTTGCTCACCGTTCTTGTGATCATTTTGACCCCACGGGGTGAGATCTTGCGTGGAGCTCCAGATCGAGGGAGATCATCAGTGTCTTGTATGTGTTCCATGTTCTAATAATTGCTCCCACAGTTGATTTCTTCACACCAAGCTGTTCACCTACTGCAGATTCAGTCTCCCAGCCTGCTGCAGGTCTATCATTTTGTTTCGGGTGTCCTTTGACCGCTCTCTAGTTTTGGCCGTGGTGGAGTTTAGAGTGTGAGGGTTTGAGGTTGTTGACTTTTATACTGATAATGAGTTCAAACAGGTTATTATTAATACAGGTAACGGGGGGAGGACAGGTTCAGGTCTGTGAGAGCCACAAATCTTGCTTGTTTGTAGCTCACCAAATACTTATTTTCCACCATATTTTGCCATTTTTTTAAACTTTTTTTTTTAATAATACCATCTATAATGTTATCTAGGTCACAACATCCTAACACTTTTTTGAGGTGGTAACACGCCCGCACGCACACACACACAAAACAATAAACTGGTTAATTTTGAAGTCCTGAAACATTAGTCCAAAAGACACAAACACGGTTCATTAATATGCATGTTTTGTGGATAATTTAACACGACGTAATATGAATGAAATTTTGTTTAATTTTATCTGACTGGATCGCTTTTTCAAAGACCATGCAGGTTGGTTATAGGAGAAGGACGACGTTCTAATCGAATTTCAGGAAATTATTTAATTCCAGGTCACTTAACATCCAGTAAATACAGTTGCGCTTGATGCGATAATTTCATTAACATTAGTACACAGACTGAAATTGTTCCGGATTGATGTTTTCGGACCACAGTATCTGCAGCTCTCTGTCAGTGAATTTCATATGCGAGAAAATGAGGTTGGTTTATGCCTATTTTCACCCAAAGCCACCCCCATGGCGTCTCATTAACTTATGGCCAGAAGCAAGGTGTGAGAATTGTCTTCGGGGTGTTGGTAAACTTTAAACAAAAGTTGTTTTGATCCGTGTGCGCAGGCCCACAGCGGGGAATCAGGGAAGGCGGTTTGTGTGACAGTAGCAGTGGTCGACACATTCGTTTGGCAGGCTCTGGCTTCAGTGTGTATTCCTGGATTCACCATCAACCGTGTATGTGCCGCATGTCACTTCCTGTTGAGCCGGACCACACGCTGGCCACTTCCTGTTCGCAAGTGGACAACCACAGCCATTGGCCTGAGCACCATTCCCTTCATCATCACCCCCATCGACAGGTGACTGCGTGAAGCTTGATCGCTCCCTTACATTGTTGAGCTCGTAAACAGCAGTGTGTGTTTGCCAACAGGTCTGTCGATCTTTTGCTGGACTCCACTCTGAGGAAGGTCTACCCCGGGGGAGAAAAACACGCCAAAGAGGAATGAGGATCTTCATGGCCTTTTGACCTCCTGTGAAAGTCGGCGCTGACTCCAAATCTCTTACTGACTCACAGCTCTTGTTGTTTTTACCCCAGCCAACAGTGGGGGGAGTTTATTGCTTTGATTTAATCGGGTCAGTGATTATTAATCCAACCGTAATCCCCTCACACCTCCTCTTTAAAATACCCACCCACTCGAGTTCTCACACAGAGGTGTAAACAAAGTAAAGCAGAAGAATTATTCTTCGACCCTAGCCTGAGTCAGCGCATGTCTCCAACTTTATTTCTGAATGGTGCCTTTTGATTTGCATGGCTCATTAATATTCATGTTCAGTCAAGGTGCTAGATTATTGATTTGCATGCCTCTCATTATGTATATTTTCACAGGATTTTATGGTTTATCGAGAGTGTGTGGGGAACGGTTGAGGAATCTGTTACTGTACGTTTTATTATCATTAAAGTGTATCTCGTATCGATGCGTAAAGGGATGAGGCAGCGCTTCTGCCATAAACACTATGCAGCACAGCTCCAAATGTGCACTAAATGTGGCATTATCTAATAAACCAAGATTTTAAACAGTTTTCTTATGTTTGTATTAGTGTTGTGACCTTCACGAACGAATCAAATCTTTCGAATGGCTCATTAATATGAATGATGGGAGCAGAGTCACTTTGATCAAGAGCCGTTCTCCCTCCGGTAGCTGGAACAGTGGCAACACGGAACCCCCACAGCAGACGCTGTCATGGAGGTGCGGGCGTACTTAAGAGGAGCCTCTTGTTCCTAAGAATGAAGACCCTGTAAAGTGGTGGGAAAGTCGGGTACCTGTGTATCCAAGACTTAGCCGACTAGTGGCTAAGAAGCTTTGTGTTGTGAAAAAATCAGTGCCTTCAGAAAAAATTTTCTCCAAAACTGGACAATTACTCACAGAGAGGAGAAACCGCCTCATTCCAAAGTGAGAGCACTTGTGTTTCACATTTCGAATTTACAGAAAGAAAAGAAGGAGAGGCCAGAAAGACTGGAACTGATTTATCTTTTTGGAAATAGTAGTAGGTCATTAATTTTGTTTGTTGACATTTGTTACTGGGTTTATATAGTTTTAAAATATTGTTTAATTTTTTAGCATTGTTAATTTTGCTACTAAAGGTTTTTGTGTTAAACTTTAAAAGAAATTTATAAGTATTTATGTGTTGCATTAAATAACAAGTCAAAGTACTTTTACACACATATTTTATACAAAGTGTAAATAGTGATCTCACTGTGGAATATTCATAAAGATTCCATATCAGACTGTCCACGTGTGTCAAATGAAGCAATAATCAATATTCCAGAATATTTCAAACTCAAGTATTGGTAAAAAAACATCATTCCTGTGATCATTTCCAGGTTAAATAAATTAACCCCAGGCTGGTTTCTTAAAAGTCAAAAAAATATAAAAAAGTAGCCAAATGAGAATGAATTGAACGGTCTTTTTCAAGTGAATGGATCCCAAAGATCCGGCTCCCTCCAAAGAGCCATAAATTCCATCATTAATTTGTATATATTTTTATTTATGGTGTTAAAGGTCACACACTGGAGTTATTCCAGCGTCTGCGTCTCACTCATGTGCCCATGACTAAAGAACGGTGGTTTACTATATGTGACAGGAGCTGAATATATCGCAACCTTCAACCGGCAGAGTTCAGACTTTAGCCCCAATTCTGAGTCGCTGACAGGTTTTCTTTGGTGAAATAGTAAAAGTCAAATCTGTGCTTAATATTGATATAAAACTATTTTTTTACTTTGGTATTCGGGAGTATCTGACATCCCATAATGCAGATGAACCGTGAAAGGATAAGATTCAGAAGATCAAGGGATCATGTCACACACTTTACAGATTGATCAGATTCAATTCTGGATTATTCCATTAAAGAAAGGATGAAACGAGTCAAATATCATGAAAAAATATTAATGACAGGCGATAATAACTGAATCGACAAACCGATTTGAAGAAATAGCTTTAAAATGTAAACTTGTCTCTACAGATTCATTAGTGTTCTCCGTGGAATTCGTTTGCTCTAGGTTAAGTGGCCATTAGGGTATTTTACCACATCTAGCCATTTCTAGGAGGGGCAGTCAGACGTGACTTTCCTAACACTGACCCTTCCACAGCATCCGAACCTCTCTTCAACAAACAGAAGTGTCCTTTTTTAGAATTACCCTTAGATGAGAGGAAAGAACACTTTTATCTTTAACCAGAAATTTAATTTCAACTTTGCTCTTTATTTGTTTAACATTTCTAACGAAATGTATTTCAAACATATCAAAAGTCTCTATTAGCCACTTTTATTTATTTTCCACGAAGCCATCGTGCAAACCATTTATGTCTCCTTTTATATTTATCTTTTAATCCACAGAGAGAAAGATGTTTCTATTTTTAAATAGTTCTCATTTCTCTGAATCCTTTTCTAAAACAACTCCTTCAGAAAGCTTATATTGGGAGGATGATTGAGTGAGGTTGTGATTGGCAGGTTGCAGTGGGTAATAGGAATCAGCTGGGCGTGGTCATAACCTGATTACCGTGATTACCCTGAACTCCAGTAAAGTTTCTGTTCATCCAGAGCCTCTGTTTGGAAAAGATGCTGTCTACAGGCGGAATCCTACTCTCTGTGCTCTGTATCCTCTGTAGAATCTCTCCAGGAGATCAGAAAGGTGAAGACTGAGTGTCGCTGCTACTTCATCATCATCACACTGATCTCCATTTAAAGTGTCAGAGTAAGAGTTTGTCCTTGATCTTATTATCATGGAATTAAGAGACAAATATCATCCAAACATTACCTTGAACAGTGTTCTTTGCTCTGATTTGACAAGTGAAGATCCTCCAGGCAGCAGGGAAACACGTTTTCAGTAAATTTCAATCCAACATGGTGGTGAAATTCTAAAACACTCAGTTGTGGAGACATTCATTGAAACGGATCATCTCAAGTAAACCTTAATTTAATTATTGTTAACAAACTCCCACAAGTACAGCTCAGCCAATCGTAGTTGAGTGTTCTTGGCTGTGCCCAGGATGTGCAAAAGGCACCACCCCTCCCCCCACACAAAGTACTGTGTAACATAGATCAGAGTTTAAGTTCAACACACTTCAGCCGTCTTTCTTTCACCATTTTAAATTCCTGACGGCATGCAGGTTTCTGGGCACTATATCATTGGATTGAGAAGATGAAATACTTTGCCTACTGATCCGCTTGCAAATACACAGTTTGTCTCTAGGACTCACTGTCTCTAGGCTGGCCTTGGAGCATCTCAGTTACCTCCTGCAGTCTGGGCATCCCTGCTTAGATTGCTGCCCCCTGGGAGGGCTGTGAAGAGAGGATGTTTCTGATGATAAGCATGAAACATTTCTGGAACGTGTTGTGGAAGTCTGAAAGACCCTCTTGAGACTGAGATGAACAGCATAGTGGTTTATTAATGTTCCATTAGTAAAACAAGGGTTTTTCTCAATGAAACCTGGTTACCTTTCTCTTTAGTGGCCTGAGCGATGCACAGCTTGGTCTGATCACATGACTTCCTCTTCCCATGCAGGTTTAAAAAAACTCCCACAATCGTTTCTGCTAATAATTATTTCTAAGAATCTAAGGTTTAGCAAGAAAACATTAACCCAAAAACATCCTTCTCATAAGCCTTTCACAGAATATAAAAACCTTTCAGCCTAACTTTTATGATCAACAGAACTGAGCACTCCGGACAGTTTGGGATCCGCTGGAGGGTGAGTAATGAAGCTGCTTTCTCTACATGAAGGTCGTAAAATTTAATTTCAGGTTTTTCCACAGATCTGCTGGGAGAGTGACTGAAGAGGACGAGGAGGAGAGCTTCATCATGGAGATCATGAATGGTCAGTCACAGCATCGTTCCTCTTGTTAAACCAGTCTTCATCCTCATCTACATCTATTGTCCTGAGCATCTTTTACCAGTGAAACCTAAAGCGCTAAATTGTTGTGCAGCTCCATGGAAGACCAGAGCCAATCGGATGAGAGGAACCGACTGTAAACTAAAGAAGAAAAAAAACGCATCACAACCTTGTTTCTGGTTCCGTTTGCTCTGCTTTGTTTTTGTAGAACCTTATTTCAGTTTCTGCTTTGCCATATTCCTGTAATCTTCTCAGGGCCTTCTGAGTAAAAGGTTCTGGTCGATGTTATCGTAATCAGGGAAACGATTTGCTCCATGGTCCGTACATATGGACAGTTGTCCCTGCTCTCTTTCTCCTACTTCACTTCCTGTCGAGAATAACCAATGATGAAGCCATCACTTACAAAAATAAATAAATAAACTCGCCGTCCACTGTAGAATACCCCCCCCCCTTCCTCACTCCACTTTCTTTGTAGAAAAACACCCTTGATTTTAGTACACTCGTCCTTGGCTCAACCCAGTCCTCCATTGCTTTGAGTTACCAGTGCATGGAATGTTCTGTAGAAATTGAGTTTCTCAAGTTTTTCAAGCACCTGATTCCCAACAAGTTACTGTCCACCAAAATTTGCTTTGCTTTTTTTCAGATGGTTTTGCCTCTCCTTCCTCCCTGCCGACCTTCAGGGTGGGTGTGTTGATCCCCATCAGAGCAGCTCTGGTTCAGTCCAAGGGTCTCCAGCCTTGGAGAATCTTCATGGATAACTGCCAGATCTTTACACAAGCAGAGAATGACTCTACTGTAACCACACCCGAGGTGGATTCGGAGAGCCCCAGAGGAGTCAGCAGCTCTGGGGTGTATCCCATCATCAGCAATGCTGGGTGAGGAATGATTAACAAGGATCTTGAATTAATTTGTTTCTTTTTGTCTAGTTGGAAAAGCATCTCATAGCTCTTCCTTTTTCCCTCTTTCCCTTTCACACGGGCAAGGGCAGGTCTCTTTGAAGTGCTTTAATTGGTTGTTATAGCCATATTTTCACATTAACTGGATCGAATGCAACACATACTGTTCAGAAATCAGAAATATTTTTCGGGCACTCTTTGCTCACTCATGTAGCTCGATGTTGTTTAGGAAATCAATAATAGCCCTTTGTTTGAAGCACAAAAAAATACCAGGAAGAACGTGCCATACCACTGTGCTGCAAGAGCTTCAGTGGCCACACAGATGGATGCTGTCCATCCAACCTGATGGAGCTTGAGCGGTATCTCATAGGCCTTGTTTATACCACAGGCCTTGATGCACAATTCCAACTGGAAGCCAATGTCCAATTGTTTTTCACCTTCAATATGCACGGGGTTGCTGGGGTGAAGATGGAGCATGTGAAAAATGCCAATGACAGCTCTTCGCTGTATGCAAACTTTGTTAATTTTAAAAAAAGCACATGATTTTGAGGCGGAGAAGGAGAAAAGGGGCATCAGAAAACCTGATTTCCCTGTTCATACGATGGTCACGTGTTGACCTCATTGATCAGATCCGAACTCCGTCTCATTTGAGCAGATGATCACGTCTGGGTCACACTCGGCTGGCAGAGTAAACACGGCCAAAGAGGAATGGGCCTGCCTAAAGCCAGGTGCGAAGCATGGGGAGATATATATATATATATATTTATATTTTTATTTTAAATTGAGTACATCAACAAACTTAAACTTATAAAAAGTATTTGAGGGGAAGTTAGTCATTATGTGTTGAAGGTCTCCTCTGGTGCATTTGGCATGATTTGCTCCCGTGAGAAGAGATGTTACTCTGCTGGTGTAATTGTGTCCTCGCAGGTGTCTGGTGGAGAGTAAAGAGGGAAACTCGAGTTTTCTTCCTCGCCGTCGTCCAGAAGAGATTCTGCTGCATCTGCAATCACTCAGATTCGCTCTCGGACAGAAGGTCCGTATATCGATAACGGATATCGTATTGGTCTCGATGAGCAGATGATGGTTTGCGAAATTCGAATTACGTTTAACGATTGTTTTACAATGCTGTTTAGTGATTTTAGAATTATGTTTATATAGTGCATAATTCATATTTTTATATAAATTATTATTATTTTTTTTGTATACAACAAAGGGCTGGTCCACTCAGCCAATGTTCCAAAATGACTGCTGCTTCTATTTTCCCCAATTCCTTTCTATGTGGCCTTATCCTGTTTTGGGGGATTTATTTCTCTGAATTTATGGAGACGAGTGACTGAATCTTTTGCTACTGTCGCTCTCCATGACAAATGGAGGTCTTTAATCTTAATGTTGTAAGTGCTGCCTGCCGGTCTACTTCAAACCCTCCTTCACACACACTAGTAACGAAGAGTTGAGCCTAAACATTGCAGGGCAGAGGTTGCCCACCTGTTTAACTATTTTCCTGTTTCCCGTCAGGTCTTCTTTGGCTGTGATCTTCAGGCCTGGAAGATTGAAAGCTCCAGCCTGGAGAGAAAGGCGTGTCATTACAAACCCGCACAGCACAGGTCTCTCACGCGCACACGTGCTACGTATGTTTTATGCTAGTATCCCATCCTGATGGGGTTTGCTTCGTCTCCTCAGATGGGAGCTTCTGGACAATCCGACTCAGAGTTACGTGTGCTCCTGCTGCGATTTCTCCTGCACCCGCTGGAGTCAACCTGATAGCGGTGATGCGACACTCAACCAGAGATGAATTGATGATGTTGATGCACTTGGTTTACATCTGAGGTGTTCTTTTCACTGCAGGAGTTGCAGCTCATAAGGTTGTTGGGCCATTTATCATGATGGAGGAGGAACCGTCATCTTCAGGGGACACTGACTCCAGAACAGAACAAGGTCTCAAGTTAAATTTGATGTTTTTCTAGATGAAAGTGGTGTATTCTGAAACATGATGCGTGACTGCAGTGGAGGGAACCTTCTGCTTTTCCTTCGTTTAAATGCAGAGTTTTCAACCCCTTTTTTGTCACCTGCGTCTTACAGACAAAACATTGGTCAGTTTTCACCTCCATTAAGAAATTATTTAATATATCATACATTACAGATATGTGACCCACAGAAGCAATTGCACGTCTACATAATGAAATCCATTTCCAAAATGAGTTGAATTGCATCATTCAAATACACACCAACATGTTGTCAAATTTGAGCAAAAAAATTTTTTTTTTAAGGCAGCTCCTTAGTGGTCACTGCAGTGGACGGCTATTTAAAAGTCTTTTTTTTCATACATGCAATGGTTTCTATTGTGGATCTGCTTATCAGCCTATAGGCTGCTCTCTACTGCCCTACTCCAATGATTACTATCTCTTTATTTGACCCAGATAAATTAGTCTTGTTCGTGGCTGGATGATTGAGCGCCAGGACGTGGTTCCTCAACTGTCTACAGTTCCTTTCTTCCAAGGGATGAACAGAACTAATTCTGGCAGGCTCTCTTGTCTGTCAGGGGTTGTAGCTCCTCCTTCACCACTAGGAGTGGGAACCTCTGAGTACCACACGGCTCCCGATAACGATTATATTACGATATGATGATACTGCAACTGTTGACATATTGATCAAGAAATAATGTACGATATATCTATTAAAGAAGAAAAATATTTTTGTTTGCAAAAAAAATAGACATAAAAAATTTATTTATTTTGCCTTAGTGAAAAACTATTGAAAGCCAGTGTCTTCTCAACAGTGACACTATATTAGTGCAACATTTCAATATAACATTTCTGTAAACAAATGAGTGTCTCTTAAAAGTGACCCCACAGCAGTGCAATAGGTGACACCATCTTTTTCATCACCATTCATCATGACACCATTTCATCTCCCAATCGCTGTCGCTGATAAAGTGCGCAGTAATTGTAATGAAAGACTGCGTAGCCCATGAGGTCCAACCATCGCATGTAAGACCCACTTTTTCCGCCGAATCGAGGGCACTCATCACTTGAACTCTGGCCTCTTGATACAAAGCAGGTATTGTTTTTTCGGTTAAATGTTTTTAGACTTGGTTTTCCGTAGCATTAGAAAGCGAAATCCGCCATTCTCAACCACGCTATAAGGCCGAAGATCCTTGGAAATGTAAACAGATATGCTGTGCGTGATTGACTTTGCCCAGGAAGAGTTAAAAGCAAGTTATGTTTGAAATAATGTGTCTACGCTGGTCTGAGCAGCCGTTCTAACACCCATGGCTTTTTGGCACACTAGATCTGGATGATGGCGCTGCAAGTGGCTCTACATATTCATCGTATTTCCCGTGTACCTCCTTCTCTTTTTTCCTTCCTCATAAAACCCGAAATGAAGCCACACTTTTGACTTGTAAGATGCCGATGCATCTTTAAACTTCATCGCTTGACTCCGCCGTGACCTCTTGTGTGTGTGTGTGCGTGTGTGTGTTTATCTCCAGGCGACTTCCTCTCACTTGGCTGCCACTCTTACTGCGAGGTGCGCCCCTAGTGTAGCGCCGGATAATTGCACTATAAGTAACAAATGACAGAGCACTTCATAGCGGCAAAAATATCAAATAAAAATATAGATACTTGCAAAAGTGTATCGATAATCTATTGGGCAACAAAATTTCGCCATATCAAGATATTAACCACACAGGCAGTTTCAGCAGTTAGGGGACTCTCAGTGATTCTACAAGTGGAGCAGGCTGCTTTCGTACCTCGACAGTGGTGCCACCTGGCGGTTTCGCTCCAGCGTCCCTTCCAGGATGGAAATGTTTTTATCAACCCTGATGACAAAAGGCTTTTTCTGCTGTGGGGTAACCTGCCGCATCATTGCACACTATGGAGACCTTGAATTTGTTCCGGCGTGGAGTGCACCAGTGGCAGCAAACAAGGCAGTTGGAGCCTTAATGGTTCCACTCGGTCTCCTGCATATGAGACCACTTCAGCTATGGCTTCTTTCGCGAGTTCTGAGTTGGACATGGCCATCGGTGAGAGCTCCGTCTGTCTAGCACAGGTCCCTACCAAACACTGGTCAACACCCAACACCTTATCAGGTATTACTACCTTGACCTAGGCTCTGTTCCCTCTGTGGTACTGAGTGGTGGCAGTCACCCTTAGGGAAATGGTGTGGGTGAGGCTTGCATCACCTTTTCTTTGCCGGAAAGCGCACTCAGCTGACATCTTCCTTCCCCCTTTGGCATTAGACTGAGCGGAGCAGTCAGCTCTGCCAGGCTCCATCAGGTGGTTTTACCAGAGGGTCTGACTCCTACAGAGCTAGGATCCAGATTCGGGAGCCCCTTTTCTGAGTGTGCTATACAGCCCCCTTGCTAGATGGCTCGTATGACCCTGTTCTGTTACCTCACATCTGCTTGGCGGGAAACGATGGCTCTTTTTGCAGGATGATGATTATGCCAGAAGCCCTATTCAGGTCTCGATGAGGTCTAGGGGTGCTCTCCTTCTATTATTTAAGGACCATGTTATGAGGGATTGTTAAATGTGTAGAAATGCTGTGTTTGCAGGAATGACCGAGTCTCTGCTTTGGCTGCTGATCTTCTCTCTGACGGTGCTCCTCATTCTCCTCATGGTTCTCCTGGCTTTGATGTACTACCTGTGTGTGTGGAGAGGAGGACGGATGAGATACATGCGCACCTCTCAGACACCAACCGAGTGTTCACACTAACTAAAACACTCACAATTAAACATTGTCAAAATCTCTTCAGTGCTAGTGTTTGTCCTTTTCTGAAAGTTGTGGTGCTACAATCAATTCCATGAACAAGGAAATTATTCTAATGGTGAGAAATAGAACTAGAGCGCCATCGAAAGAGCTGTTATCCACAATTGCAAAAAAGGCAGACAAACTACTCCATTTCTGTTGCACTGAAACAAGTAGAAAAATCTCATTAGAAACTAAAAATCTTGTTTTAAGGACAAAAAACATGCATTTAGTTGGTTTCACGTTACTAATTTTTAGGCATACTGTAGAGGAGGGTATATAACAATTAAAAAAATGTTTAGAGACAAATCTGAGTATATTTTTTGTTGCATGCTTTCACAGACTTCTTTAGGTTTCACTGATGAGTTTCCAGAGATGTCCTCTGCAGTCTCTTCAGAGCTTTACTCTTTTGCTATTGATAGGAATTTTTTAGAACCACAAGTCCTTGTATTAATGCTGGCAAAAACCTCAAAACACAATTTACAGATCACATGCATTTTCCCACACAATCACGGCCATGAACTGGGTCTAAATATTTTATCTACTGTTGTTAAAGATGAGCGACATTTGTTTCCATCAGAAAGTGACACAAAAATGATTAACTCTTTAAAAGTCTCTAGATGCACCAGTTTTTTAATCATTTCGATTTCAAACAGCTCCGGGTTCTCCGGCTTCCCCCACAATCCCAAAAACATGCAGCAGGTTAATAGAATAATCCAAATTCCCCTTAGGTGTGAATGTTGCCCTGCGATGGACTGGCAACCTGTCCAGGATGTACCCCCATCTCTTGCCTGATGTGCGCTGGAGATGTTGCACCGACAGACCCCGGCGACCCCAAAAAGGGAATAAGCGGGTTGGAGGATGAATGAATGTAATGAAAAATTAGTAAAAAAAAAAAGGGAACAGGCTTGTACTACAAAAATTACACAAGCATTTCCACAAAATCTATTTTTAAAGATCATTTATTATAACAAATTGTAAAATAATAAAAAAAATTCTCAAAAAGGCCCCAGACCCCTGAAGGGTTAATTTCATTTAAAAAGTAAGTTGCTCACAAAGAAATCCCTGCTTTTGAATGGTAATTTTGGCGCTGCCAGGAAGGTGTTCTCAAACCTTATAAATAGCAACCTGAACAATGCTTGAACTGTCTTTGCAACGCTAAAAATAAGATCAGTATAAGATCATTTACATTTACATTTTACATTTATGCATTTGGCAGACGCTTTTATCCAAAGCGACTTACATTTGAATGAACATATTTTTTTTCTGTCAGTTCTTGCTTTCGCTGGGATCAGTTCTTCCACCTGTGTTAGAAATCACCAAGGCAACTGAAACCAGTATTGCACCAGTGTTTCAAAACCCTGTAGGAGGCAATGGTGACGTATGTCGAGTGATCGACCGGAGCGACCATTCCGCTCTTACAATGCTTTCATAAAGCAATGAAGTAGCATATGCGCACCTCCGTACAGCCAAGTACAGTGGTACCCTGAGATAATGAAATTAATCCGTTCCTGGGTGTCGTTTGGATCTCGAACATTTCGTATCTCGAAGCAAGTTTTACATGTAACAGAACGCTCTCAGAAACAACGGAATAAGTAGATGAAAAAATGGAAAACCAGAGAAAAATCAAGTAATGTTTCTTCAATCCTTAAATCTACACATTGTTAATGTAATAAATGATAATAAAACAGATCAAAACACAAGTAAAATACATAATATGTACACAAATGTGAAACCTTATCTTGAGAGTGAAGCTATGTGTCGGAGGAGGAGGAACGGATGAAAGAAAACATTACGGCACTACGTATGAAAGTTAACTTTCTCGAGATATTTCACGAGTTACTAACAACACGGTTTCAAGCACAAGCGCAGACAGATGGAGAGACGCTCCTGAGAACGCGTCACAGGGTTTCTCTTTCCACGTTATCAACATTTTTTTCTTTTATGACACCTTGACTCTAACATTTGTTATAGCACATTATTAGTAATCTATACATAATGTTTCGCTGTGTTGTTGAAGTGTTTTGAAGCGCATCAGACCCTTTTTGCACTGAGAGACAGGAGCGCAAGAACCTGGAAGAGTAGCGCGGCGTTAAACAAGTGGATTATAGAGCAGAAATGTTTGTGGTTGTTCGTATCTCGAAGCCAAAAATTTCCCGCGAGACCTTTCGTATCTCGAACATTTCGTAACTCGAAGCATTCGTATCTCGGGGTACCACTGTAACTGCAATCACTCAGGAGCCGAACCCAACTTCCACGGCAACTCAAGCACCACACCCCAAGGTCATGGCAAGGGACATGCATCTCCGTTCTCTCCTTCAGGGAACAAGGCTTACGCAATTAATCTAGACGTTCTGTTTCAGTCTTCCACATATGTTGAGTGATCGACTGTGGGAACCTGTGGAAGGCGATGTGATCGAGGTCCTTCCATGCATACTGCCACTAACCTTAAGGTAGAATCAAGCCCTAAACAGCCTGCACAGGTTCTCCTTCCACTCCAGTATAGTATAGAACAGAGCAAATTAGAGGAGGTTTGCAAAAGGTTCACCTTACATGTGATTGGTCTGTACTTGACCAGAGAAAAGGTAGAAGAATCATAGACCCTCCCTCGGGGAGAATCACGTCATCGCAAATGTGTGGACGAAACGCTGAAAAGTAAGTGTCGCAAAGGTAGGTCTGAAACAGCAGCGAATAGTAAATCAGTCAATATTTAAAAAAAAAAAAAAACGTCACCCTTTTGAACTAGTGATGGGAAGTTCAGATCATTTTACCGACTCGGTTCTTTGAGTCTCGCTCTGCAAAATCCTTCATTTTAGTAAAATAGCAATAAATATTGTGTGCTCCTTCCCTCACACATCTACTAACGTAATACACAACTATAATGGGAGAAAAAATATATATTACTTAAGCCTACCTGGCTCTTTTAGTCTGGTCCACCTCACCTCTGATCTGTCTTCTTTAGGTTTAAATCTTCTTCGTTCGACACATTACTTCTCTCTGATGTTAACGTCAGAAACAAACATGATCAAACATGAGCGCAGTAGTTTTTAAATGTCATATCACAAACGTTTGTTTGCTAACTAAACCATGGCAAATTTGACACTGAAATTTTATATTCGGAGAACAGACAGAATCTCTGCAGCTATTTTCAGAGTTGCACATTTTTTTAATCAGTCTTTATATTGTCATACATTGAATTTCAAGGTTTCAAAACCTTTTTTTCAGGTTCAGATTATGGCAGGATTCTGAGTCCATACCTCTCTAGAAGCCATTTCTCTAATCGTTTCATTAAAAAAGAGAAAATGACACGAATCTTTGATTTGCTTTGACTCTGAAGAGTCTGTACTTGCCAGATGCGTCCTTTAGATGGAGCTGCTGTTTCATGTTCATATTTAACTTTTCTTGCAAACGTTGCTATAAATCATTACATTTGCCACAAACTACTGTAATAAATTTGAGGGATGTTGCGCGTAAAAAACAAAAACATGAAATTTCTCCTTTTGACGATCGATATCCAGTGACAACACTACTGTTTAAAGAGAAGTTTTTTTACTTAGCAACTACTAAACACTAACCTCAGCTAAACTCTAGATTGTAAAATGGGGAGAAAATCGAATACACAAGAGATCAAAGCTGCCTTTAGATGTTTCTGTTTTCTCAACTGTTTCATAATTACAGTAAGAAAAGTGGATGAATTGCCTGAATGTTATAAATGTTCCTTGTCTTGTATTTCTCCAAAGATAATCATAAGCTTTTGCACAGGAAGACAAAAAACTGATAAAAAATTGGTTGTGTATGAACAAAACAAACTAGTATTCAGCAATTCTCATGCATTAGGAATCATTTCAGATTAATCAGAACGTGAGCCGCTGAAATGATTGAGGTGTTCTGTCTGATTATAGCTCAGTCGGTCTGAGCGCCTTGGTTTTGTACACGTTTAGCCTGTGAGGTAAACTAAACTGATTTTATGGTCATTATTAATTGTGCTTTTTTATTATTAGTCAAGTTCTCATTTGAATTGAAGATTGGGATAAAATTGATGACAAGAGGGCTGCTACTTGAAAAGAAAGAAACGGTATGGGGATGGTCTGCTCCATGCAGTCATTGGGAGAGAGCATGCGCAGGCTTCTTGTAAGCATCTGTGTGGAACGTGGCAGAAACAACTAACCCTTGGTGATAAATACTTCTCACTTCTCACTAATCTTGTTCTGGAATCTTTCTGGTCTCGGCTGTATCTTGGTCATGTTTCTGGGTCTTGGCCATAACTTTGATCTCTGTACTCTCTGTTCATGGTGGTGTCAATCACCGTCTCCGTACTCAGGGGTCTCGCCTGTGTCTTGGTGTGAAACACCAGACCTTGACTGTAATCCCTTGTCTCTGCAATATCTTGGTGTCATTACTCTGTGGTCTGTGTCTTGGTCTCTACTGGTTAACTGAAAAGTTTTTTCTGGTTTGAACAAAAACAACAGCACAGGGAGAACTCTTACTCGTGACAAACAGTTGAAACCCAGATAACTCAATTTTTGCAGGCACTTTCCTGAAGCATTGCTTGGACACACCCTTGGACTTAAAAAAAATAATAATACATTTTCCGAGATCTCTGAGAGTTTCGAAAGAACATAGTGAACTGAAAAGAATCCTTACAGCGATCAGAAATGAATAATTTATTACACAAACAATGATTATTAAGGAGCAAAAGGGAAGTGCAGCACAGTTATAAAAAAACATGCAGGTTATTTTGTTGGTAATTATTAATAAATCTTTAAATAAGAAACTGTAAATAAGAAAGAATCAGACCTTGATTGAGACAAAACAAAAGACCCCTTTTTAAAAAAGCTATTTAATCTCATACCCCTGAGGTGCTCTCTGTATGTCCATGTTTTGGCGAGTATAAAGAATTTTTAGTCTCATTTAAGCTCAGGAGTATTTAAATAGAATGAATAGGGAACTACAAATCAGTAGGGGTATGTTGAAGTGGGGATGATAATTAGACTCACTATATTTTCAGGGGTTTTCTAAAATTCTAATACAGCATTGAGATACTTGCACATTTATTTTTGTTCTTATCATGAAGCCAGGCATATTGAATCTGACGCAGCAGCTGTAGAAAGAATACACAAATGAGGATTATTCACTCCTCCTGTCTGTGCTGATGTGGAGCGCAGCTGAACCGGTTCCTGAAGTCGAGGTGTTATTGAAAGACATCTAGAGGTCACTTTATAACAGATTCATCTGGGTCGGTCGATGGGACTCACATCAGCCCTTTTGTGATAAACATCTCAGGGCAGGAATTATGCTAATTATGTTTATTAATTATGCATTCACCACATTTACAGGTGAGTCCTCTAGTTACCCTGGCGGAGCGTTGATATTTTGTTTGCCCCTGGTACTTCCACAATGACTTTCACGTTTTCAACTGAGCTAACTCATAAAGAACTGGACAAGATCCCGACAAAAACAAACAATCGTTGGATGTCCTTTAATCCACTGAGCAGTTAATGTACAAGAGCCATGTAATAACAGTTTGGAAAGACAGAGCATCTTCAAATGAATGCTTCCGAACATTTAAAGAGGAGCTTGGGTTAAAATCCCAGATGTTAGAACAGAAATATGGCTCATCTGTGTGAACACAACCACTCCTTAATAATCAAACTCCATCCAGGGGTTTTCTGTTTAATTCTCTACAAAAATGAACGGTTCACAGATTGGTGCATTTGTGATGTCACAAATCCTATGTAACAGAGGTAAAAACACCTGCTTCTTCCTCTCCTTTCGGCTGTTCCCAGTTTAGGGGTCGCCACAGCAAATCATCCTTTTCCACCTAACTCTGTCCTCAGTATCCTCTACTCTTGCACCAACTACCTTCATGTCCTCTTTCAGCACATCCATATATCTTGTCTTTGGTCTTCCTCTTGACCTCTTGCCTGGCATCTCCATCTCCAACATCCTTCTACCAATATAACCACTATCCCTCCTCTACACCTGTCCAAACCATCTCAACCTGGCCTCTCTGACTTTGTCTCCAAAACAACCAACCTGAGCTGTCCCTCTGATGTGCTCGTTCCTAATCTTGTCCATCCTAGTCACTCCTAAACTGAACCTCAACATCCTCATCTCTGCTACTTCCATCTCTGTCTCTTGTCTCTTCCTCACTGCCACAGTCTCCAACCCATACAACATAGCTGGTCTCACTACTGTTCTGTACACCTTTCCTTTGATTCTTGCTGACACTCTTCTGTCACACAACACCCCTGACACTTTTCTCCACCCACTCCAACCTGCCTGCACTCGTCTCTTCACCTCTTTTCCACACTCCCCATCGCACTGGACTATTGACCCCAAATACCTAAACTCCTGCACCTTCTTCACCTCAGCCCACTGTAAACTCACTGTTCTATTTCCCTCCCTCTCATTCAAACACATGTATTCTGTCTTACTGCGACTGACTTTCATTCCTCTTCTTTCTAGAGCTGACCTCCAACTTTCCAGGTGTTCCTCCACCTGCTTTCTGCTCTCACTACAGATCACAATGTCATCTGCAAACATCATTGTCCACGGAGATTCCTGCCTAACCTCATCTGTCAACCTGTCCATCACCATAGCAAATAAGAAGGGACTCAAAGTTGATCCTTAATGTAGCCCCACCTCCACCTTGAACTTCTTTGTCTGACCTACAGCACATCTCACTGCTGTCTTACTCCTCTCATACATATCCTGAACTACTCTGACGTACTTCTCTGCCACTCCTGACATCCTCATACAGGACCATAGCTCCTCTCTCGGCACCCTGTCATACGCTTTTTCTAAATCCACAAAGACGCAGTGCAGCTCCTTCTGACCATCTCTGTACTTCTCCATTAACAATCTCAGAGCAAAAAATGCATCAGTAGTGCTCTTCCTGGGCATGAAGCCATACTGCTGTTCACAAATATCCACTTCCCTTCTTAACCTAGCTTCCACTACTCTTTCCCCAAGTTTCATTGTGTGGCTCATCAACTTTATGCCTCTGTAGTTGTTACAACTCTGCACATCAATCTTGTTCTTAAAGATTGGTACTAGGACACTTCTCCTCCATTCCTCAGGCATCTTCTCACTCTCTAAAATCCTGTTGAATAATCTAGACAGGAACTCCACTGCTGTCTCTCCTAGACACTTCCACACCTCCACTGGTATGTCATCTGGACCAACAGCCTTTCCACTCTTCATTCTCCCCAGAGCCTTCCTCACCTCATCCTTTCTAATCTTTTCAACTTCCTGCTCTAATTCTCCTTGTTCATCAACTCCTCAAAATACTCCTTCCATCTTCTCTGCACACTCTCCTCACTTGTTAGCACCTCTTCCCCCTTCTTTCCCTCTCATTCTCCTCATTCACCAACTCCTCAAAATACTCATTCCATCTTCTCAGCACACTCTCCTCACTTGTTAGCACCTTTCCATCTCTATCTTTAATCACCCTTATCTGTTGCACATCCTTCCCATCTCTGTCTCTCTGTCTCGCTAATCTATACAATTCCTTCTCACCTTCTATCGTGTCTTACCTAGCATACAACTCATCATAGGCTTTCTGTTTGGGCTTTGCCACCTCCCTCTTTACTCTGCACTGCGATTCCTTGTAGTCCTGTCTACTTTCTTCAGTCCTTTCGATGTCCCACTTCTTTTTAGCTAGCCTCTTCCTCTGGATGATGTCCTGTACTTCCTCATTCCACCACCATGTTTCCTTATCTTCTTTCCTCCTTCCAGCTGACACACCTAGCACCGTTCTTCCTGTCTCCCTGATCACTTCTGCTGTAGTTTCCCAGTCATCTAGAAGCTCTTCCTGGCCACCCAAAGCCTGTCTCAGCTTCTGTCTGAATTCCTCACAATATTCTTCCTTTTTCAACTTCCACCACTTGGTCTTCCTTTCAATCTTTCCTCCCCTCTTCTTCCTGACCACCAGAAACATCCTACACATCACCATCCGATGCTGTCTGGCTACACTCTCTCCTACCACTACTTTACAGTCTCTGATCTCTCTCAGATTGGCTCGTCTACAAAGGATGTAATCTACCTGCGTACTCCTACCTCCACTCTTGTAGGTAACTCTATGTTCCTCCCTCTTCTGGAAATAAGTATTAACTACAGCCATATCCATCCTCTTGGCAAAGTCCACCACCATCTGTCCTTCTAGGTTCCTTTCGTTAACACCGAACCTGCCCATCACCTCCTCATCACCTCTGTTGCCCTCACCAACATGCCCGTTGAAATCTGCTCCCACTACTACTCTCTCTCCTCTGGGAACACTCTCAATCACCTCATCTAACTCACTCCAAAATCTCTCCTTCTCTTCCAACTTACAGCCTACTTGTGGAGCATAACCACTCACTACATTCAACATCACCCCTTCAATTTCTAACTTCAAACTGATCACCCTGTCTGACACTCTTTTCACCTCTAAAACATTCCTCACAAACTCCTCCTTCAGGATTACTCCTACCCCATTTCTCTTCCTATCCACACCATAGTAAAACAGTTTGTATCCCCCTCCAATACTACGCGCTTTGCTACCCTTCCACCTGGTCTCCTGCACGCACAGAATATCTACCTTGCTTCTCTCCATCATGTCCGCCAGCTCCCTACCCTTCCCTGTCATTGTACCAACGTTAAGAGTCCCTATTCTCAGATCTACACTCCTGCCTTTCCTCTTCTCATTCTGTCGATGAATCCTTCTCCCTCCTCTCCTTCTTCGACCAACAGTAGTCCAATTTCCACCGGCACCCTGTAAGTCAACAGCACCGGAGGCGGTCGTTGTTAACCCGGGCCTCGACCGATCTGGTATGAAAATCGATTTGGTGACTCGCATATTGGTTTTTGGCATATTTTACGCCGGATGCCCTTCCTGACGCAACCCTCTCTATTTATCCGGGCTTGGGACCGGCACAGAAGTCACTGGCTTGCAACCCCTGTGGCTAGATTAACATGGACAACAGAAAGCGAAGGAGAGAATTGTCCCAGGACATCCGAAAAAAATTATAGACAAACATTTTAAAGGTAAAGGCTATAAGACCATCTCTAAACAACTTTAAGTTCCTGTGACAACAGTGGCTCATATTATTCAGAAGTTTAAGACCCATGGCACTGGAGCCAGAGGTGGAAAGTAACGAATTACATTTACTCGCGTTACTGTAATTGAGTAGTAGGGGTGTAACGGTACGCTAAAATCGTATTCGGTTCGGTACAGTGTCTTGGAGAGTTCGGTTCGGTACAAAACAATAAGAACTTACAAATTTTTTATTTTAAAAAGCTGCCAATACACAATAGAATTCTTGCATAAAATAAATAAAAGTGACACATTTGGGTGATATTTTAAATAAATTGCACTCTTTATAAAGAAAAACACATTTTTTTAAATAAAAAATGAAATACTGCAACTAGTTAGGACCTGAAAACTTTTAACACTAGCAACAGCTTCAGCTTATATATCAACAAAACTAACCATTCAAGTTTTAGGCTAAAAAGATTAACCTATCCACATTTTCTGAAGAGAGCACAGATCTGGTTGCAGTGACAATATCTCCAGCAGTAGAAAATGTTAGATATGTTGCCTGCCCGATCTCCGTGGAACAATGTCGGCATACAACTTTAAATTTATCCACTAGTCTATCCCCGTTACGCATTTTAACAGAGAAGCCAAAGTGTTCCCAAAACAGGAGAGCGTAGTGAGGTGGGAGGGTCTTCAAGCGCTGGCTTCTCTTTCTCTGTGTCCATTTCTCACAGCTACCCGGCGTGAAGCTGTGCTTCACTCAATAGCGTCCGTGCGGAAACTCGCCTAGGAACATTGCTGTGCTTAATATCGCGCTAATAATACAATTATATAATTCAATAAAAATACCGAATACCGAAACGGTACGCAAGTGTACCGAACCTGTCTCTTATACACATCTCCTCCTCTCCTTCTTCGACCAACAGTAGTCCAATTTCCACCGGCACTCTGTAAGTCAACAGCACCGGAGGCGGTCGTTGTTAACCCGGGCCTCGACCGATCCGGTATGGAAATCGATTTGGTCACTCGCATGTTTGGTTTTTGGCATGTTTTACGCTGGATGCCCATCCTGACGCAACCCTCTGTATTTATCCGGGCTTGGGACCGGCACAGAAGTCACTGGCTTGAAACGCCTGTGGCTAGATTAGGTAAAAACCCCAGCTGAATAACTAAATTGTTTAATTACTAATAATCACGTGCTAATTATCTTTTATTGCCTGTATCTAAATTTAAAAAGCGTTTAAAAACAGTAAAACGCTCATTAGATAATTAATTCATGTCACAGACGGAAATGGCGTGATCTAAGCCAGAGTTTCTTAACCTTTTTGACACTGGGGCCCAACTTACCCCGTACAACGTGATTCAAGGCACATTCAAATAACTTGTTAATGTAAATTGACAAAAATATAGTTGACACTTAAATAGAGTGCAACCTGCTGATGAACTTGACAAATGTTTTAACTTTTGTACCATATGTCTCTCTCTAAAACTGTGACAAATTAGCAACAGTCTGTTTTTTAACATGCTACAAATCACATTTCATGTTAATCTCTTAATGAGAGACTTGGGCCTGTCTCTTAGACATGGTCAAATCCAGGGAGGTTGAATGTCACGTGTCCCAAGGCAGCAAAAAAAACCCAAAACTTCCAAATTCATTATATTATTAATATTGTTTATTATTTGTTTTTAATGTCCTCCGATGGATTTGAGTTTATTCACATGCTTATTTGGCTGAGGCTTTATTGGCGCACAAGCCTGACTGATTCCTCACTGCCACCAAGTGCTAAGAAGCGCCATTCAGGTCCTGCAGCCCACAGGTTCAGAACAGATTTTTTTCGTGATCCACTAGTTGGCGCTCGCAGACCGAGATGGGGCCGCGGCCTCATGGTTAGGAATCACTGATCTAAGCGACTTAGAGAGAGAACAGAGCAACAAAATGCTTTTTGAAAATTGAGCTCTGGAAAAGTAAGATAGATATAATCATCTTTATCCATTTTGCATAAAATACTTAAATTATTAAAACTTTGCTCCGTGGAATAATATTCTGTTTTTGGAAAAAAATAACTTTTCATCATAGCGGATGATGCCTAATTGTGAAAAGCACATGCGAACCGCTTGGATCTCTCCCGTGTGTGAGAAGGAACAACGTGAACTCAATCGCAGTACTGAAAAGTCACTTTATAATACAAATAAACAACATAAAAAAAGCTTCTAGTAGGGAAAACCTCAATAGCATAAACCTTCAGCAGAGCTCAGCTCACTACACAAGATAAACACAAGGACACCGGCACAAAAGAGACTAAAAACATAAAGCAGCCAGAAGCCAGAATGTGGAGCTATGACCACAGCTATGGTCTCAGTTTGATCCTACGAGGAAAGGAAAGAGAGAGAGAGAGGAGACCAGGTGAAGAATAAGAGGAGTTAACGAGCCCACAGAAGCCAGCCTTGAGAGAAGGGGCCAGAATAATAGGAACACAAGAAGAGACAAAATATTAGTAACTGGAAAAGTCTGTTTTAAGGATCTAAGACACCTGGTTGTCTTGTCTTCAGCTGCAAGCTGAAGTTTTTTTTGTGAAGGTTGTTTTGTGTACTGCATATTTTAAATGGAATCAGCTACATTTCACCACAGTCCAGACCACTAGATGGCGAGCCACCTGCTTTGAGCAATCTTTGACCCCATTTAAATATTGAAACCTTCTCCCATTTTGAGAGATTGTGCCTTTAGGGAGAGCAGTTTCTTTAAAAGCCACATCCAGATCAGCGATCACTTTCATTTCGCTTTGGAACAATTCTAATTAAGAACATTGGTCCAAGAACTGAGATAACCAATCTGAAGCTGGAACTGAGAGTTTGAGTGATTGGCTGAAGTTTTTTTGATTATTGGTTATTTTATTTTCATTTCAAAGGTTTTGTGGTACACTGTTGGGGCTAATAAGAATTAGTTTAAATGAAATAAGCTTAAAGTTAAAGTTCTTTTTAAGATCAACAGCAGATTATATAACTTAAAATAATTAACCTCAATTGACCAAACTTGATTTAATACCAAATGAATCTAACTAAAACATTTGCATAGGTAGGTTGTAAACAACAAGCTAATTCATAGTGAGGTTAGAGTAAACTTGAACTAAATTACAATAAACAAACGACTGTTAACTTAGTAGCAAGAGTTTTACATTCAGAGAAACAGTGTCCATCTTTCATTTTGTTTAGTTTCTGTTATTCAGTCAATTTTATCTCCAATTATAAATCCAAAGCCACATTCGATCTGCTGTGCTTTTATTCTTGTAATATTTCCTCCTGGGTTTTCATATATGAGGATGGATGAATGGTTTAAGACAGGAGACAGGAAAGGTGAACAAGACATAAATGATCCGGGAGGCGTAAGCGGACGGCAACAGAGTGAATGAGTTTAGAGATGGCCTCGATTTCCGATGTTGCGCAGTCCTTTGAGAATACTGGTATCAACAGGTTCGGAAACAGGGTCTGAGACAGACGAGACAGGTGAAACAGCAGACGACAAACAGAGTGATTGTCATTTTAGACTCAAATAAGCAATAGAAGTGTTCTCCCTGTTATTTTGAGAAGTGTGCTAGGGATGACCGAGGATGACAGGAAATTAAAACTTAATAAATGGTTTCTTTGTGGTTTTCAGAAACAGAGAGACTCACCATGCCAGAAGATAACCCAGTGTGGGACAGAACACGTCCAATGTTCTGATGACTGTGTGGTGGACATCTAGTTCTTTCTGGCAAACTCTTTATCCGTGAAGTTATCCTCAGCACCAGAGTCCAGCAGGGGGAGCAGTTGAGAATCTTAATCACCAGGTAACCCCGGTGTATTTTCAAAGTGTTGGCTGGTGCCCCCCAGGGGTGTGTTCTCTCTCCACTTCTCTTATACTCGTACACCAACAACTGCACCTACCACGATCCAGCAGGGAATTTTCTTAAGTTTGCAGTCGACACCACTGTCATTGGTCTCATCCAGACAGGAAGTGGAGCAGCAGTCAGAACAACATGCTGAAAAACTGTGGAGATGGTAGACTTCAGATGAAGACATTTATTTTTAATTTAAAGCTGCCATTTTGGATGTTTTTTTCCCCAAATCAGTGAAATCACCGACACCCGTTGACACACGAGGTCCGGTAGGTGGGGAGCTCCAGGGGGTCCTGCAGCTTCGTGGGTGGCTCTCCATTTTCTCTGCTAGCTCCGTCGTGGTTGTTGAGGATGTGACTTGACAAGGTGCAGCTGGCGTCACTGTACCGCACCCCGTCACTGTACGTTAATATTAACATTTTCAACCACTTGTGCTTAATAAGTTCAAAGCGCATAGTTTAGCTGATGTATATGATGAACATTGTTCGACAAACTGCATGTGTGTATTTTATTTCCTGTGCTGAGCAATCATAAAATGCCTGTGGGGGAAAAAAACATTGAGGCATACTGCTCCCCGGCCTCAAGCTAGGGGGTGCTGTGATTCCCAATGCATTACCACAACTCTGCTAAAGAATAATAGAATTAGTCGTTGCGGAGTGGTTTTCTTTACTGGTTTAAAACTGAAGAAAAGCAACACTTCTACAAACAAGTTAGTGGTTCTTTTCTTCAAATGAAGCGTCACATGAACTTAATTTATCCCTAAAGGCAAGTTGAAAAATAAAGTGCTTTTTTGTGCTTTTTTTGAATGTATCAAGTACAGGAAAAAGTAATATCTTCCAGTTATATACAGACCGCTTCTTGACAACTACACCAATTCCCTCCGGTCTCAGCTCCATGTACTGCCCAGTATCTGGAAGAAGGGTGTATGTAACTTTGATGGACTAATGGATTTGCAGGCTACTGGAACACAGGCTTTTCCCCGTGCTAAGGGTAGGTTCATAATGAAATGCTCTCAGAATGGCTGCCCACTGCTCCCAGTGTGTGTTCACGGTGTGTTTGTTCACTGCTGTGTGTGTGCACTTGGATGGGTTAAATGCAGAGCACAAATTCCTTGTATGGGTCACTCCATACATGGTCCTAATGTCACTTTCACTTTTAGAAGGAGACCCTAGATGTTTGGGATTGGGCAAAGACACTTACTTTCCAGGGTGTAACAATCTTGGATGTTGCACAACCTGATGATGTACCAGAGGACATTTATGATCACACAGGGCCCCCAGAAATGGTTCTGTAGCAGTGAGAAGGTTGTGCATCGGGCATTCTCTGTCAACACACAAGACCTTACTGCAGATGCTTTCAAAACTGTAAAATACTCAAAAGCAAACAACAAAACAGTGCGTTTCCTTTTGGATATTAGAGTGATATCAAGTTGCAGCAAGTTCTTTAGGAAACACTAGAGTCTGAGAACAACTGAGTGGAGATAAAAGTCTCTGGAAGCAGTTATGAGGAATGATTAGCTGAAATTGAGCTCTTTTTTCATTAGTTCTCTTGATTTCTGTGCTCTTTACATTCTGTCATCATTGAGTTAAAGCTTAAACGAGGAACTTGAAAGGCGGCGCTAAACGGATCATGATGTTGGTCCTGTAGACTGTTATTATTAGTTTGCTGGTTCAGGCAGTAAATATGAGGTCTGGGGATCAAGTTTAACTCTGTTAAACACAAAGAACAGTTCAGGTGCAGGAAAAACACACAGAGGCCAATGTCAGAGATCGACTGTTAGTGCAATTTATTAACCTTTCGAACAAACTTATCAAACTTACTGTTTTGGATTTATATTTGAAAAAATAACACCTTTGGCAGAGATACACAGCAAAAAATTCATTTGAAGAAGAGAACATCACTTAAACAGAGTTCAAATGTTCTGGTTTGTGAGGCGCTAACCCAGCGTTTGAGTGTGTTTCTGGGCACAGCAGAGGATTGCTAAACACAGAATTGGACACGATTGTGCTGTTTTGTTTCTTCAATCAAAACCTCTGATTTTCATGGAAAACATTTAGGACTGGATCAACTACATACACACAAGTACATTGAATAAATAGCCTTGCATATATACCATCTTGTCTCTAGATGGTATTCATGCTGGCAAATAAACTGCCTCGAGTTTGCAGCAGTGATCCTGGCAGTCCAGCATTTATGCCGACAACTCCAGGGACAGGTCTGGGGTTTGGGGGATGATGGAATGGGGTCACACGAATCACCAGGTATGGTTCTTAAATTCAGAAAGGGGGTGCCAGTGGGGACCCCCGAATCCGGACCCTAGTTCTGTAGGAATCAGGCCTTTGGACAAAACCCTCATGCAGAACCTAGCAGAGCTGACTGCTCCGCTCAGACAGGGGGGAGGAAGATGTCAGATAAGGTGCACTTTCCAGCAAAGCCGCACCCACACTGTACCCTAAGGGTGTCTGCCACCACTCAGTACCGCTGAGAAAACGTTAAGATATATGTCAAGGTAGTAGTACCCAATGAAGGAATTGGGTGTTGACCAGTCCACAGCTCTACATATGTCAGTCAGTGAGTGCCCACTGGCCAAAGGCCACAAGGCGGAAATGCCATGTGTGGAATGGTCCATCAGCTGGAGAGGGCAGGGCTTCTCCCGCCACATGGAGACCGCGGAACCCAGACGCGGCCCATTGGAACCATATGAAGAGCTGCTGGGAGCTGGTAAACTTCCGAGTTCTGTCCATGTTGACCCGAAGGGGTTGAACTGGACAAGGGGAACCCTGGGCTGGTCCTCCTTCCTCCTGGGGCAGCGCTTGCAAAGGGAACGGATGGTAACTTGAGGACGAATCTGGCCCTTGGCCTGATGGTAACCAGGGAGTCCTCATGGTCGAACTCCAGGCTGGACTTGTCAGAGGAAAATGCCTGGAGATCTCTGACGCTTCTCAGTGAGGCCAGGACTAGGAGGAGTGCGGTCCTCAAGGTTACAGAGAGCTCCCGAGAGGGTATAATAGGGGGGCCTACAGAGTTAGGGGAACCAGGGGCTTTGTTAGGCCACGTGGAAGGAAGCAGCTCATGCTCGTCCTTCCTGACCGTGCACAGGACTTGTGCTAGGAGGCTCACTGGGAGAAAAACCCTGCTCACCTGTTTCTGGCCGGCAGTAGGCCAGCACGTCTATCCCGAGAGGAGCCATGAACAGGGAGTAGTTAGCTGGCAATGGGAGTTGTCACAGCGGCGCACTGCAATCCAGTTTCTCAGACTAAGGTAAATGGTGGTTGTCTCAGACTAAGGAAAATGGTGTCTGGCTCCAGAGGAGCAAATCGTCAGGGCGAATGAGTGCAGGTGACGGGAGCGTACATCACCTGGTTGATGTACACTGCACCACCGTGCTGTCCGTCCTGACGAGCACGTGCTGCTACTCGACTGGGACGAGAGTCTGCGTGTTTTCGTCTGGTCCAGGACCCGGACCTTGGTGGGAACCGGTCATGGTGCCCGTCTTGTCATGGAGGTGTCCGAGGTCATGACCATGCAGCTGGTGGATTTAGAGTGATACCTGCGTGAAAGAAGGACACAGAGACAAGCGATGTCGACCTTGACACCATGCCCAACTCGGGACTCGAGAATGAGGCCAAGCAGAGTGATCTCATTTGCAGGAACCAGAGAAGTGTTGAAATGAGAAGTTTTAGAATGACCACTGTCTAGAAAACCCCACCTCTTGAGTAGTAGCAAGACTCGCTTGTGTTCTACCATACTGTGCCCACATGTTTTCTTGAGTCCAGCTTTATCCAGAGAAAAATGCAGCACTGTTGAGGCAGGACTGTGACAGCAAATTCCGTTTGGGGACTGATTCTGCGAGGAATAGCAGATCACCTGCAGGGTGTGTGAGATCTCAGACAATGCTGGAGAACCGTGCGATCTTTCACATGCCAGACAGGAGGCACATTTGAAGGGTGGGGATGGCACGTGGAGGATATGGCACCCTTCAAGCCTGTTTGACATTGGAGCATCGGAGGAGCTTTAGCTTGGGAACAATCTCTCTAGCCAATAAAAGAAAATTTTATCAAATTTTGTCAAACTTAAATTAATTTTTGTACTGTTTTACCATTTTTTGCCTTTTAACTATGCTCTAAACTATGTGTAAATTCAGATTTTGACCAATTTTGTGTTTGTCTGAACTACATAAGCAAAGTATTGACACATCATGCTAATAGCATGCTGCTTAATGCAATTGTTGACATTGACCACAATTACTTCTCAAACAATCCATCCCCTGCTCAGCTGGATGATCCACATTCATTCTGGCAAATGTAGTAGGATGAAACATGCAGAGTATTCCAATGACGAGAATGTTTATGTTACCCAAGCTCACCTGTCCAAGAGAAGTTAGCAATGGGTTCTATATAAATTATTCTCCACTGTCATCTGACCCTATTTTTTAAAAGCACATCCTGTAGATATTCTTGTTTGTGGAACTCATAACTAGGCATTTTAGGTTTAGTATCATGCAAAATTAAGAAGGTTTTAGAGACTCTTTAGTTGGAAACAACAATAATTTTTTGTCAAAAAAGACTTTCTGGCTTATAAATCACACCTTATACCAAACCGATCTTGAAAATTACTTTTAAAAAATGCACAAAGCACTAAAATTGCTATGAATTTAATAATCAAAACTAAAAATATGGCTGGGGAAAAATATTGTGAAAAATATCATTTGGGTGAGATAAGGTGAGATACTAATTGTTAAGTTTACAAGGTGTTATTTTTTGTGATTGCTAAACATATAAAGACTGCCATGGCCTAAAAGTTACAGAATGGCACTGTTGGCATTACTTTTTTTAAACGAATGCATATACATCACATCGTGCGAGAGGCGGGGGTACACCCTGGAAATTTGGATTTTTCAATTAACCTAAACGCATGTTTTGGGGGGGATTGTGGGGGAAACTGGAGAACCCAAACTCCTTCCAGTAAGATCATCGGCGGGTCTCAAAACTATTTTTTAACTGGAAGGTTAAAGTGCTACCCACTGCACCACCCTCCTAAAAGGTCACTCAAAACTGTTTGTGTGATTCTGCACCTTGTGATTCTTTTATATATAAAGCCATCGAAATGAGAAATGTTGACTTTATTTTATTTGATCTCAGAAGGAGGAAATTTTAATCAATCTTAATAGAAGCAAGTTCTCAAAGTTCTTGGAACTTATTCTAGCTCGTAAAACTTTTTCTATTGTAAAACTTAAGCTGGTCGCTCACTAGCAGCAGATGCAGGCAGGGAGTATTCATCAGCAGCACGGCCAGATAACCATCAATGTGTGGCCTTCAGTGTCAACTTCTCACGCCGAGCAGCATCAAACCAGCCCAAGAGAAGAGGAAGTGATCAGAAATGGCGCAATACTTTGATCCAGTGTGGAAGAGGAAGAGAGATGTTAAGGTCCTCGGTTTATCCTGTACTAGCTGCAGCCAAATAATGGATTCTAATAATAGGCAACAATTAAACAAAACATTAACAAACATTGACGGAGCAGGAAGGGTTGAGTCAGCGAGAGAAGGATAATCAAAGGAGGAAGCCAAGCAGCGTTCTGAAGGTCACTGGCTCTGCTATAGATTACATGATATATATCAAAGGTTACAGCAATATTTAAAGCTCCCCTGTTGAGGTTCTCCATCTCAACAACTATTGAAGCCAACCCTGCATTTTTTTTGGAGTCTGTTAGATTTCGAGGTAGTTGAGGTAAAAAGGACACCATCTGTATTTTAGTCATATTTCTTTAATTGTTTAGTTATTCTCCACTTAAGCCGCGGTCACACTGCTATAAAAATTCCACTGACTTGAATGAGATCGCATGTGGTGCTGCCCCCGCCCATGCAGTGCGATTCCAGAACGCTCAGCTGGGAGGAACTTTGTTCTGCAATATGTAGTCACGTGATCTGTCTGGAGCCACCACATTGGTTAGGACAGGTCTTTTTGGATCACTCAATATGGAGGAAATTTTACATTTTTATAGCATCAGTATTGCTTTAAAGTAAATGATATTCCACATGGTTCTGGAGTAGTGTGACTGCCGAAAACTGCGTCATTAAGAAATAAACAATTCACTATATAATTGTTCTCTAATCTACTTTAAAGCAATACTGACTCAATTGCTTCATATTGAGGGATCAATAAATCTCACGGACCTGACCTCGCCAACGGGGTGGCTCAAGACAAAAAAGCATATATATTTCTGAGGTGGCTATACCTGTAAATATATGGGATTAAAAATAACAAAAGTCACTGTCACAGACGACGTTTTACATAATTTCTTTTGCAGTTTGATTAGCTTTATTGGGGCTATCCATTGTTACTCTATATCATCAATTGTGGAATGTTTGGGAGTCAAGAGTTCGGGTAGTTGACTCATCTTTGAATTGCTATCATGCGGCTTGTGCAAAAATCATTTTAGAATTTAGGTAGAGCAAACAATTTGATTAAAATCATGTAACCGTTATTTTGTTTCATTAGCCAACTGATCTGTATTCTGTATTTATAGCAAACCTCTAATTGAGAAGCAAAAAAACTGGAGATATTTCTCCCAAACTGAAGTTTTTAACGATGCAGACGAAGGTAAAGTATGATTTAAAAACAGTAAATAAATCAGCTAACAAACTTAGATGAATTTAATCGAAAAATAGCTTTATTTTTAATGTAGAAGTTCTTGTTGAAATAGTTTCACATTTTAAATGGTTGTGTACTGTGTTAACTCCAGCAGCAGGAATAGAGCAGAGCAATGACAATCTGAGGATGTGAGTGTCTGATATCTAAACCACAGGCGGCTGTTTAACACACAAACACTCACTCTCAGGTAAACGGAACTCTCCTCTGGAGCTCATTAGCAGATTACACACACACACGCACGCACACAGAGTTACTGTCCATAAATCAGCCATCAGGTTATCAGTGACTCTGATCTGCACTGTACTGGCGCCCAGCTGTCTGCTGTATACTTACACACACACACACACACACACACACACACACACGCACATTACGTACATGCACACAGAGGCCAGCGATGCACATGGAGAAAACACACACAAAACAGCAATGCTTCCACGTTCCCATGAAAGACCTTCTGCTGAGTTCTGATGCTCCTGAGCTTAGCTTCCAGCAAAACGATTTCAACAGTGGGAAACACAAACACAATCAATGGTGATAATTGTTTGTTGATGAATATTCAGTTATTCAATATTCAGTGGATGGAGTAATTATCGTTTGTCGATGTGGTATCATCTGTGAGAATCGTTCAGTGGTGTGCGCTGAAGGCCTGCTTTAATACGACATCCATCAGAACGAAGCGCTGCTGAGTTGGTAAGATCTATTCTACAGGGCGGACTATTGGATGCTTTGTTAGGAAATGGATTTAAAGGGAAACATGAGGCAACTGTGAATGTGCAACGCACTGATTGTTTCCTCTGGGGGGAAACAGAATGAAAAACTAATAAAACCTGAAGAAAGTCGAATTTTATGATTGATGAGTTGTTTCATCAAGAACATCTTCTCTTGAATATTGTTATTGTTTGGTTTCTTGCATCTGCTCTACTTTGTCTACTTTTATGCTAATCTTTCTCGTGCAGAGTCAAGAGGTGAAGATTATCAGTGGGATCAAAGAGCACAAAACACACAGCAATCTGACTGGAACTCACCCCGGGCCACGTTCAGCAGCAGGTCGAGTCCTGCGTAAGATCATCTCGTCTTCTTTTCTCTTATCTCAAGCTCACTCTTTGACAGCAGCGGAGTGTAAATCCTGGTCTTCCCTCAAACTTAAACAAACTTCTCATCAATCACCGAGACGCCAGGAGACGATTCAAACAGATATTTGAGCTCAATTGAGATTCTCTGTAATTCTTTGGAAAATTAGGGAGATGTCAAAAGTCTGAATATATTATCATCACATATATCATCATATATACAGTGGGGAAAAAAGTATTTGAACCCCAACTGATTTTGTAAGTTTGCTCATTAACGAAGAAATGATCAGTCTATAATTTCAATGGTAGGTTTATTTGAATAGTGAGAGACAAAAAAATCTAGAAAAAGAGTTATGAATTAATTTGTATTTTTATGAAGGAAATAAGTATTTGATCCCTTGAAAACCATGCTTCAGTACTTTGTTCTGTAAAACCTTTGTTGGCAATCACAGAGGTCAGCCGCTTCTTGTAGTTGGCCACAAGGTTTGCACACATCTCAGGGGATTTGGGCTCACTCCTCTTTGCAGATCCTCTCCAAGTCATTAATGTTTCGTGGCTGATGTTTGCCAACTCGAACCTTCAGCTCCCTCCTGCTGCTTGGCGATGGTCTTGTAGCCCATTCCAGCCTTGTGTAGGTCCACAATCTTGTCCCTGACATCCTTGGAAAGCTCTTTGGTCTTGGCCATGGTGCAGAGTTTGGCATATGGATTGATTGATTGCTTCTGTGTCTTTTATACAGGTTTATACGAGCTGAGAGGCCTGCCAATGTCAGCTCAATACCTGTGTAAGATCCACCTGGGAGCTAGAGATCTTGCTGATGGATACATATACTTATTAATAATAGTTATTTCCTTCATGGAAATGCAAATTAATTTATAACTCTTTTTGAAACGCATTTTTCTGGATTTTTTTTTGTCATTGTTGTCTCTTACTGTTTCCCCTCTTATACTTTTTCCCCCTCTTATACTTTTTCCCCTCACTATAAATATGTGTGTGTGTGTGTGTGTGTGTGTGTGTGTGTGTGTGTGTGTGCGTGTGTTTTATTAGAGCTTTAAAATGACATTTTAATAGAACTATGCTGCAAGTATTATAACTCTCAGTCGTCTGTTTTTTAATTGATTTTTATTCCACACATTTGTACAACTCTAATTTCAATTGAAGTGAGTAGTCCCTGAACAACTAACCGTCAGTAAATGAATTATTTTTTCGGCCGTATGTGAGGCCATATTTGTGATTTGAGAGGGAAAGCTCTCTGGCCCCTCTCTTTATCCCTGATCATGCTTCCTAAACATCAAACTAATCCACCTCGAAGCTTTTCATCCTTTCGCTCACGTGTACATCGGGTGTCTGTGTTCTGACCTTCAACCTCTGACCAGTTTTCTGTCACTGAGCTTAATATCTCCATCTTTGGAATCCATTTAGTATCACCTCCTCTTTTTTTCTTTCAGAGTTGATTTAAAATTCAGGATTTCCAAAGCTCCACAATACAAGGCAGATTGGTTTGATTTGACCTGTTTTTATGGGTTTGAGGTACCTCCTGAATGTGATTTAAATGGATCTCACACCTCGCAACAGACATATCGTAAGAGATGTACCAAGAGTATGTCTAATGATCGCAAGAGTTACTTTTTTTTAAAGATTTGCCTCAAATATTATTGTTTTTTTGAAAAGGAAATGGAGAAAGAGTGAAACAGGCGAGGAGAAAGAGTGGAGGGAAAGATCAAAAGATAGGGAACTGGTCGAAATGTGTACCCAACTAGTACACACAGAGCAAACCTAGTAGTTACTTTTGATCTAAGTAATACACTGCAAAACCCCTGGATTTCAAATGATTCAAAGAACATTCACACGCACGTCTCTTTGAAAGCCTTCTCTCTGATTATATAAACCTCAGGTTCAGTTCCAGTCCTGGGAAAATTAACCAGCTACCGTCCAGTCTCTCCACTCCCTTGTTATTGGGTGTAGTGCACCTGGTGTGCACCTGATTACCGCTCCTTCTTATTCCGCTAGGTTTCTCTCTTGTGACATTGCTATGTGTCCATCACAAGGCAGTGTTCCTGTTTTTCTTTTCTGACATCTGTGGACAATAAATTGTATTTTGGTCCTTGCATCTGGGTTTCACTCATCGACATGGAGCCAGTGAGTGAGCATCCCATTCTGCCTTCAGGGGAGCACCAGAGTTTGGGAAGGCATCCTGAAGGCCTCGTGGATCACTGCCGGTGCCATCACTGGCACTGAGGTGGGATCAAGCTAGTAGCTTTATTGACGAGGGTTTCGCTAGGAGTTGTGGGTTAGACGGAGTCGTACGGGCCCTTCAACATCATCACACTCTGTGGAGAGAGAAAACAGAGACTCTTTGTTTCTGTAAACCACCATGAAGTCATTTTTATTCTGTTCTCCTCAGCCTCCTGTTAATCTCAGTCATGCTTGTGTTTGCATAATCCTCAGTTTGGTTGGGCTATGGGAGTTGGGGAGAATTGTGCCATAACTCTTGTGTGTGTTCTACCGTGCCGTAAAGAAACTGATGTCTCGAACATCATGATTTATAAGCTATGTTCAGTAAGTCAAGTGCCACTAATCTCCCTCTGCACTGGCTTTAAGTTTGCACCACTGATCTTCTTTCGTGGAACACCTCGTCTCTAGATCTCAGCCCTGTCTTCGTCTCCTGTTGTTGTCTGGTTTTTCTTGTCTGGAACAAGCCTGGCTTTTTGCACTCCTGCATTGTTTTCCCCCGGGTTCAATCGGCATAACTAAAAAAATCACTACCCTTGCCATTAATGTACATTTCCTTTGATTTCTTGCAGGGCACAAAGATCTTTACTACACTTGAGCTCTTCACGTATAGAAGGGGGCTAAGACTGCCTTAACCACACCCCTCAGGCGCTATAAATACTGGGTTCTTCTATTTCGCACTAGGCTTTCGAAACAGTCAGAGATCACTTCATCACTGCACCTACACTCTTTTATCCTGATCTGGGCCACCAGTTTCTTCTGGAGGTTGATGCATCGGAGGATTTTATCTCAACTCTTGGCCCTTGATGGGAAGGTTCACCTCTGCACCTTTTTTCACCCTGGTTAACACACTCTGCAGGAATGGTGACACTGGCTTGAGGGAGCCGCGATTCCCTGTTTGGTTGAATGCCATAAAAGTAGTGTTCCAAAAATGGTTTGAAGGGGCCACTCTTTCTCAATTTGGGGTCTCATTCGTCAACCTCAACTTGTCAGGTGTGTTCTCAATTTTGCTACCAATTCTTATTAACTTGTGTTTTATAGCTCTAAGAACATATTAACAAAAGCCATGGTATAGGAACTAGGAAGGAGAGCAAATTACTGCAGATATTATAATGTACAGGAGTCATACTTTATTCAACAGAGCAGGAACATGACATATAAATTACCCGGAAAACCACACTAAAGTTGATCTCTGAACTGGAGGAATACAGAGGAGATTTGGCCCTGCAGCCCAATTCCTCCATGAAAAATTGTCCAAAATGTCCTCATCAGTTCTGTCGTTTGGAATAAATGATAACTCTTCAGCATGAGAACATTTCATTGTGATACATTTCGAAAATCATATTTTCTCTTATGTACATTAGTGAATTTTCCCCTTCCTTTTATTATTATCTTGGTATTGAACATTAATCAATATTCTGCCTCTATGCTGGTCATTATTTGAGATGCAATCATGTGACTGTGGTTACGGTCAGTGTTACGGTAACTTAATCCACTCTTAGGTGGAGATGTACAGCACAAGATTGACTCTAATGGGCTTTTAACTGTTGTAATAAAGGGAATCTTCTCAATCTGTTCACGCCTCCTGTTGTCTCAGGGATAATGAGCAAATAAACCAACACAGCACTCCATTCCACTGGATCAGTTTCATTTCCTGAAACACTAGGTTCTTATCAGCCCCTGACCACAAACATGGACCAAAAAAGATTGCAACAAATGGTCAAAAAAAACTAATTGGAGACAAAATGTTGATGCCACCATGATAAAAAAGTTCTGTTCACTTTCCTCAGATTGTTACCATAGTTTGGTTTTAAATGGCTTCTTTGGCTCCACATCTATTAATTCAAAACCCACTTCTTGAATCTTTGCATTGCCTTCCTCTGGATCAATCCTAAGAAAGCACAACGTTTCCTAATCTAATTATATCAACAATAATTATATCCTGCTCCCTAGACACCACCTTTGTTCACATGGAAAAATATGTAAATCTTGAAAAGAGATAATGATTTTTATGGAATTAGTTTTGTCCCAAACGAGAGCGTAATATTAGCTAAAACGAACAAAAACAAAAAAAAAAAATCAAAACCAATATAATTAAGTAGTTACCATTAAAATCGACATTGATTTTAAATAAACTCCATTCTTTGTTGGTTTTCAGCTTCAGTTTCGCATCTCTAGGTGGCACGATGGCAAAGTGGGTAGCACTGTGGCCTTCCAGCGAGAAGGTTGTCAGTTCAAAGCTTGCCGGTGACCTTCCTGGAAGGATGATACCGGAGTGGGTGCGGAGAGAGGACCCAGATGCAAGGGTATCACTGCGATATGATTTATTGTCCAGAAGCAGACAAAAAAACACAATCCTTGGGCTAGAAGAATTCTTAACACAAAAAAGGTTCCGTAGAAGCAGAGGTATACCAGGCAATACTCTTGTGAGGAGGCAGAGGTGAGCCTTCTCCACGTGCAGACAACCACCAACTTCAGAGCTGGAACGACTGGGTAACAGAGAGGAACCGGAGCACGAGATGGCAACCTGTCCAGGGCGTACCCCCTCCTCTCGCCCTGAAGATAGTCACTGGCAGACCCCCGTGACCCTGAAAGTGAATAATCTCGATTTGATTACTCTCTCAGCATCTTCACGGTTTGATTGCCAGCTCAATGAACCGGACGCATTTCCTGGGTTTTTTCACTCGAGATTTTAAAGATGCATATTTATCAGCTCATCTAGCAAAACAACTCTTTTTTTTTACTTTAAGCTGGAATGACGACGTTTGTAATAAGTAATACTGGATTCACTTGAAAAAAAAAAACCCGTTTTGAATCATTTGTTTTACTTTCAGCATGAGTCACTATAGATGTCAACAAAAATGTATCACATAACCAAAAACATTAGGGGAGCTTTAATGGAGCAACATTATTGTGTTTCACCTCGCAACCGAATTAAACCGAATTTAAACTCCTCAATCAAAGGAGTTTAGTAGTAAAGCAAGATTTTGTTTGGATGTCTGAAAGCTACAGATGGTTGAAGATATTTAATTAAAACAATTGGTCACTTCTACTATTGGAATTCACCTGAGAAGGTCCAATCACATTCAACACCTTACAAGAGCAAATAGAACCACTTTCATTGTGCGTTGTGTAATTAGCAGCCCATTGAGCAGGCTGTGCTGGGTCACCTGTGCCCCGGGCAGTGCTGCAGCTGGGGCTCTCCTGAGTGTGCTGTGGGTGAAGCTGCTTTGACTGCAATGTTTCAGGGTATAGCACTTTATTGCACCGTCACTTTATCGAGGCTTCCCGCAGTCTAGATATTCAACATAACATCAACACTCGAGACTGAAAGGCAACATCTTGGTTACTTTGTAACCCATTTTTTCATGTGTCAGGCCAAGTCTGAGGAAATTACAGGAGCTGCAAGTTGTTGAAGATGATAGGACCCACGTGTGCAGATAGTCGAGTTGTCAACCTCATCTTTCTAAGGTTGATGGGTTCATTACATCTTGGCCGGAAAACTGTAACCCATTATCAGTGGAGGGCAGTAACGAAGTAAATGTAATTTGTTACTTTAATTAAGTAGCTTTTTCAATTATCTCTACTTTACTCAAGTATTTTAATTTGGGGAGACTTTTTACTACATTTTAGGAAACCACTCGATTTATTTATGACTGGATTAAAACGTAATCGGTGAAGCATGTGCAAGCTACCAGTTCCACTTACAGGGTTCTTTATAGTAAAAGAAAACTTGTGAACCTGTGTTTAATAGTTTTTTTTATTAAACTTGAACTTTGTTAAAAATAAACCTTAAACTGAAAAAGCCTGCTCTGAAATCCGTTTATTTCATTTGGTTTTAAAGGAAATTTAGATTCAAGCGTTTGAACTCGTGATCATTCTCATAAGCGTTATTTTCATAAGAATCTTTCAAATATTGTTAAAGCAAGAGTCTTTAACTCTTGCTTTGTGTACTTTGTCCTCCACTGCTCACTTTATTAACGAGAAAAGTTTCCTTTTCATGTATTCAACTTGTGTAGATCACAGCCTATTGTTTGCCGCTTTGTGCTCCTAACCCCATATTCTCCAACTGCTGGAGATGCATCTAGTCAGCTGATCCTGAAGGCACCGAGATACGGAGGAGGCTCTGACGGGAACTTCCTGGCTTTCACCAGGCTTTTCTTTTCTTGAATTGTTTTTTAAATCATAATATATTTTATCACACACTTCTTGTTTACCTGCTTGATACAAATTTCGAGAGATGCATCGCTTTACATTTCAGTTCGGGTTTATCTGCATGATGGGGATCTTACTAGAGGCCGCAGGCTGATGGATTCATTACTGTCACACACTGAAGAATTCCCAACACATTGTTCCTCTAAACACATAGAACCGAGTTGAACATCAGGTCAACGATGCCCTCAAACATCTCAGAGAACAAACACACCCCTCAGTGGAGGCCCCACCCAAGTAGTGAAGCTCCTCCGGTCTACCGACTGCTTCATGTTTGTGCTGTACCCTCAGATATATTTCGCATGGAAGCTCCACACTTTGGAACTAAAAACACAGTGACCCTTGGGATGCATTCAATCACACTTCCGTATATGCATAATCCCCCCCCCCCCCCCCTTTGATATATTGCAGCATTTGTTGACGTCAATTAAATGAAGTTTTTCCTCATTAATGTACCCACCACAAAGAATTATTAAAAAGTATTCTGACCCTTTGCTGTGAAAACATATAATAAACTCTGGCGCTTCCGTATCTTCTGATCATCATTGAGAGGATTCTACGCCTTCATTTGAGTCCAGCTGTGATTAATTATAAGGACTGGACTTGATTAGGAAAGCCAGATACCTGTCTATATAAGACCTTACAGCTCACAATGCTTTGAATCGTGTGGTCAAAGGACCTGCTGAAGATGTAGATTTTAGAGATGCCACAATACTCAGTTTTATACCAAACCATTCAGTACGCCCTCCTCGGTTCGGTATGCCCTTGTAAACCGTTTTTTTTTTTTCAGATATTCATTTGAATAACTCATCTATGAATTATTATTATTAGTTTCACATTTGAAAAAGCAGATGTCAGAGAAAGAAACCCACGTCCGCGAGCAAATATCCAATCATTAAACTGTTCCTTTGTGTAAATATCCAATCAGCAAGCGCTAATTTTAGCGGAGGGCGGGGCTTCGCATGTTTTTCACAGCCAGAGAAAAACTCTCAGTGCTGAGGAGATGGTGTTTGCTTTATTGCTGGCTTTGCAGAGGAATACGACAAAAACGGAAAATGAAAATTAAATAAAAATGTCACCGTGTGCCAGTGATGTTTAATCAGATGTTATTTTACAAAGAAAACACGAGCACTCTTCTGCGCTGTCTTCAGACAGCTGTTCCTGGTTTTAGGACCCCTAGATGCCAGTAACTTTTGCCTGCCTTAAATACCTCTCTTCCTAATCTGCTCGCTGCTGAAGAAGCTCATGTCCACCGCACTACAATTGTTTATTTTATTTTTCGAATTGAAAGTGATTTTTTTTGTAGCTGTGTCTTGATTTAGCAAAGTAAATTGAATTCCATGAAACGTGTGTTATTTATCTGTTCATGTGATCCATTCAAAGAAGAATTTTTAAAAAATTTGCTATGCCATCAGAACCGTACTGAAAGCCGTGGCCAAAAACCGTGGTACGTACCGAACCGCAAGCTTTGAGTACCGTTGCATCCCTAGTAGATTAATGAAGAGATGCATGGAGTGCAAGATACACGAAAGCCTGCATGGACCTTGCTACAACACCTGAAGGACTCCAAGATGGACACGGGGGATCAGACCAAACTCTGGACTTTAGTAGTCTCCAAAGATTTTCTGTTGCATTCAGTTCTTTTTGCAGGACATTCAAGTTCACTTCCTTTGCTCAGTTTGGGATTTTTCTTTATTTGTTGTCATGCTGGAAGACTTAAAGGCTGACCCAAAGGAATGTTTTCTTGCAGGCTGTGTGAGGTTGTTTTTCTATAGTTTTCTTTTTAAAGATTCCCAGAAACAAAGACACTGAAACCTCCCCACAGCATCATACCCCCACCACCATGGTTCACAGTAGGAATGGTGTTGTTGGTGTTGAATGGCTCTCACTTCTTTCTCCAAATATAGGCCAAGATCTAGTTTCATCTCATTTGACCCAGGGCACATTTCCAGCATGCCTTGCTCATCACAATCATTGCTCTGGTGATTGTCCTCCTTGATCAATTCAAGGCATGTCCTCGTGTTTTTGGAAAATCTCTCTCACTAGTTTTCTTACCAAAGTTTTTTTTAAATCTTTTGCTTCCGGCTTCTGCCCATCTGTGTTGGTCTTTAACTGTGTTGCAGTTGAAAGCTCTATGATTCATGTGTATTTCCATCTGTATGAGCCTTAACAATTCTTTCTCTCAACTCTAAAAATCTGTTTAATGGATAAATAGGATAATTAGGCAAAAAGTGGTCAGTGTTTTATATTTTTTATAACTACAATGACAAGAAATCAGACTTTCCTGAGAAGAAAAAGAGATTACAATGGTCTGATGAATTTCACACACTATTTTTGAGATGGATTTCAGCAACCCCTGTTGTAGAAAATGAAGGGTACAGAGAAGTCCCCCCCCTTTCTGTAAAAGAAGGACACATATGGAGACTTGATGGTGACGTAACAGGCCTTCAGCTGCTGTCTGAAAAGGACAAGGTCTTTGTATTTGAAGACAGGGTTTGTCTCACTCTCTCTCCTTCTGTAATCTAATAAAGTGCAGGTTGAATCTGCTCAGCGTGTGGCGCCGCTGTGCTGGCCTCTGTTCATTTCCTGCAGGGAATCATACTAATGCAGTGTTTGGTGGAGTGCTCTACACTCGCTCCCTTGAGGGGGGGATATCTGATATACATCACAAACACTCTGCTCGGCCCACACACACCTGATTAGGATGAGTAAAATGTTAAGCGTTTTAGAGATGCGGTTAAACCACAAGCTCACCTCAACACTTTCAAACAGAGCTAGCAAAACGAACCATCAAGTGCTAATGTAAAGATATCCATGTAACTAAAAATATACATCTGCATCATGTGGGTCATCAGCGGCTGTTTTAAATTTAGTAGGAATGATGTGCCACACATATGGTTTAATTTTGATTTCAAATGTGAAGGATTCACATTATGTGAGATATGACGCATCGTTTGCAGGATAGTTTAAAAACATTTGGAAAAATGTGCAAAAGTCTTTCGGTTTCATTGAACACATCCCAAACTGGCATATAACATCAGCCATAAGTGCCATCTAGTGGTGAAAAGAAGGGATAAGTACAAGACCTGTGATATGGCTTGTGTTTTTCAAAGTTCTTACACAAAAAAACACAATGGAACAAAAAGTGCTTGAAGCCGTGCATAAGATTTGGTTTGGTAATTACCAGAAGAATGTTTTCTTGCTGACTGCGAAATTTAGCCGAGGGGGATTACAATAGTCAGTTGGATTTCAGGGGCTCCATGCTATTTTTGTGGGAACAGTTTGGGAATGGTCTCTTCCTGTTCCATCTCTTGTGACTGGAGCCTAACGATTTGATATGAATTAAAAGCACAATACAAATCAAAGTTTAAAATCAACAAAACTGACAGTTGACCATCACTGTGCAAGTTTTAGGCTGCTGTGAAATTGTTTATGTTAAGAATGCTTTTAGAAATATAAACAACAATTGTTCATTGTTGTTCATTTATAAAAACCAGCATCAGTTCTTATTGCTTCACTTGCATAAAGCCAAGGATTTTGTAGGATTACAGTGAGTGTGATCAACCAATTATACCTCCTATAATTATACCAATTATATATGTAGGAGGCTTTTTGTACCGGACGTGGCAGTAACAAGATGACCTGGCGACAAACTGTAGTCTCGGAGAGGAAATATCGTGTCACTTTTACATCTTTAACAGAACCTCTAATCCTAACCAAAGGGTAATGATTATTTATTAATAAATGTCACCACAAACGCATATGTATCTGAAAAAGAGAAGATGGTTTCGTTCCAGTTGGAGAGAAGAACTCCTGCCACCCCTGAACTGATGCCAGGTACTTTCGGAGAGTAAAGAATCTCTGGAATCCAATTGAAAATACCATGCTTTGAGAAAAAGGTAGTGTGCCAATTGATCAACAATTAACAAACTTTCTTTTTATTCAACCAAACATGAAGGAGACTGAGACCAACAAAGAGATTTAGATTAATGGAACAAATCCCTGGATTATCTGCACTGTGAGATGCGGATGAAAGAAAATAAGATGAAGAGAAGACAAAGATTGAGTTTAATTCGTCGTCTTTATCCTCTCTTAAACACATTTAATCGGCTGAAGACACTGATCCGTGTGGAAGAAGCACCTGTTCACTGGATTACACTTGGATGTACAACACCCCCCCCTCCTTACACACACACACAACAACCCCCACTCAAATATGACGCATTAGTAAAAAACCCATTTGAACCGCAGACAATCTGGTGAAAAGAAAAAAAGAGGGTGAAAGATTTGCATTCAGGTCATTTTATGATCAAATAAAAGCAACAATTGAAATTATGTCACAGTCCACAATAATTCAACAGGAAAATATTAAATGAACAAACGTGTCAGTAATTACAGAAGTGAATCAAAGGTGGCATCCTGTACAACATTTCGACTCAACTTCATGTAGAGAACCTGTGCATTACAATAAATACACTGCAATGGCTAGTTCTGCTTTTGTATTGGTGACGTTTTCATTCATTCAAAATATTAGTACGGTGGCAATCCGAGATATAAAATTTATCCGTTATAGCATGACATTCGTATCTCGAAGCAAGTTTTACATGTAAAACGCCTAAACTGTGCAACGTCTCTCAGAAACAACAGAATAAGTAGATGAAAAAAATGAAAAACCAGAGAAAAATCAAGTAACGTTTCTTCAATCCTTAAATCTACACATTGTTAATGTAATAAATGATAATAAAGCAGAATAAAACACAAGAAAAATACGTAATATGTTCACAAATGTGAAACCTTACCTTGAGAGTGAAGCGATGTGTCGGAGGAGGAGGAACGGATGAAAGAAAACATTACAGCACTACGTATGAAAGATAACTTTCTCGAGATATTTCACGAATTACTGACACCAACACGGTTTCAAGCACAACTGCAGACACAGATGGAGAGACGCTTCTGAGAACACGTCACAGGGTTTCTCTACTTTGCGCTACAGAACATCACTTTCCACGTTATAAACGTTATTTCTTTTACGACACCTTGACTCTAACATTTGTTGTAGCACATTATTAGTAATCGTTACATAATGTTTTGCTGTGTTGTTGAAGTGTTTTGAACTTTTGCGCTGGGAGATAGCAGCTCCAGAACCCGGAAGCGCAGTGTGACGTCAGACTAAACAAGTGGAAAATAGAGCAGAACTGTTTGTAGTTGTTCGTATCTCAAATTTTTCTTTGCATCTTGAAGCAAAAAATTTCCCGCAAGACCTTTTGTATCTCCAACATTTTGTAACTCGAAGCATTTGTATCTCTGGGTATCTCTAATGAGCCTGTTTGCAAAAAATGCAGAATTTAGAAAATTTAGAAAGAGCTAAAAAAGTGTACAGATTTCTGTAGTTTACTTCTTGATTAACTAAAGTTTGTGGCTGCATTGTATTTCTGAATAAAATTCGCAAAACTTAAAGGTGTGGAACAGTGGAGCTTCTTTTTTGGTTAACATGCATATGCCATTTTTAGACACATTGGCATTTTTAAATGTTTTAGTCGTGGAAGTGCCAGAAACAACTGCACCGGAGAGCTAGCGGCCGTGGAAAGTCTCCCAGTTGGAAATACAGGAGGAGGAGCACTCACACAATAGCACTAGACACGAACATGTGATCCCATGAGGTTTGGCAACGGTCAGACAAAGAGAGAGAGGAGAATATGACTAATGATTGATGTGCAATACCTGATGATCAATCAAGCGACACTTTACCGCCCACAAAACAGCGTCATTAAAAAAAAACTAATATTCATTATAAATCTCGAAGCTAATAGATGCTAATCTAATTTAACTCAATACCGACGTCCTAAAAATGTACATTTTGAGTGAACCAAAAAGCTCACGGACCTGACATCGCAGGTGAAAGTTCCTCCCAGCTGAACTGTCAGTCAGAGCAAAATCGTTATTTGATAATGTGACCGCCCGGTTACACCATTATTATTTAAAAAGTGAATTAACCCCAGAATGAGCAGTTTAGATGTACTAATTATATATCTCTAGTTTGCAACTTGACCTATAAAGTGTAAATCATCACCACATCGTAATTGACGAGAGAATTCTGCTAAGAATTAGGTTTCCACAGATGGCATGATACAACTTACAGATTTTTAGATTAAAACTTTTGTTTAAAAGAGAACAGTAAACATGTGTCGAGGGATGAAATTAGCTACGGTAGGCTTGAGATTTAAAAAAAAAAGCTCAATCTTTAGTTTTAAGAGACTGACCGTTATTGTTACCCCGCGCACACATGATGGAGAAATCACATCGAGAACAGCCTTTATACAGATGACTACTGAGCGTCAATATCGTGCCCTCTTTACGGGTAGTTGGAGCTCTCATTTTAGAACTTCAAAAGAACATCTAACCAGTTTGTTTGCAACGGCAGACATCTCTTCTTGTTATGTCTCCAGTGAAAGTGTCGCTCTGTGTTTTGTTTTCGTGTTTGTAAAAGCAGAAAGTTTTTCGATTACAGGCATCAGAGTTTTCAAAGTCCTGCTGGGCGTTTTTAACTTTTAGGGACCCATCGATGGCAATCACGGTTAGGCTCTCCCGGACAGATACTGATATTGTATGCACGTGCATTTTATCTGCGTGGATATATTTTTTTTGTCAAAACACATCAAATTGCAAAAAACTTGTCTCTTGCATAACCCCAATGGCATTTTATGTTTACAAGTACCCAGTTTGGGAAATCCATCTCACATACGGCTACTTGGCCTCCATTCTCCCTGAAAACAGGGAACTGCAATTAGTCAAGTTTAAATTTGATTCAAATCATTTTATCGTCTACATTAAAGTTCAAAATGAGTTTGTATTCTTAATTTATCTATATATTATTAAATATATTCCATTTATTCATCTTCTTACCCTTTCGGGGTCATGGGGGTCCATCGCAGGGCAACATTCACTCACACATTCACACCTAAGGGGAATTTAAATTATTGCATGTTTTTGGGATTGTGGGGAAACCCACGCAAGCACCAGGAGGACATGCAAACTCCTTCCAGGAAGGTCACAGTGCTAGCCTGTTATTACGTTTATTCATTCATTTTCAAACCCGCTTATTCTCTTTCGGGGTCAGGGGGGTCTGCCCTGGACAGGTCGCCAGTCCTTCACAGGGCAACATTCACTCACACATTCACACCTAAATTTAGATTATTCTATTAACCTAAACACATGTTTTTGGGATTGTGGGGGAAACCGGAGTACACGGAGGAAACCCGCACAAGCACGGGAAGAAACAAGCAAACTCCGTCCAGGAAGGTCACTGGCGAGCCTTGAACCGACAACCTTCTAACTGGAACCGTGCCACCCTTATTCCGTTTAGAAAGTTGAATTTTTAATGTGAAAAATTCTCACAAATTTTGAGAAATGTCATTTTGTATTCCATTTGGACTGCCCTGTTCTGTTATTAATAGTAGATTATACAGAGCCCCCTATGCACGCATGTTCAGTGGTCTTTGGAGATGTTTGTTTTAATATTACAAGTAGATAATATCTGGGATTAGTGCAGGATTTGTTTCTTGATACAAGGGATTAAAAGACTTGTCTCCTAGTGGATTGAACAGCATCATCAGAACAAAACCAGTGAAAAAAATCATTAGCTTTTCCTCGCTTTCTGTGAGACAGTCATAATAGTTGTACTTTTTTTTTCTTTGCATTTATGGCATTTGTGTGGGATTTTACCTCCGTTTATGTTGATTGTAGTGTAGTTTTAAGCGTGTATTCCATGTTATTTTGCAGTACATTTTAGTAGATTGCAATCATTTAATCAATCCAAGCAGATATCATAACCAATCAACCGACATCACTCAAAGCACCAGCTCAGTGTCGGTCTACCCACCTCTGTACTTCCCCTGTGCTCTGGTTAGTCCACACTTCTATTGGTTCCTATATTTTCGCTACCTGCACCTCGGCGTTAGGATGTTACTTACCTTTGGTTCTCTCACCTCCTGGCTCTGTCTGCTCCGGTGCCCCTGTTTCCTTGTCAGATGGCAAGGCTGCTTCCTGTTAAGAGTAGGATTCTCCTGATCCCTTACTGTGTCACTATATCATCATTATGTCTACAATTTCAGGGTAATGATAACTGGAAAGGGGTGCAACTGCAGGCACCTCCAATCTGGTCACCAGGGTGACTTTAGAGAGCATCTTCTAGCTCTGGAAACTGTCACTGACTCTCCCAGTGACACTCGTCCCAGAGATCGACCGAAAAGCAATGTTCTTGTTTAAAATCTGTTTTTAATGAAATTTGTTATTTAAACGCAATTTAAATCTCTCACTTTTAGGCCCAAATGTCCTTGTTTTAATACTATTTTTCCTAAAACAAAAGGAACTATTTGGAGCTTGTAAAAAAGAACATATGTCTAACTTTCAGCTCTACAAGCTAAGCTCTTATAAATGAACATTTCTTATAACATTTACATTTATGTATTTAGCAGACGCTTTTATCCAAGCAACTTACATTGGGAGTAAACATCAAGCAGTTTGGTACAAAGTGGATTGATCAGAAGACATACACATAGAACCTTTTCCCTTTCAGGGTCACGGGGGTCTGCTGGTGCTACTTCTCCAGCTCACATCGGCTGAGAGGCAGAGGTACACCCTGGACAGGGTCACAAACATTTCCTAGGAAGAGTTTAACTAGATCTGTGTTTTTTTTCTTGTTCCGAGACAGCACTTTTTTTTGCAGTTTTCTAAACCAGTAATGCACAGTGGAACACAAATTTAGGTCCTGGGGGAACATCTAATTTAAAGCCACTTGCATGTATAAAATTATCTAATTCAAAAATTCAAATTCAACTTTCTAAAACATTCCCATTAAAATAGCAGTTACCACAGGTCTGAGTGATAAGCCCACACACATTTGAAAAAAGGCTGCATTAAAGACAGCATGGTTTTGTTTTGGTCTTCAGTTACTTTCCAACACAGGAGCACATCACTCATAGCATTAAGTAACAAGACTCAAAAACTCATGGGCATGCACACTTTCTGGCACTCTCACTGAACGGCAGACAGAACGGAGCCAGCCTCCGGAAGATCGCAGCGCTGCTTGGACACTGATGTGAGTGTGTTTGTGTAAGTAGACCGTAGCCTCTAATGAACCTTAAATGAGATAAACACAAACAGTAGATGTGCTTCATTCACACCACCAGTCTAGAAAACAAACCGGCACAGTCAGAGCCAAAATCACAAACCCATCCATACACCAGTCACCACAGGGAATTTAATTCCTTTCTAAAACTAATATGAGTATACTCAATAACATCTTGGCAAAACGGGGCAGAGATGAATGTCTCACATGGCCGGCGGAGTGAAGCCGAACCGTGGCAAGCGCTCCCATGGGCGTGGCCGCAGAATGATTTAAAAATTATTTCCTCAGAAAATACGGCGTTTACAGAAACGGTTTCAATGATATTCAAAAGTTATCTCAAGTTTATTTTCGTGTGGTTCAGGGTTATTTGATTTTCCCTAAAGAACTAGGCGGGACCATGTGATTGACAGCAACACAGAACAGTGCCGGCTTAGTGCTGTATTCACAACGTGAGAAAGATCTTTTACGCTGCCAAAGTTATTCTCAAATTCTTGATCGACCATGGGAACCCATGTGTAGTTGGTCAAGGTTTACCCATGTTTGGGTTTAATCAGTGGATTGCTTGCTGCAGCTGGTTTGGGATACAAGTGCGATGGTTCCCTCCACATCATGTACTGCTTCCCTTAGGTGCAGAGGTGTCCGTGTTGGGGTACGTGCAACCTGCTTCTGCCTTCTCCCTTTCTCAACTATTTGAGCATCTCTTCAATTAGAAGTGACTCCTTCTGTGTTAATACACACCTACCTGGCTTTGGTTGTGTGTGCTGTATCAGCAGGCCCCCTCTGTGGGTGCCGCCTGTCTCTGGGGGAGTGGGTTGGGTCCAGCTCTGGGTCCGGGCCCCTGGTCGCATTGTTCCATCGGGGGTTGGACTGGCCCATTGGGTAGCTCTTGGCTGTCAGAGCTCACATCACACCTGGGTCACAGAAGGCTAGATATGAAGCACTGGGGTATTGCTATAGGATTAGGTCTCCTGTCCTAACACTTCATACTACAGTCACATTCACATATTTTTTTAATTTTTCTGTCCACTCCTCATCTATCATCTGTATAATAAATGGCCTCATTTATATTCATACCTACCTCAGCTACCCTCTCATATGGTGGCTTTAAGCAGGACACGACAAGACAAAAAAAACAGTTCTTCAATATGTATTTATGTATCTATAGGTGCCCAGTGGGTGCCCACCAACCGGTCTATAGGGTCACCACTTGACCTGTAATGAACCGTCACTCGAGTTGGGATCCATCTGCAGGCTTTATTGGATTTGAGGTCAGACGAGCCAAGTTCAGGCACCGGCGTAAGCTGCACTACAGGACAGACAAAGGCGTAGTCAGACAACAGGCTAATGGTCAGGGCAGGCATCAAACAATCAGAATCCAGTGACAGAAAGAGTAATACAGCAAGCAGGTAGCAAGAATCGTAAATGGTAAACAGGCAGGGTCACAACAGGTAGGCGTGCACAGGTAGTAATCGCTCAGAATTGCAGCAGTGAGGCAAACAAGACTTCGCAAAGTGTGATCAGTTTCAGTCTGTTAAGTAGAGGGGTGAAATGATCTTCATCTGGGTGAATAATCAATGTGGACCTAGGGATCATGGGAAATGTAGTGTAGTGGGCAGAAGTTAGTGGGGCGATGGTTCCCTCTGTTGGTCAGATGAGGGAGTTGCGGGGTTTGTCTCTGTGACAGAACCAGTTGAGAGGCTTGGTAATTGCTTCCCAAGGGCTTTACTGTATTTTACAAGTGTCAGGTTGTTATAAAGGGTAAATAATCATTTTTTAAATGTAATTTCAGTGAATTGTTTAAATTTACTACAATTTAGTTTGTCTTAAATCCAATGCACATAAAAAATCCATGTATAATAATAATAATAATAATAATAATAATAATAATAATAATAATAATAATAATAATAATAATAAAAATAATAATAATAATAATAATTTCAATCATGTAATAATAATACAAATTTCAATCATTTTCAAAAGGTTTAAAAAAATGTGTAAAGTGCCCTATCATTTCGACTACTGTAATATGCAGCTGAAATGTTGCAGTGTTGCAAGCACTAGGAGGAGGACATTGCTTGGTCACCTGTTCCATATGCCCCCCCCCCTTCTTTATGTGTGGTCATATGACAAAAAATCATGTAAACTTGTACATTTTTTATTATAAATGAAACACCAATTAAGTTGACCACAGTATTTCATTTGCTGGTTATCATGTTTTATTGAGTTTACGGAAGATGCTCCACCTGTTTCGCTCAGCTGTAAAGAATGACGAGGCGTCTCCTCTAAAGCCAGAGATAAGACTGTCTCCATCCTCTCTCACTCGTCCTGTTAGTCGTCTGAGCTTATCAACCTCATTATCCTGACAACAAACACCATAAACTCTCTCACACACGCATCTACACACGGAGAGAAACACATCAGGAAACTCCCACAATGCTGCATTCTTCAAAGGATCCACGTACGTGAGGATATCTCCACCCCCGTCTCTTTCTAATCTGTCTAGTCATGCCATACAACATCAGAGAAATCCTATTCAGTGCTGGGACTAAAGAGAACAAACTTAAGTCAAAGATCTCCTGATATATAAAGAAAAAATGGATTTTGGGATTTAAAGATCTATGTTTGACAAATTTCATACGTTTTATTTTAAATTATTAAGACGCTGAAGGAGCACCTTAAAGCAATAGATGATTCATGATGATTCAAATAGATGGGAACATAGCATGTGTATAAAAATGCATTTGTTCACCAATCACTATTCAATCCAGTAAATTGTCAAGTGAGTTAAAAACGTGAAACATAGATGCATAATATGCAATATCTATGAGAGGAAGATGCTTTTTCTTCAAAAAAACAGGTGAAAACAGAGTTGTTTGTAACAAAAATGTCTCTCTGAAATGTAGGACTCTGAACTTCTGACACCTTTGGTTTATTTTTACTGCTGTACACACAAATAGAGCGATAGCACGTTGTATAAGCTTCTGAATCATCTCCTTCAACAAATAACAAAGCTCAGCTTGAAACTGAAATCTATCCCATGATCATAAATTCAATACCAGTGAAGTCTGTTCTTCTTCGTTTAAAAATATCAGATATATAAACCTATTTTCTGTACTTGCAAATGGATTTTAGCTTGTATTAATCAAATCATGTCACAAACCACTCTATTCTTTTAACCGAAGCATTGTTTCATATCTCTATTATCATATATGGCAGGTTTATCAGTTGTGTGTGTATAAAGTGTGCTGTGTGAGTGTTAGTAAAGTGTCTGGACTGATAGAGGAAAGTGATTGGGATCAGCTGAGGAGACAAAAGCATCATTGGCACTTTATTACCTTCCATAAACTGAGATTGAGTGAGAAAGAGTTCAGCTTGAGAGCTCAAATTGTGAACGCTGAATGCTTCCTAACACGGACGTTATGGTGCATGCGTCAGCTTCAGGTCTTTAGATTTTTCTAACAATCTCTCCATCCCTTCATGCTTTGGGGCTTACATCATGATCTCAATCTGTTCTCAGGCATCTTGGCTCTTAAGTTTGTACCCACCAATCACAGCCATGGTTCTAGGCAGGTCCAGATAATGTGTCTTTTTTTAATTGTGTATTTTTTGTGTCTTCAAATATATGCTGGAGGCTTTTATTGTATACTTCAGGTCTTTAAATTTCAGGGATTTTTGTAGTTCATGCGTTGATCAATATCGTTCCTGTTCATAGTGCGCTTGTTTAAAGATTACCTAGAACTTGAGCACCCTTGCTTTTTCCAGCCAGCACTTGTGCAGCGTTATGTGGCCATGAGACCTGGTTATAGCTATAACATATATGATGTATCTTTAGCTATCGTGGGATACATTATGCTCACAATGCAGCCACGACTCTGGCTGTTGCTTTGAGACACCTTTACCTTCTGCTGGCCTCCAAAACAGACAAAGCTCCACATTCCTAAAGCCTTGACCCCCTAACTGGACAACACAAACACTACTTCCTCCCAAGGCAGGGCTTGCAGGTTCACCAACTGATCGTGGAAGGGTATGGTGGGAACCTTGGGCAAGGACCTGAGTCGATCGAGGTCACAGTCGTCAGTAGTGCTGACAGGAACTTAGATTCCACTGACTTTGAAGGGTCTAAAAGTGGTCCATTCAGACCTCCCAGGACAACACTCTAGGGTCTTCCCCACATAGAAGACACCAATCGACTAACCAATCCCATTTGCCAACATGTAGGACACTGTGAACAGAGAAACAGTCTGTGACGATGGAGTACTACTAAAAGAAAATAGGTGTCCTTCAGATCCATGGTAGTGACAAAACGCTGCAATGCCTTGAACAGGTGCTTGTCCTCTGTCTTCTAAGCAGCAAAGCAAATTACGGGGGAACCTTGGGTCAACCCCGCTTGGGGACTCAGTCTCACTCTACCCCGGTGTACAGTTGACATACAAGGGGGGGCGGCATCCTTGACTCCAACATAACTGTGTGTACAGAGAGAACATACTCCTCAACCTCTGTGTGGCCTGTCTTAGGGGACCTTCCCATTGGATGACCTTGTTTAATGACAAAACCGTTTGAAGAAAGCGCCGTCCACTGATGCCCACCTTTAGACCTCCAAGGTTTGCATGGGACATTCGGACTGGTCCTTAACATGGCAGCACTGTCAGGGCATAATCCCACCACCACAGCCTGCTCCATGTGTTGCATCGCTGAGTAGCCCATGGCTGCTCCACCATCAAGAGTGGTGAGGGGAAGGAGTTTTAGTGCCTGCTAGAATTTAGTGAGCTCTTGATGCACCCTCAGAAAAAAGGCACCAGGGGGCAAAGAGGATGCCTCCATGAACCACTCAGCCAAGCGTGAAGGCACCAACCGTGAAAACTTCTCCAACCTGAAGGCCTCAGCGACCTGGGAAAGTGTTTGCATCACCTCCTCAGCCAGTAAGAGCCACCCCTGCAGACGGAGAGAGAAGGGGCTGGTTCCAGAAGTGACTGTGCAACCCTCCGATGTTTTAGAGGAAAACAAATCTCACAAAACAACACCTTCCTCGAAGAGAAAGAGCCCTCGCAATCTGCTTAAAAGAATGAAAGCCAATACCTGAGCATGTTACATCAAAACCTACATTTCCAGTCCCATAAAAACTCCTTGCAGTTTGAACTCGGCATCAGGCTGAACACGAACAAAGGGAGGGAGGAGGTTTAGGCCCTACGCTCAGCCGCTGGGGCAGATCAGACTCTTGGCACTATGTTCTGGTTTTAAATGAAGACACCTGTCCGAAGAGGGAGATTAGAGTAGTAAAGGATGATAGAAAAGATGAACTCAATCAGAATGATTAGAAAAGGGGGCTAAGGGGAGTATATATATACTGTAATGAATACTTTAGGTCAGTGATTCTCAACATCCAGGATGCAGAACAGTACCGGCCTGTGAGTCCCATTCAGAGTTCCTCAATTATTCCCTTTTTATTTATTCTCTGACTCTGAATAATCTTTTATTTTGAAAAATCATATGCTTTGAAAAATGATCTTTTTCTATCCTTTCTATCTCCAAATGCAACCCACAAGCTAGCAAAATTGGTTATAACAGAAAGAAAAAGACATTATCAGGAGTCGTGCTTTTTATCATAAAATCCTCTGATCTCTATATTAGAAGGGTGCTCTGAGAAAGACTGTCTGGGCTCCACCTTGTCTCTCTGACCTGGAGTCAGCCTCCAGTTCTTTTACTTTCCATTAGAGTCAAGTGGAAAAGTCTGTGAGGCTCAGGAAGAGACGCTAATTGCCTCCGTCTCTGGTTTTCTGCATAATTGATTACTCTGGAGCGACCAGGGCCATCCCAGCAACCCTGACCTTTGATCCTGTGACCCCAGGACAAAAGTCTTCTTCCCCTTTCACATGCTGAGGCCTGACCCCGAGTTTGACCTCTGACCCCAAGTAATTCAGATAAATTTCATTACTGTTTTTCTGAAGATGAATAAGGGCTAAAGAACATGCAACAAGCATTCGGAAGAGCAAGAGCTGGGGTCTCATCAGAGAGGAACATCAGTTTATTTATAAGTAATTTAACACTTGAATTTCGAAAATGTTTGTTTTTTATTTACAGTCTATTTTAGACAACTTAAGTGCTCTTCATCACAACTTTTGAGCTTTGGACAGTTCAACTGAAATACTGTCCAATTAAGCGCTCAAGGATAGTAGCTATACTGGACAAAGAAACTGAAGAACTGTCCAGTGAAGCTCTGGCCACTGGATGGCCGTTTCTGTTGCTGTTAAAGAGAGTGCTGCAGGTAACACCACCACTATATCTGGAGTCAAACCAAGCCAAAAACTCTCAGATCCACCAGTCCAGATGCTGATGCACCGCTGTCAATGGACATGAACTTTTCAGAGAGGTCACTTCTGTTCAAGAGAGAGAATGAGATTATTGTGTAGAGCAGCTCCCTACACGAAGTAGAGTAAAGGCCCCCCATCACATTTGCTACAGAAAGATTTAACATAAAAAAAACAGAAGCCCACAAACATGTAACATAGAATGTTATTTGAAGAACACACACATCGCACTCTATTCTGCATCAATGCCGCAGAATTTCTCTGCATTTGCACAAAAACATGTTAGTGTGTCACAACAGGTTACAGAAGTTTCTATTTTTGTGTCATTATTAAGATATTTAATATCCACTTTTATAAAATTTCCATAAAGCTTGTGTATATAAGCGTAAGATCATAAGTGACAAGCGACCGCCGCAATATCTGCTCACTTTTTGAAAAAGATTGTTTGTTTAGTTCATTTTTAACCAAAATGAATCAAACCTATTTTTACAAGATGATTTTGTGTGAACATAAAACTGAACACCAATGTTTTTATAAACAACTGTGTGAACTATGTCATCCCTTATTGTTAAATGATAAATGTTAAAACAGTTGAAAAGTGGAATGCTTTTAAAAACGATCTGTAAGTATCTTTAGAAAACGAAAATGAACAGAATGTGGTACATTGCTACTGGGAACGTCTAGGTTACTTTCGTAACCTGCGTTCCCTGAAGGAGGACTATGGGATGTCTCGACTATGGGAGGAGCCGAACCTGAGAGGCGTGAAGCCGAACTTTTAACGAGCAAATTGATTTGCGAGTGAAGTTGATAGCAATCACGTTGATTAGCAATCAACGGCTCTATAAGAGCAGAGCGCAGCTCTACACTCATTCTGGTTTCTTCCGAGGAGCCGAACCCACTCACCTCTATGGCACCTCAGATCAGCGACTTGAAGTACATGGATGGCACAGACGGAGTGGATGTCTCTGTGGTTGAGGGAGGTTATGACGGAGTGGGAACCCCCTTGTAAAGGGCCATGACTATGTCCATCCAACCAGGCCGACTCTAAGCTGTGAAGGTTAGGCATTAGTCAGGCACCTGGCCAGGAACTCCTTCTGCCCCTTAGCCCGGACATAGTCTATTGAGTAGTGAGTAGCGCAGGGCAACCAGAAGGAGTGTGCCCCTGAAGTGGAACAGGGGCACGCGGAGGCTTGCATAGAGACCTGAAGAGGGCTTCCCGCATGTAAAGAGCATTCCACCGGCTATAAAAGGGGGCAGAATCGAAAAGCCATCGTTCTCCGCCCAGGTTGGGGACGGAATGGAAATGGGGTAATACAAACACACCTCAAGAGGGCCTTTGTATAGAATACAGAGATTGTGCCACCCAGATGTTGAGTGGGTGGGATGAGAGGGTTCACCGATCCACCAATCAGGAGACGTGAAAAAGGTTCCTTCCCACAGGCCTAGGAACCTGCAGGCGCAGCAAATACTTGATGCGGGGGTCCTAGTGGTGCTGAGGCCCCAGATCAGAGCCCTCATCTGTGTTGGAGTTGGTGATGAGGGAACGGATGTTCGACAAACCGATGGGGATGTGCATCCATGGGTATTACCCCCAACTGTGCCTTCGGGTTACTGCCACCCACTCAGTACCGCAGAAGGCACAGCGCCTAAATGAAGGGTAGTAGTGCCTGATGAAGGTTAGGGGTGTCTGTTGAACCAATCTGGGTTTATTTAAAAAAAAAAGAAAATGGCTATTGGCGCCCATGTGACACCTCTGCTGTGACCAGATGTGTCTCATTAAAGAGCATGAGGGTTTTGGTCTGTAAAAAAGGAACCAAGCAATGCAGAAAGAAGTCCACCAGCAAATAGAGGAGAGACCAAAGTTCACAGCTTGAGGAGTACCACTGTTAGGTAAGAGACTTTCAAATATGTGGATGCTCTTTGTTTCTTTATTTGTTTGTTAAATTTATTGTCATGTTTGTTTGTATAGGTTTCTAAACTAAGCCCTGGCATGTCCTGGTAACAGGCACACAAATAAAACCAAATTTTGTGGAATTCAGAGCTTTGAGTACAAACTCTTTTTAAATTCTCAAGATGCGAAGGCCTTTTTCAAGTTCGGGCAGTTTTGTCAAAGTCCTTGAAGAACTTGACAGTGTCGACCAGCCTGCAGCTCGACATATGTCGGCGACTGAGACCACCTTGGCCAGTGCCCACGAGGGGGCGATGCCGCGGGTGGAATGGGCCCTCAGCTTCATTAGAGGGCAGGGTAAGCAGCTGGATAGCCTCCACAACGATCTATCCGCTGCTTCAACATAGCGTACCGCTAGCGCTGGCCATGGTAGCATATGAGGAGCTGCTGGGAGTTACAAAACTCCCGGGTTCTGTCCAGGTAAGGCAGAAGGGCGCACACGGGACAGAGCTTACCCTGGGCTGGGTCTGCCTCCTCCCGGAGGGGACCGACAGGACCTTAGGGATGAATCCGGGCCTGAGTCTGATTCGCACCAGAGAGTCCTCCGCCAACAAAAGCGCCGTGTTCAGCGAGAGGGCGTGCAAATCTGCGAGGGCAAAAGGCTCGGACAGGGACATCCTCAGCCTTTTAAGAGCAATGGAGAGGTCCCAAGAGGGTACTGAGGGGGGCCGGGAGGGACGTAGACATCTGGCCCCTTGGTGAAATCTCAACGTCAGATCGTGGCTGCCGACCAATTTCCCCTCGACCTGGAGGTGGAAGAAGGAAATCACCGCTGCATAGGCCTTGAAGGGATGAAGGGGACAGTCCCCAATCTAACCCTTCCTGGAGAAAGGTCAACCTGACTCTGATAAGACACGTCCTAGCATCTTCCTGACCCCACTTGCCAGCGTAGCTCAACCTCGAAGAGGGGACTAACGCATGGTCTAGAGTCCTCAATACAGCGAGCAGTAGAGGATGGGGGTCCGCCGTGACCGTAAAGGGGGAAAACCGGTCACGGTTGCCTAAGCTCCATGTCCTCCTTCTTGAAACGCTTTCCGAACAAGAATTGCCCCTTTTTGCTTAATGGGTGTTACCAAGCCAATTGGGTCATACAGCCCAGCCACTTGACTGAGTTATTCTCTTCTAGACAGAGGATTTGGGGTCTCATTTCTCACATGTTCCTTAAGAGGATTTTGTCCAACTCTCATCTTCTTTTTCCGCTTTGAGAAATTAATTGCTGCCATGATATAGAGTTTCGACACTGTGACACTGGCCCCACAAGGGACACTGGCCCCAGAAAAGTCCTTAAAGAGACAGGCTAAGTGGAAGGATGAATTAAATCAATTTACCGATATCCAAAGCAACCTACTAAATAAGAACATGGATGGTTTATCAAAAGGAATGTTTACTGGTCCAGTAGTAAGCAAGTTGCTTGAAGTCAAAAGGTTCAGCAGTTTGACAAGATTTGTGAGAGTTGTTGCCTGGGTACGTCAAGCTGTTAAGATGTGGCTGGAATTAAAGACAAAGTCCTGCTGTTCATCAAAGTGGGAGGTGAAATTCAAGGACCTAAAACCCCAAGAAGCCATATTAACAGTAAAGGAGCAGGATGATGCTCTTCAGGATTTGTTTCTGACACCCCAAGAGAATGCAGAGTTTCCTGAGACTACAGTCAACAGATTAGTAGTATTTAAAAACAGACCGGACTTTTAGTTTGTGGCGGAAGAGTTCAGGGATTCGAGGAAGAGAAAAGGGCTGTTCCAGTCTTGCCTTTCGATGCGCACGTCTCCATGCTTCTAACTCTTGAATCTCATCAACTAAATCATGAAGGAGTGGCAGAAACCTTACTGAAAATGAGAAGAAAAGCATGGGTAGTAAAAGGTCGAAGATTGGCAAAGAAAGTGGTGAACCGCTGTGTGATCTGCAGAAAATCAAGAGCCAAACTGTGTAAACAAGTTATGGGAGATCTTCCGTCAGAAAGAACAGAACCAGCTGCACCCTTTGAGTTCACAGCAGTTGATTTATTTAGACCATACATGGTGCGAGATGAAGTAAAGAAAAGAGTCAGGCTAAAAGTCTGGGGTGTTGTTTTTTGTTGTATGGCATCGAGGGCTGTCCACACAGACATCGTCAGTGATCAGTCAACAGAAGGGTTTTTTTTTGCATATCAAAGATTTGCAGCTCTGAGAGGACATCCAAGGAAAATTTGGTCGGATCCAGGATCGAACTTTGTAGGTGCCAAGGGCATGCTAAAGGATCTGTATAAGTTCTTGGATGGACAAGACAGAGTGCAATTGCAAGTTGAAGCTGCACAAAATGGCACAGAATGGTCTTGGAAGATCCAACCAGCAGATTCTCCTCACAGAAATGGAGCAGCAGAAGCAGCTGTACGGCTATTACCAGAATCCAAAACATGTTTGTGTGTAAGGTGATAATCATCAGCAAGTAGCGCAGCAACACTTTGCTCGGAAGTGCATTTTTGAATTGTTCCAGAACCATTAAATTTATCAGAGATTCAAAATCTGTGACTTCTGCTGCAGAACACCAACGTGAAAAATGCGTTTGTAGATCACGTGCAAACTCAACATAGCTCTGTCTCTCATTTTTCCGCCAAGATCTGAATTGTTGTCTGTAAAACTCAGGAACACGCTCATAAATTTTCAGTACAGGTGTTTTAACAATGGAATAGTTACCACTGTCTTCTACAGAAAGAGATGAGAATGCTTCCTGTGCTTTACCTGTTAAAACAGTCTGAAGCATAAGAGTACGAGCTTCATTTGGCCATTTACAAGCATCAGCATTGCGTTCAAACAATATAAAGAATGAATCAGGATCTTTTTCACAGAATTTAGGCACTAATCTCAGGTTGCTAATCACATCAAATGTAGCCCTAGATGCCCCACTAGAATATGTTTGATCATGCCCTCCTGTTGTAGCCTCATTTTCAATTTGTCTCGATTCTTGACGCAATCTTTCTACAGCCAATATTTTTTCAAATTCTGTTTTCAATTTAAATTGTTTGTGCTGAATTTGTATAGCCAACAGTTCCTTATGTTGTTCAAAAGTTAAATTTGAAACTGGTATTGAAAACTCTGGTGACCCCCCTGAGACTGGCGATTTGTCCTCTAAGACTTTCATATCGACCAAGCAACATCTCAAAATTATTTTCTGACGTCCTTTTAGCATATTGCTGTTGATTTCAATCTTATAATACTCCGCTAATTTGAGTAAATCGTCTTTCGTACACAAGTCTAACAACTCGTCGGACGGAGATGCAATAAACTTTTCCACTGTCTGCATTTTAACCAATGTGCATGAATTTAAACAATATTGAAATATTTCGATAGCGATAAGGTTGCGCTCCTCTAACTAACTAATAGAAGAGAAAGAAAACTATCTATTTAAACTCAACCCTAGTCTTCATGCAGGTACAGGCGGTGGTTCCATTATGCACAAAGCCCGATGGGTAGGAAAAGCAACCAGAAGCTGGCGACTCACCAAACACCACGGAAGTGCCCCCGAGACAACTGCTCTTTCCACTTTCCCCGCAACACTATCAAGCAAAATAGGCGAAACCCAAAGGAGTAGCGCCACTTTGCCTAACGGAGCAGCACCTTATAAATAAACATTAGGAAATGTTTCACTTACCAAAAAGATTCATGCACCTCCATCAAAACACAGACATGGAACTCTCAGACGCAAAGCGAAGCGACACAAAGTTTCACAGTGCGGTCTGCTCAACACAGCGTGTGACGTCATCAAAAGACGCTTGGATCAACCGAGAAAAAAAAGCGGACGAGCCCCCAATTTGTCATGGCCTGGCTCAATGATCATGACAAAGAGGCAAAACGAAAGTTTGACCACAATAAAAATAATATTTAATAAAGAACTCAAAGGTACAAACAAACGTAAACGCCGGCAGACATAACAAAAAGTAACGAGGTGGTGAGCGTCCTAGCCCACGCCAGTCCCGTCAGGGTAGCGCTAGCCCAGCGACAGACTGCGGGAGCAGACGCGCAGCTCCAAAGAGTCACGGCTCCTCCACCACCACACCCAAGAGAGTGCTGGAAGGACTTTTATCCTGTGGAGAGACTCCGGGCCCAGGTGTCATCCATCAGGACAATTAACAGCTCCGCCTAGAACTTTAAATAAAATAATTAATAAAGAAAAGGCTAACGCAAAGTGCGGGCCGTCATAATCTGGGACATAATGAGGTGATGACATGGGGAGAATTTCAAACCTTCCTCTACAATGCAGCTAATCTTGTTAATGAAAGACCTATTGATGCCAGGACGCAAAGCAGAGAAGACTGTGTCGAATATGTGACTCCGAACTCTCTTCTGTTGGGACGGCATCATGGAAAATTTGGGGGTCAGGCAAGTTTTGACTTTGATTGCTACCCATATAAAAGACTCAAGATCATCCAAAATTAAACCAACAGATTTTGGAAAAAGTGGAGTCAACTGGCAGGTCCAAATCTTTTTGTGCGAAATAAGTGGCACACGAGAGAGAGGAATGTTGCGATCGGAGACGTGGTATGGTTGGCTGACCAAAATGCCTTACATGGACAATACAGATTGGGAAGAGTCACTACAGTGAACGCTGACAAGAATGGTACTGTGAGGTACTGTCCGTCCTGACAAGCACGTGACACTGGCGTTGGAGCGGGCGGGAGTGCCGCAGGGCCAGTATCACTGCAGCTATGTGTGATGTGCCATTGAGATGTGCGTTGTGTCCAGGCACCAGACGCTTAATGGAAAAGCATATGGCGCCTCAACCTGTCTGAGAAGAACCGTGGTCACCACCAAGCAACCAGAGTACCCCCTTACCCAGGGAACTCTGGAGTGCAGGAAGGACACGCCCTCTCGGCTTTCAGGGACGAGAGACAGCGAGGTGTCATTGACAACAGAAGCTGGCCTCTGCGCCATGCCCAACTCGGAACCCGAGAACGAAGCCATAGCTGAAACGGTTGCATATGCAGGAAAATCCTTTCAGTTTGACCGTCCGTCGAGTTGATGCAGCTGTGAGAGCGGACAGCAAGGCTCGGGTGCACTCTGCCGTAAGTCGCACCCTCATGGTCTCTGAGTTCCTGGACTAGACTAGACCAGCCAGTGGTCCAGGTAGTCCAGGATACGGATGCCTGCCTGGCGTAGCGCGGGGAAGGCAGCCCGGGGCACCTTAGTAAAGGCACGTGGAGGGCAGGCCTAATGCTTGGCCTTAGTAATAGAACCTGAGGAAGGGTCTGTGAAGTACGCGTCCTTTAGGTCTATTGTGGCGAACCAATCCCCAGGACAAACGCATGGCAGAAGGTTCAGAAGATTCAACATCCAGAATCGGAACTGGGTCAGGCCCCGATTCAGAAGTCTCAGATCCAGGATTGGTCGCAACCCGCCTGAACTTATGGGGACCAGAACGTAAGGGCTGTAGAAGCGTCTTTCTGCATCGGCTGGAGGGACCGGCTCGACTGCGCCTTTGTTCAAAAGGGCAGTGATCTCCTCTCGCAGGAGTGAGGCACCTGACCAGGGGACAGGGGTCTATAAAATGCCTCAAAAACCTGGGAGGGTTCACGAAGGGATCGTGAAACCCAGCCGGATGGTCCAGAGGAACCACTGGCTGACCCCGGGAAGCTTCCGCCAGGCTCCCAGGCAAGCTGTCAGTGGTCCTGCAATGGACGGTGCTGATGTAACCCCTGGCAGGGCCACAAGGATGCGAGCTTAGTGGCAGAATCACCAGGGCGGAGCCCTGGGGACAAGTCTATGGTGTATCGGGGGCCGGGTCCGCCGCATCCACTGACTGGGCCTGCGGAGCTCGTGCCTGTGTTGGGGCCCTCGTCAAAACTTGAGGAGGGTGTGTCCCTGATGGGTAGGCGGATGAGTCCGTTATACTCGGGAAGGGAGTTAGATCTTTCTTTAGCACGGTTGGTGCCGCCATCGAAAAGGACATTTGCAGGGTTCTCCAGAATCATCTGAACTTAACTTTGTGGTGCAGGTCCACTTCCGTAGCTTTTTGAAAAGTGTGCACCCGACAACACAATGGAAGGGGTGGGGGGGCCGGATGAGTGAGCGTAGACTCATGGATAATTATGAGGTACTTACACATCGAAACAATGGATTGGTACAAAAACAAAGAAAATCATTGTTTGTAGTCGACAGAGGTATACTCAGCTGTTGTGCTCTTGGTTCTCTGAGACTGAAGCACTTTCTTGCCACACAGACCATTTTTACTTGGTAAAAACACCTGTGTGGAGGATACTGGAAGAATTTGAGCTGGCTGAGATTTTATCAGCTGTGCATCATTGATGTGAATGCATTTAATTCATTGGGCTCGGCTTTGCAGACTGCAGAGCAACATCCATGTCTCTGACCTGAAATGCTTGCAAACATCAACTTTCGGGTACTCTCTTTTTCTCTGATGATGTCAAGTTCTCTGTTGCCTGTTAAGTTCTACTGCTGATAAAAAATACATACCTTTTATTTATTTATTTATTTTTAATAAAATCATAAAAAACGAAGGAATTAATGGGATTATTTGGCATAGACTCATTGTCAACACCCCTTCAAAAGGGTAAAACACAACTTATCTCTGGGGACCAGAACTAGACAATACATTGTGCTTGATTTGAGCAGATAAGGCTTTAAATCTCATGTGTAGTGCTTGCTGAAATAAATGAAGAAGCTGCATCTTCTCTTTCAAATTTGGTTTGAGAGTTTACGTTTGCATGCGGTGGTTGTGTCACGATCTGGGTGGCTCTGAGCTTGATAAGGTCGTGTCTCGTCTCGTCTCGTCCGGCGGTAAATGGCCTGGTTCTGTAGAATATGCTAGCACTAAGCTGCGGTCAGTGCACGTTAGCATCGCGGCCCAGACTGCCCGTACGTGCCCTGGGGGGGTCACAGCAGAACTGTGGATCAGAATCAGGACACAGAAATGAAATGCTGATATTTAGAGGAACCCGAGGGCTGGGGGGCTTCCTGCGTGATCACACACACACGGACACATACACCCACAAGCACACACGCACACACACACGCACACGCACACACACACACACACACACACACACACACACACACATACTATCCGTGGGGGGGGGGGGTATAATGGTCAGGCAAGGGTCAAAATACTCGTGGGTGGGTGTGTTTGTGGATCTGTTGCTGTGCTTTATCTCAAAGGTCAAACATGATATGTGTGGAAAAGCTCTCCAGCGCTGTGCAGTAGCTTTTCGAACTTTGAGATCGTCACCTTTAATAGAAACCCGGACTAATGATGACACAAATCCACTCCCATCTTGAATCACAGAATTAAAAATGCGTACATCATCATTTAATGTTAGACATTTGAAAATACATGTATTTAAAGAAACAATAATGTGTTTGAATAAAGAAATACCTTTAAAGCATAATTTTATGTCACTGAAATGAGCTTCTCAATGCTAGCAATACTGAAAATCTTAATTATATTTTACAAAACTGTGAACAAGTATTATTGATTATACGTTCATAAATGCTCTGCAAAATCCTCTCATGAGGGCTTTATGAACTCAAACACTATATAATACTCATTCTTTTATTCCCTTTTGGGGTCAATGGGGAATGCCGGTGCTAGGTCTCCGGTGCACACTGGGCGAGAGGCGGGTGATAGATTCACTAACATATAAGGGGAATTTAGATTGTTAAATTTTTTTTATGTATTTATTTATTTTTTACCGTGTCCTGTTCCGCTCAAAAGCCATCACATGGGAGAGTAGATGCTTTGCTGAGTTGGACAGTTTTGCTTTCTCCAGGGGAGTAAAACACCTAGTGTGGTGTTTTCTCCTCTGGATTGGAGCATTGAATGTATTTTAATATTTATTAGTTGTGGTTCCCACGAGTCAGTTTAAGGGATTGGGGAAGGGTGAGGGGGAAAGGTTCACGAGTGAAAAAGAAAGTTGGAAAAAACCTACCTGAACAAACCTTATAAGTCCTAGTTACAGTTCTTTTTGTCCCATTTGGAGTTTTTAGGTACCACACATATATACAGAGCATCTACCCAGACAAACCATGTCCGTTTGTTATAGTTCATGCAGTTCTTGTAGTTTGTACATTCCTGCACACATACACACATGTTCAAATATACATACACACATAGCCAATGATTTATGTGGGGTCATAATGATGTTCTACACTTTATAATACAAGTTTGCTACATGGGAAGATATAGACACAACATATTAAAGTTCATAAACTGCGAGCTGGACGAACCACATGCATTGACCTGATCCGCATCGTATCTCCAGGAGACCAGAAGAGGACGCCACCCCCCCCCAGCCACAATCCGGCCCTGCACACACCCCAACCAGCAGCCTCAACCAGGAGGCAGGTGATTGGTCGGATGATTTAGGATGTGAACATAAAATATAACACAGGATATACACGGTAAAAAAAAGATTTTATTGTTTATTATATAAAACAAAATAAAAACCAGTATCTTTTACAAAGAATACATTTGTTTAAATGAAAACTCTAAAATATTAAGTACAATATAACAAAGGGTTTGATTTAGATTAGTAAAAATTAGAGATACAGACGATATAACACGAAAAACTTAAGTATTTGTCATGTAAAATGAAACAACTCTGTGCATGTGTAGAACAAATCTACTTCGCTTTGCCATTTCTGCATATCATTCTCAATGTTCCTTTACTAACCGTCTGCGAGGGTGCCATTGGCACTGGGTAGGGTTTTTGTATCGTGCGCTTTAATTCAAGAAAATGTCATTGTTTTGTTGTGCATGAGACATTACGATCAAATCCTGATAACAATCTCATTGTTAGCTTTTATTTTTATTTATTATTAAGATTTTCATCAAGTTACTGTTGTAGTCTTAAGCATGGTAAGTTTTTGCAAGTTTCATGTTTTAATAAAAATATGCAACAAGAATGTTGTCAATTTTTCTTTTACAGAAATAATTTAATAATCATCACTCCATAGAGCAAGTTAAATACAACGAAAATGCCATATTGGTCTGATGTAATTAATATAATTAAATAAAACCTATTTAAGAACAAATTACTAAAACCATAAACAATTTACTCAAAATTGTTGCATACATTTTCCCTAATTTCTCACATTTTAAATGTACTTAAACAACCTGTGTGGAAAAACATGCAAAATGACAATGACGTAAATGTTACTTGTTCTTTTTTTTATGCAAGCCCCAATAATGAGAACATTAGAGATGGAAAGTGATTTGGAGTAAAGTAGCAGTTCAGGTTTCTCCTGAATCACCTGAACGTAAGGTCCACTTCCGTAGTTCACCTGAGGTCCACCTCCGTAGTTTTTTTTAAAAGTGTGTGTGTGTGTTTTGAGCGCAGACTCATGAATAATTACGAGGTAATTACACATCGAAGCAGTGGACTGGTACAAAAACAAACGTCACATCCACAGAAACCCCTTTTCAATAGAAAGTTAGAAATAAAGAACAAACGATTGAATTTAAAATGTAATAGACAATAAATGAGTCTTAAATAATAAAAACAGTTAAATAAGAAAACACGCATTTGTGGACTTTAATGCACACAAGAATGTGATGCTATTACAAAGAATCAAATATATTTAGCCTCTTGATTTGAACGAATGAACGAACCATAGAGCGAGCAAACAACTTTTTCCACTGCATGCACTGTGACTTGTTTAAAACAGTTACGAGGATAAATACGATTTAACATCTGCTGCCTGACGGAGCGTGGAATATGCTAATTAGTCACAAACAGAGATAACAGATTGCAAACAACGAGATTCGTGGAGAATGATAAGAATTGAACTAACAATCAGCAAATGGATCCAGAAGAGCTTTAAATGAATATCCAAGCAGCAATACGGGAATGCTCCGATTTTCCACTTGATAAAGGACAGATAATTATTCATTAGCCAAGAGACAAAGGTTCTGTGTCATATACTCTCTCCGGTGTAGAAGACCCTGTTACATTTGGAAAAGCGCTCAAATTTGAAGGCTCTACATTGCCATCGGGAGGGATTGTGGCCCATTGTGAGGCTGTCCTTTTGTGTACCCCGTCTTTTGTCCAACGTGAGTAGAAAAAGAACCCGGTGACCCTGGTCAGGTATCAGTGGGTAAAACAATGCGCATGGGCAGAAAAATGAAACCTCTTTCAATAAACAGATCTCTATGTCAGGCCTCATGTCATCCTCAAAATGGTCATTCAAGCTACCCAAAGATACATATGCAAGCAGCAATTTGAGCAAAAGCTAATAGAGATGAAGCATGGGCCCCAGATTTTCCGCTTGATAGAAGAGATATAATTATTCATTAGCACAGAGCGCCTCGTTTAATTAGCTCTGCCGTGGTTTTCAAGCGAGCGGTGACTCAAACATGCGTCCGAGTGTGTGTGTTGGAGACGTACAGGCTCATCTGAACACACTCGTATGAGTTTAATCAGGACTCATCAGGGTAAATGCCAGCTCTCGTGGCCCTGGGCTGAGAGTTTTGGTCTCGGACGAGGCCGAAGATCTGCTCTTGGCGACATGTGAAGCGAGAGAGGGCTGAGAGACCCTCACAGAACATTATTAGGAGCAAGAGAGGCTCAGACCTGGCTTTATTAAGAGCCTCGTTGAATTGGCTTCATATCGTAATGGACTGTTTAATGAGCAAACGCTCCATCCGATTCCCTCTAAATGAGTCAGAAAGAGAAGAGGCTGCTCCACATTTTCTGTCTACGCTTGCCCATTATTTTTAGACAAACTGTTTACCGTTTGATATAATGGAGACGTCTTGGAGAAAATGAGAGCACATGATGATGCCTGAGAGAATCCACATATGCTCTTTTATTGCTGTATTTAATGTTGATATAATTGAAAAAACAAGAGTGAAGAAGGAGAAACGCACACAATTCAGGTTTACTCCACAAGAGAAAGGCTCTGTTAGTAGCACGGAGAGTCAATCAAGAAAGAAAAGTCTTTTCTCAAGTCAAGGAAAGTAGCTTCACCCGGGAAATTCACTCTAAGTGTATTTAACTTTTATTTGAAAAGAAAATGTAATTTGTTGAATAAATTCACACCAGCCACTCCAGCACCAAAAGCACTCAGAAGCTGTTCTGGTCACAGGAGAACGAGTGCCGCTCGGTTGTCCATTACCTGGAGTCTGGAGGAAGAGCAAGCTGCTTAAAGTCCAGAGTGAAGAGGATGGGTTTCCTGGTGTCGTCTTTTATCAAGTCCACAGTCCATGCAGCTGTCTGCCAGAAGATTTTAGAGCAAACATTCTTCATCTTTCTGCTGCTTTTATTTTCCTTTCAGAACCTTCTCAGAAAGCCCAAACTACCAGTACCTGGTTTAATATGGAATATCTGTATTTTCCTGGCCGGCAGCTCACCTCAATTAAAGCCCATGTAACATTGTTGGTCTATTATTTCCAAGAGGCCCAACGAAGAATTGGGGACTTAATACAGAACATTAATATTTCACATTGAATTTGGGTTCTTCCTATCTGTAATGCATAATGATAAAAAGCTAATAACAAGAACATACGACTACAACACACACCCTCAGATTTCAATTTTAACCCGTACTTGGAATATCTCTAAAGAAAGAGCCTTGTGATAGAAAAGTGTAAACATTGCATATAATCTGATAATAATAATAATAATAATGTTGTGCTGGCCTGTCGCTGTGACTCATGGAATGACGTGCTTCCTGTGGGAAGAATGCATATAAGCAGTCTCCCATGATCCTGTGCTCTCTCTGGATGTAACAGATGTGACTGCAATGAACCCAAGGTGACTGAAATGCTTTTCTGTTTATCCTGAATCATCGAATCCTTCGAGAGGTAGTGTAGGAAATAAGTAAATAGATACAACAGGAAGCATTGCTCAAAAAAACCCTCCAATACTGTCCTTCGAGTAGTGCAATATGAGATTAAGGGGGGGGGGGGTCTCCAGCAACAACGTATGTGATGTTAGTAGCAACATACAAAGCCGTCGCTCTCTTTGCTTCTCATTATCTTGTTTTCCAGGGGAAGTTGTTTTGTCTCCAGCAACACTCTTGGCCGAGGCTGTTCTAATCAGTTTTGTGTGAATATAAATTTTACAGGACTTTGCAGCCCACTACATTCTGTCCCAAAAACCAGTGCATGGCTGTTTTTCCACGATTTTTTCAATGTGCGTTACTTTAACGCTATAAAAAAAAATTGCATATTGTGATAAAGTACATTATTTTATATACTGATAAACATTACACTTTCATATACTTTAGATTCATAGATACACAATACTGAAGTAGTTCAAGCCTTTTATTGTTTTAATATTGAGGATTCTGGCAAACAGCTCATGATTAAACACAAAATTAAATCTAAAAAATTGAGCATATCATGAAAAGGTTCATTTAATAATGTTTATGTTGGCTTTATGAGTTTGGCCTGGTGCATCATCCACCAATCACCACGTCTGTAGCATTTGCATATGCAGGTTGTCAGTTTCCACAGATGTTACTTAACCTAAAGTGCCTCATTTTAAGTTTTGACAACGACAGTAACAAAGCAGAGAATAAATCAAGTTCCTTATTTTCCCTTTTTAATGAAGTATTTTTAGGACAGACGGTGTGAAAGTCTTGCTTAGACTCTAGTGTCCCCGGTGAAATGTTTGGAAGGTTTTTACATTTCAAGCTTTAACATCGATTGCTAAAATTTTTTTTTTTTTTTTAATTAATAAAAAAAAGCATCAGATTAACATTTGCTAATATTATAATTAGTTAGATAACAGCTGATGATGGTAAATTTCAAAGGGTTAATTTCAGATGACGTTGAATGTGGCAACTAGGTCATAATTTCTTGAATAACACAAAACGATCAGATGCCAAATTAGCCTTTTGTATTTGCCTCAGCTCCTGAGAGTGGAGAGTGTGTTTTGGCTTCACACGTAACACATTCCCTCTGACTGAGTGTGTGTCATGAGCATGGCAGAGAAAGAGCAAAGCACACAGTGTGTTAAAGCTCCTGCGGAAGGGAACAACCTTGAGGAATGGCAACGGTCGCACTAATTAAACCCTGATGCTCAGGGATCCGCCCTGGGTGTGAAAGTCTCATCTGAGCTGACCCCAGCCCCATGTAGGTCACAATCACACTCTCTGTGACATCTTTATTCAGATTCTTAATGTTGTTGTTGTGGAGCATTCACAGCGTGCATGAACAGAACATTAATAATGAACATTTTATACATTTAGAACCAAGTACAAGTTTAAATGTAACTTTATTCAAGGGGCATTTGGTTGGTGAGTATTGAATTTCACTAATCCTCTTTTTGTGTCCAGTTTGTGTACAGTGCTGTGGAAAAAGAGCTTTTAATTGGAGAGTGTCACAGTGGTACAGAAAAACTAAACATACATTTTATTTTAATATTTAATTCCTTGACATCCCAATGCTTCCCTTTCACTTGTGCAGCCCCTCCTCCTAGGACATAGCTTGGGTCCAGGCCTCATATGTGAACATTAATTTATTGTAATTTTTTTAATCAATCAAACCTTTTTTAGTCACATACACTGTTACATGCAATGAAATTGAACCCCTCTGGTCACAAACATAGACAAGGTGTGAAGACAGGCCAGTGTTGAAAGGTGGGTTTTAAGAAAGAAACAGAGAAATGGGTAAACACTGGGTACGGTGGCTCAAAAAAAAGAGCCTCTTCTGCCCTGTCCTTCGCATGGTTAAAAAGAGTGAAAAAAAAGCCATTGCAACCAAGCACATAAAGACATAATACAGGATAAAAACAATGCAGGAGGGGGTAGGGTCAGGGAAAGTAGGTGGGGCCACTGCAGTCAACAGCCCACATTTTCCTGCTGCCATGATAGGTGCTGTACTCATGACCCATTCGTATTACAGCAGTTGGGAGAAGCTTGGGGAGGTGTTGTCAGAGCAAGGAATGCAGAACCTCTCGTTATCTCGCTCTCTCTGGTGAGTGTTTTGAGATGAGAGAAAGCCTCTTTATTTAGTTGTATATGGTTTTGAATTCTGTGATGGACTGACGACCTGTGTACACCCGCCTCTCGCCCAATGTGCGCTGGAGATAGGGACCGGCAGACCCCTGTGACTCCCCAAACAAAAGGGAATAAGCGGGTTGGAAAATGAACAAATGGTTTTGAATTGTAATTTTAGCTGTAAGGTGACCTTAGGTTTATAGAAAAGTGTCAGTGCTAAGCCACACACCATTCGTCTAAAGATGAAGGAGTGAGATCAGAAACAGTGACATCGCTATTCCAAACTCCTTTGCTTAGGAAGCACCTCGACCATTTCCTCATCAATGGAGACCATTGATTCTGAGGCTGACCCTCGATCGATCGTTCATAGATCTGATTAAAGTAGCTTAGTCTACAAAAACCTCCAACAAAAGAAAGCCCTCCACAAAATCTCCCTGTGACAGATCTGAATGTTTCATCGTCGGCATTGGAGGGAAAAGGTTAGTCTGGTTGTTAGAGTTTGGGCTTTGAAATGAGTTGTAAGAGAACTCAGTTCCTCTCTGGAGAATATGAGCTGAGTGTTTATTGCTGTTATGATTACAATGATGTATTTCTGCCGCATCGCCCCTCGGGACGTGAAAAGCCTTCATTCTTCCTGTTCTGATGTGCTTGCATCTTCTTGCGCATGCTCACTGTCCTCGCCTCTGGCACTCTTGGCGGGTTTGACTGACTCCCGCACTAATTTTGCGCGCCTCTGTTTCAGCACTTGTCCCTCCAGATTTGCCGCCCCGAGTGCACAATTTCCCTCTGATTGTAATTATTCATCCGCGGGTTTAATTAGAGCGGACGCGGGCGAGCATTAGAGGAGCCCTGCGGTGATGAGACCAGTGCAGGAACCAGCACCGACACCCGCCAGGCGATGCCATGTTAGCACCACTAATTCAGAGATATTATTAATAATATTATTAAATTCATGCTCATAACATGATGCTTTGATATTAGTATCACCGTAATTAAAGGGGGGCAAACTCCTGCCCCAAAAATTACACAACTTTATTTCATTGCATCCTATCGCAGAACTTTAAGGCAACTTTATTTCCATTATCATTCTCTCTCTCTCTCTTTCTCTCTCTCTCTCTCTCTCCTTTGCGCACACGCGCAGTCTGATGCTAATTATTGTGCTCAGCAGAGGGCAGGGGTGTGTGTGCCTGACATTAGTCGGATGAGATTTGGGTGAACAAGGGTCGATTTCCTTCCCTCTGTCCAGATTTAACCCCGGGCAACGCCACAAAAAAGCACATCCACAACACAACGGTCATCGCTGGAAATGCCAGAGCATCTTGAGTAAAGCGTGTTTTTGACTTTAGTAAAGGCTAGAGATTTGTGCGTTCTGCCCCTCTCAACGTGTCTTCAGCTCAAAACTGAAATCAAACAAAGGGCATGTTCGCATGTTTGTTCTGAACCAGTTACGAAATTATTTGTAAGTAAGTAAAAGTTATTTCTAGAGAACACAGTTGTACCACCAACACTGACCTAGTCACAAAGAACAGTGGGCAACAGTCACAATACATCGTAATTAAAATGCTTTTAAGCCCAGATTAAAAGAGGCAATGTTAGTAGAGGCAATGTTAGTTTGCAGCCAGATATCAGATGGGAATTCATTCTAAAGTCCTAAAATCAGCCATTAACCGGGAGTAAGGTCTTGAAAGTAGGAAGCCATTGGAACAGCAGGATAATGTGACGTGTTCTTTTTCCAGTCTGGCAATGGCCAGTGCACGGTGTCCATTAAAGAGCCTAATCCTGACGTATTGAACATATGTGTTCCTCCGACGTTAGTGATGGATGCGTTTGTATTTACACTAAGTATGGAATCCACAATGATCCCAAGATTCCTGGTAAACAATTTCAGGGAATCTTGCCTCAAATCATCATCACATTTGTGAAGAACATGAATTTTGTCTCATCTTCAGTAAATTTAACGAAACTACTGGCTATCCAAATTTAAATATGCACCAGAGAATTGAGTGAGACACTCAATAGTAACCCATCTGAGGGGGGTGTGCAGCTAGGTAATCGGGGTATAATGTCGGTACGAGGAATTTGATTAGGTACACGTTGAAACCGGACCGTTCAGCCTATTTGCTGTGTCACAGTTGGTAGAGCACTGCGCTAACAACACAAAGGTCATGGGTTCAAATCCCAGGGAAAGCAAGAACTGACAAAAAAACGTGTTCATTCTCTCAGATGTCTGCCAAACGCATAAAACTGAGCCCCGCAAGACCCCAATAGTGCTGATCCTGTATTCCACAGCCACAAAACTCCTGAATCTGAGGTTTGCTTATTTACCTTTGCCAGTACCCTAGTACCCCAGGCATTCCCAGGGAGTTAAGAAGTGTGAACACTCCTGTAGTTGGGGTACACCTGTAGTTTAAAAAGAGCGCCCACCACCACATGTGCCATGATATGTTACAGAGATATACCAACCAGTGTAACCGCACCTCCTTTACTTGATCCAAAGTGGTAGATGCTCCGGCACCCGAGATCTCAGTCTCCTCAGAGGTTTCCCCGGTGGAATGTGTGTCATCGGGTTGAGGAGCTACAATTTGTCAACTATTGAAAAGTAAAGGACACGTGTATTGAGAATGAGATAACGAGTTCATTGTTAAAGGAGTCGATGAACACAGCTACGGTGGTTGTCATTTGAAATATTACACACGTTTTCTACAATGTCAGTATTGTTTCAGTTTTCAAAGAACTGCTGGAGCTGGAGGCACCGGGATGCTGGAGATTTATGGGATGGTTCTTAACCAGTTGAATTGTGTTCAGACAATGAATGAAAGCATCCGGGGACCACAAACTGGAATGTTCTGGTCTGGTTGTTTCCGATCCAGCAGAGAAGACTTCGCTGGTGCATCCGCCACTGAAGGGTTAACGCTGTGAAGTGTCTGCGGGTGGATCAGGCTTGTGGTCTGTCAGCTCGTATCTGGACTCAGTGTGTGTGTTTACTACGTGACGTCTCCTGCTGTGAGTGTTGAGCAGAAGCTGATGGAGGCTCATTAAAACCGATGGAGCAGCAGCTTGACCCAAATTCACAGGTCGGACAGAAAACATATAGAAAATGCACAGGACTCCAAACTTGCACAGCAGTCACATTTTTAATTTCTGATACAACTGTTTATTACTACACACAGGCACTTTACTGGTGAATACCTTCAAATGAAATGTTACAGAAAGCAAACCGCATCTCGTAACATAGAGGTGCTCTCGTATATTTTAAATGTATTTCTTAATTTGCATCTCAACATACTTGCAAAACCAAAACAATATTCAATTTAAATTTCACATTTACGGCTGTAATTTCAGTTTGAATATTTTTGAAGTTTCCATTTGCAAAATTAAATTGAAGAGCCTTGACACAAATTGAAAGGATTTCTTTGAGTATATAGCAAAATGATCATTTTAATCCATTACCCACATTAATTTAATATCTCCTTATGAATGTCAAACTTGAAATTGCGACCACGCCCACTTTTCATCAGATAGTTCTTCAAGGAGAGAGTGGGCGGACAAAATATGACAGTGAGTCTCAAGCACGTCTAGATCCGGTGCCCTCTTGCCGTCTCCTACAGGTAATCTGACCCTCCACTTCACCAAAACCTATTACAAGGAGCTCGGGTATCCCCTCGACATAGGCAGAGTTTGAATTTTCTGGTAGTAGATTTTTAAAAGTAGAAAATGGACGAAGCTAACGGTGAAGCAGAGAGACGGAAGCCTCACATTGTTCAATTATGTTTTATTTTAGAAGAAAAATTATTAAGTTGTAAAAATTCTTTTTTTTAAAATAAACTAAATAAATAAATGTGTATCTCTAGTGAGTGAATTTAAAGAACACTGAAAGAAATGTCTGTGTACTCGGACATCACAGAGACATGTGAAGCCCAATTAATGCAGAAATGTTTTACAAATATAAATAAGGCGTGCAAAATCTGAATTATCTGTAAATAAATGAACACACACACATTTTCAAGTGCTATTTTTACAATGAATTCAGATTTTACACTCAAACAGTTTTTAACAAAACCTTTTCAACAACAATCATGCATTACTTTCACTCTATATCCTCTCACCTGACGCATCACCCGCCTCCTTTTGCAACTGGTTCATGACGATTCAGTTTATATTCAGCTTCTCAGTGAACACAGCGCCAACTAGCATTAGCTTTACCTTTGACTAGCTAGACTGTTTGGAACAGACTTAAAATAAAATAAATAAAAAAGTATTAAGTAAAACTAACAGTATAATTTTATTATCTGAGTCACGTACATGGCGTTTTAAACTAAATTTTTTAGTTGTGGGTTTTTATTATGTTTTCAGAAGAACAAAGTGCTTACAGGAGGTTCAGTTCTCGGCTCTCCTCTCCACTCCACTCATACCACAGTCATGGCATTGCTCCGCTGTCGACAATCAACTTCACCTATCCTCTCATCCCGTCTGAATGACATTTCGACAACTTAACACAGCAAAAACAGAACTGCATGTTACTCCCACCGACTTCAATCTCCTCTCTGTCAGCCCAGAACCTCAGAGTGATCTTTGCTAACGTTACTACACCTGGAAGATAACAGAGCTCAACTCTCAGTTTAAGCACTGGAACACAGGAGGATCTTCAGCTCTCTTCACTGGCTCCCTGGTGCAGCCTGTGTTGAGTAAAAAACACTGATGCAGAACAGTCCCAGGATCAGCAGCAGCCTACCTAAACAAGCTCTTGCAGACCTACATCATCACCAGAAGTTTGCATCCACACTGTCACTGTCCCGAGCTGCTGGAATAATCTTCCAGTCTCAATCTGAAAATGGAGAATCTCTCAGCTTTTAAAAAAAAAAGTGTTTTCTTTTGAAAAAAGCACAACCTAAAGCGACCTGCAAGTTGCTTTTGATAAAAAGCATTAAACATCTAAATCTAGACATCGAGATCTGTCTTTCTGTGTGTTTCTGTGAGGTGCATCACAGATGCCAGTGCAGCGATGAATAAAAGATTGAGAATTTAAACAATAATTAAACAGCACAAACCGGTCTAAAAATGCTTTTTGTGGCTCTCCGAGGAAAACAAGAAATAAAACACATGTGCCAGAAACATGACACTAACAACAGAAATCTCTTAGAGCACTCGCTGCTCTTTACGTCATCCGTGATCAAATTAATTACGCTTTCATTTCAGAACTATCCTACCACGACTGGGGAATGGAGTCCTTTTGACTTTAATACACACACACTCACGCACGCATGCACGCATGCACGCACACACACACGCGCACACACACACACACACACACACACGCATGCACACGCACACACACACACACACACACACACACATATATATATATATATTGGAAGTTTGGAAGAGAGATGATGGCGGGCATCGAAAGACTCTTTAGCGCATGGAGACAGCAGATGAACCCTGGAAGGATTCTTTATTTCGACACTCGGGTGCTGATGCTGATTCACACTCACCTGTGGCTCTACAAACACCAATCTCAAATTTCAGTTGGCTCACCATGCAACCTACAATTCAGATGCCACAGGAATGTGTTTGCTTTGTTCAGTTGTTGATAACATGTTCTCTTATTAGAGAGAAAAGAAAAGACCTGAAAGAGAGAGAGAGAAAGTCACGTCGAGCACAAACTTTAACATCTTTGTGATTCGTTTTTGCTTCTCTTTTTCTTCGTATTGCGTTATTGTGCCTCGGCCTGGATTTGATACCTATTGCTTTGCCAATACTGCAGTCAATCTGTTTAAAGCTCAGGAGAGTCGGCTCCAGTTCTGCTGAGCAACGATTACCAATAAAGCCTGAAAATAATATGAACCCACCATTGATTCAACCAGTATGAACCAGCCCACAATATACAGCTAAGTGATCCGAGGCCTGAAAACAACCCCAAAATAACGAGAACAGAACCCCAGACGGAATACAGAAGCAAATACACCACTGAAAATAGGATGAATGTGGCAGTAAAGAAATACAAGCAAGGGATGTTAAATTGTGGGATTAATTTTTTCAGGTTTACATAAGCAATAACGATGCATTGAGGTGAACTAGTGTATCTGTGTTTCTGTGCTGATTTTTAGATCCGTGAGTTCATTTCAGAGAGGCAGGCTGAGATGGAGGGGTCATGTGTGCTATGAGACTTTCGAGAGTCCTAGGTTTTCCTGGTTCTCTTCCCACAGAACACCTCTGCAGGAGAGAGCCTGGGAGGCATCTAAAGCACTGGCTTCAGGTGAACTAAAAGAAAAATTGGTGTAAAAAAACAGCTTCTGCATTCAGTTGCGTGTAGTGGTGGACAAAGTACACAAAGCAAGTACGTGAAAACTCTGTAAAATATTACTCTGTAAAAGTAAAAGTGCTCCTTTCAGAAAATCACTCCAGTACAAAAGTATTTGCCTAAATGTACTGTGTTATCCAAAGTACTGTGATTTATCATTTTTGTCAAGATTCTTGCTTAACAATACATGACGGACTTATGAAGATAAAATGATCATGAGCTCAAATCTTTTTGAAGCAAATGAAATAACAGGATTTCTGAGCAGGACTTTTCTATTTAAGGTTTATACAAATTAAATTAAAAAAGTTTTCCTTTCTTAAGTTTTCCTTGAATATATTGTACCTAAATGTGCATAAATATAACCTGGTTCACCTGGTCATATCAGAGTACCATGACATAAACTAGTTTCGGGAGTTTCTTACATCAGGTAGTAAGGTACGGGCGTCACATAAAAATGCTGCTGTTGAGCCGACACTGAACTGCATTCAAGATAAGAAGACATTTGAGAACAAGAGCACATATCTTGTTTCTTGGAGATATCTTTCAGTAGATTGAGTCTTCTCGGCTGTCTGAAAGGTTTTGCATTGCCCATAGATGTCAGTTATAATTATGTGTTAGTTACAATGTTCTACAAATAAGAGACCTGATGTAACGTCTTGTGAAACTTGTTGAATGAGGCTCCTGTGAAACACAGCCTGAACGGACAGACTGTGAAATAAAGCACAGACAGGCATGAAAAGTGAAATTGCACCAGGTCGTCTTCATTTTGTTGCAAATGCAGAGAGAAAAGTGACACGTCAGCCGATAATCAGTTTACGTTTCACCATGATGTATTGAACCAAGTGGAGGAGATGCAGTCCAGACTTCACTCTCATTAATAGCTCTGCCCCACTTGACTGCATTAGCGTTATTAGCAGCTCTCCAACTCTTTCAGCATCCCACTCCAGCATCTACCCCAAACAGCACATCTGTACAGTTAAACTATTCAATTAAGACACTTTTGATGCTAATCGGTCATTTCTTGGCTAAAATAAAGAGCTCATCAAGAAGTTATTACACTATAAAAAGATTCGTCCCATTCCATGAAGATGACTTGATTTCCTAAAACAGTGGTACCCCGAGATACGAAATTAATCCGTTCCAGGGTCTCGAACATTTCGTATCTCGAAGCAAGTTTTACATGTAAAAGGACTAATCCGACCTAAAGGGGGTGTCAGAGTTGGATACCACTCGCCAAAGGGCAGGAGAAGAAAGTGCATGGTGAGCTACCTCCATCCTTCACTCCCTCCCGCCCCCCCTTCTTGCAGAGTTACACAGACAACCCTTCACCGGTGCGACATAACGTACAAAAGTGTTGTCAATAATGTCAGTATTTTGGTACCAAGTCTGTATTAAAATAATGTTCAAGAGTTTTCTTAAATACCCGTTGCACTGAGGACCAGGTCACCTCAGTTCTAGCCTCCCCTGTGCAATAACGCTTTCTCCACAGGTGGAGCTGATGTGGTTGCTCTTGTTGACAAGAAAGAAGGACAGAGCCCCGTATGGAAATACTTTGATGACCAAGGGATCCAGTGTGTAAAAAAAAAAAAACGTTTCCTCTCAAAGGGACACGAACAACCTCAACCTCAAAGAACACCAGCCGGACATACTCAAAGTATGTTTTAATCACAATGTACACGGAAAGCTTTTGTACACAGTAAAATCCTAAGAGTTAAATTAACTCTACTCGGAGTATATTTGGTCCCACTCTATATAGAGTTAAACCGACTCTGAGAAAGAGTAATTTAATAATCTATTTTCTTTATGTTTTTCCAAATCTGTATGGAAAATGCAAACTAAATATGAACTATTCAGAGAGGGACCAAGTCCACTCCAGAAAGAGTAAAAACAGAAAAAAATAGACTGTTTAGTTCAAATAGACTTATTTAAATAACTCTCCTTCAGTGTTGGTTTAACTCTATATAGAGTGGGACCAAATACACTCTGAGTAGAGTTAATTTAACTCTTAGGATTTTACTGTGTAATAAACTACACCCAGCATTAATTTAAATTAAATAAACAGCACTGTTTGCTTTGCTGAATGTTTCTAAACGGTTGGAGATTATGTCCTTCAGAGTCAGTTTTAAGCAGTTCAGACCGTTCCCTTTGTGTCTTTCTCTCTGAAGTGTTTGTTGAGGGAATCAACTAGTGGATCATCTGCAGGGATCTGCTCCCAAGGATCGTTCCACTAGAGAAAGACTGAAAGGGAACAGGGGTTTAGGCAAGGATCCTAGATGTTTTATGAAACTAGTGCATGTTCAAATACATTCCTGCTTTAAAATAAGATGTCATTTATTAACATGACGTCATCTTACATCCAGTTACTGTGAGGCAACGATTGATCTAGATGAAGAGAGTTCTGTTTGGTCGAGTTTCAGAGTGATATAGTTCTTCTAAGTTATATTCCAGCTGGAGTCAATGATCTGATGACTCAATTCATTGTTATACTAAAGTATAGAGACCCAAAGCAATTATATTTTCCTCTTCCAGCTTCCTCTTCTCAACCCCAGGATCCTCCTGTTTTGTTAAATGCTTCATTTTTGTTTGACTTATTTCTTTATGTTTGTTGGTGCCCTGTGATGGCCTGGCGACCTGTATACCCCCATCTCTCGCCCAATGTGCATTGGATATAGGCACCAGCAGACCCCATGATCATCCAGAAATTTGGCACGACGATGGATTTATAGGAGCCGTGATGAATGACGTGGAGGGTAGGGGGTTCTCTATTACTTTCATTATTTGTTATTTCAAACCCATAGCACACATTGAATATTGTTTAGGTAAGTTATATCCACAAAATGTTCATTTTTTTATTAGTGTACCCCTTGCAACGGTAATCACAAAAGTGATATTATTTGCGGTTAGAATATTATTATAGCACTTTATAAACTTTGATGGTTTTGATTGATGCAAACATAAATTGCACAAACTCAATTTAAATTTGAAGTGAATGCATCAATAAAATGTCTGTTTTATTTAAACCTCATCAATAAAAAAAGTGTGAGTATTTTTTACAAAGAATTGCCATTCAAGACTATTTTGCTTTACATTTAATCAAGATTAGTTACTCATTTTCATTACAAATATTTTTAGTTACAAATGTTTTTTATATTAATAGAGTGCCCCAAAAAGGGAATAAGCAGCTTGGAAAACCAATGAATGAACGTTTAGCTGGATTAATAAAAGTAGTGTGTTGATTTCACTGCTTCACATGAATTCATCTCTTGAAAAGAAAAAAAAAAAATCTTTATATTTTCTTCGTATTCATACAGGTGCTCATGCTAATTTCACCACAAAGTGCTTTCCGTTGTAAGACCCTTTTTTTTAAACTGTGTTTACTGGAATTGTTGCCTAGCAGATGCTTTTCAATGGTTTCGTTTATTTGAAAGAATTGATTTTATTCCTGAACGAAAGAATGGAATGCTTTTAAACAGTTTTCTTTCAAACTTTAGCGATACTCTGTAAAGTGGGAGAAACGACAAGCTATTTTTGTTCTGGATCTCACGACCATTGTTTTCCTCCAGGCTGCATCTCCCCAAGCCTCAGAGCAGCCCTTCATCCATTCCATCTCAATAAGCTCATAGTCGTAATGTGTGAAAATTGATTTTTAGGAACATGGGGAGCTCGACCTCTCATTCATTTAATCTCTGAGCAGCTGCGTGTGATTTACAGCCCATCATTAGGCTTCATACGCTCTCATTGATTTGAACCAGGGCTGGAGGAATGAGGAGGGAAGGGAGATGTCGACTCATGAGGGCAGATCCGTGTCCCTCCCAGTGCTTCCTCACAACGCAGTAATCACTGATAATAATAGAATAATAACAGAGCTGTGCATCATACACTTGATTCCTCCTGAAACCAAAAAAATCTGCAACAGAGCAGACTTGCGAGATCATCTATATTTATGTGGCCTAGCTTCATGAAGCGCTGGTGACACACAAAGATCCCGAAGTGCAGCTCTTTCCACCTGGAAATGGAGCTTTATATTTTTATCATTTCGATTGAAAATATTTGTAAAGATTACTTTTATTTTATTCAGGGCTTTTTGTAGCTTGCTCCTATTTGTGACCTGAAATCTCGCATCACGTGTCGTGACTTGAGCCATCGCATGGGCGAGGTCAGGTCCGTGAGCTTTGTGGATGACGTTCCATTCAAATCAATGGGATTGTTTATCATAGTATGACCGCGCGGTGACAGAGAGGACACTGGTATGGTCACACGGAATATTGTGTGATGTATATGAGAATGAACATTGATAGCTCAGTGTTCTACTTGGTCTGGAACTCCCCAGTATGGTCAGGAACTGGAGTCACCAAGTCAACAATTGGTAAAATACCCCTGAAATCCTCTCCAGCCCATAAAATTCCCTCCTCGATAAAGAACATGCAGAATGTTTGCAAATGAACATTGGAATTGCTCCGAGCAGGAATGAGAATCGGGCGTTTAGTCATCAATTTACTGGACGGGTCATATATCATTTCTTCTGCAGTCAAACATCCTTTACTCAGCCAGTGCAGTGAATTTGGCTCGTGGGTGGGTCCAGCACGAACAATGACCCACAAAGGCAACAAACAAGCGGCTCATAAAGAAGCAGCACAGTAAAAGGGATGGAGTGGGAGACTAAGGTTGGAGTCTCTTATGTCAGCCACCAAACATTAATGACTTGAGCGGAACAAAATTCCTTCTGACCTCTCTGATGGCCAGTAAGGAAAGGCCCAGACTCAGCATTGGGAGCCCCGGGAGGTGACTTATCCACTAATGTTAAAGATAATTATGGACGCGACTCTACCCTCCGCAGAACGATAATTGGCTAATTGGATAATTGGATTTATAGGAACCATGAGGAATGACGTGGAGGGTAGGGGGTTCTCTGTTACTTTCATTATTTAATTGTTTTTTTATTTAATATAGTTTAGGTAAGTTATATTCACAAAATGTCCATTATTTGATTAGTTTACCCCTTTAACCTTGCAACGGTAATGAGTTACAAATGTAATATTATTTCTAAGTGTTTAGAATATTATTATAGCACTTTTATAAACTTTGAAGGCTTTGATTGATGCAAACATAAATTGCACAAACTAAAAAAAATTTTGTCAACAAAATGTCTGTTTTATATAAATGTCATAAAAAAGTGTGTGTCTTTTTTTTTTTTTTTTACAAAAAATTGTCATTTAAGTCTATTTTGCTTTACATTTAATCAACATTAGTTACTCATTTTAGTTACAAATGTTTTTACTCTATTAATATAAATAAAAGTTTGTCATTTTAATTGTTGATGTGATTGCAACTCATTTAGTGTCGAGAAACATTAGTTGCTGGAAGTGTATCCTGACGAGCTCAGCAGTGTAACGGAATCGTTGTGTATCTCATTCATTCATTTTCCAACCCTTTTGGGGTCAGGGGGGTCTGCCGGTGCCAGCGCACATTGGGTGGGGGTACACCCTGGACAGGTTGCCAGTCCATTGCAGGGCAACATTCACTTACACATTCACACCTAAGGGAAATTTAGATTATTCAATTAACTTAATCGGAGGAAACCCACGCAAGCACAGGAAGAACATGCAAACTCCTTCCAGGAAGGTCACCAGGAGCCTCGAACCGACAACCTTCTAACTGGAAGGCCACAGTGCTACCCACTGCACCAGCGTTTTGACAGAGGGTTTTTTGAGTATTGTTTGTGTGTAAAGATGTTGAGTTACTAATTTGCTCTGATATAAGTCATAAGTCATATTTTTTTCTGTATATTTTATTATTTTTGTAAAAACATTCATCACCAGTTTACTTATCATTTGAGTGTTTTTTGTTTGTTTTTCTACCAATATTGGGTTGAAGTAGGTATTTTAAGGTGGGTTATTTTGTGTATGTTAGACTAAGGAAGTATTATCTGTCCCCGAGGGAGCTTCTCCTCAGGTGAAAGACTGCAGCATGCATGCAACCTATGCATTATTAAACAGCGACCCTCTCTTGTGATTCCTCTCTTCCTCATTCGTCTACAGTTTGTTTCTCTTCACAGAGATACCAAAGTATCTACAGCTCTTCCAGAATGGGCTAAATAATAAATAATAACATCTCTCTAATAGCTGCACAGTTCTCAGGTTCCATGGCAGAAATGAATGCAACCGAATCAACAATATAAGATTTGCCTATACCACATACATACATCATCGCACGTGTTTCCTCGGCTGTTTTTGATTGGTTGGAATGAACGGGCACAAGGAAGTAAACCATGGAGGTCAAACTTCTTTTACTTCATCTTTTACAGTATCCTTTGTGTTAATCACTTGAAACAGACACACGCCATCCCATAATGCCAACGACTCCCAACAATGACACTCACCCTGTCATTCTTCTAGGGATGAGCGAGTACAGCATTGTCTGTATCTGTTAACCATATGAATTATCTGTATCTGTACTCGGAGTGGGCGGGGCCTGAAGTGGGCTCCCGCCCATTCTCCCCAGAGCCTTCCTCACCTCATCCTTTCTAATCTTTTCAACTTCCTGCTCTGCAATATTCACATCTTCCTCCCTTCTTTCCCTTTCATTCTCCTCATTCATCATCTCCTCAAAATACTCCTTCCATCTTCTCAGCACACTCTCCTCACTTGTTAGCACCTTTCCATCTCTATCTTTAATCACCCTTATCTGTTGTACATCCTTCCCATCTCTGTCTCTCTGTCTCGCTAATCTATACAATTCCTTCTCGCCTTCCCTCGTGTCTAACCTGGCATACAACTCATCATATGCTTTCTGTTTGGCCTTTGCCACCTCCCTCTTCACTCTGCGCTGTGAATCCTTGTAGTCCTGTCTACTTTCTTCAGTCCTTTCAATGTCCCACTTCTTTTTAGCTAGCCTCTTCCTCTGGATGATGTCCTGTACTTCCTCATTCCACCACCATGTTTCTTTATCTTCTTTCCCCCTTCCAGCTGACACACCTAGC
>SRMA01027075.1:175053-320316 GCA_007224835.1 Danionella cerebrum | reverse complement strand
TTAAAACTCGGTACCACCTCCCAGGTTCGGTAAGTCCCCATAGTCGAAGAACTCGACATTCGTCTGCGTTCCCTCCTTTAGGGAACCGGGGTTATGTAAGGTAACCTAGACGATTTCCTGAGCACACTCGATCCCAGTAAAGGTTGATTTCCTGTAAGCAAGCAATAGTTTGGTCAGTGCTTGCCAAAGTGGTCCGTGTAAAGCTGTGAAAGCATTACGAAGTATGAACGGCCAGGGAATATTTCATCCGCAGAGTTGCATGTAAATCTGCAAATAGGTAAATCTCTCTAGACACAATAATAACTATCCTCTGCAATGGCATCAATTCTGTGTCTCACACTTCATACGTCTAGAAGGGTAACTCTGTTCATTTCATTGCTATATGTCTATGTAAATAACAACGTTGAGCAGAGTTACACTTCTAACTATATGCCTGGGCCGACCAAACAGAACAATGCAGGCCCCACCCCCTCTCTTTCAACCCAGTCTCTCCAAAGATGGAAATTAAATTTATGAGAAAAACTGGAATATTGCATAAAATATTTGCAAATAAAGCACAGATTCCATCCGACGAGTCCAAGAGAACAAGATCGTCACTTTCTGATAAACATTGGCGCCAAAAATGAAAAAATGGAATTGCTGCACTAGGAGAAGGCCTTTTTTTGTATATCTTAACTTCCTTTCGTCTTATAATGCGTAGACAAACCACAAAATTAGCATTTTTTTGCAGCCAGTCGAGACAGTTCTGGGGGCTGATGATCCCGAACCACTTTGGTGACACACTTTAGGAATTTTTGAATGACCTAAACAATTTTCAAATGCTGTGCAATAAAATCACTCCGTTGGTTAGTCCATTAATGCTGCCCCATCACCCCCAAGTTCAGAAAAACGAATTGCCTTTGGATTTATTCAGTAAATGCGTCTACATCAATTTGTGCATATTTTTCTTATCCGATAAAAAGTCTATCCTCAGTAGTATGAATCTTGTTCTTCTGCATATACCTAGAGTGAGTAACCCCTTAAGACGCATGTGGTTTGGTCTGGTGTCGTAATGTGGGAACCAAGGATCATAGGACCGGATTGAGGCCAAGGACGAGGAGAGTTACAAACACCGTATTTATTGTGCCACCAGTGGATACATGAACAAACCAAACAAATAACATAAATATATATATATATATATAACATAAATAACATAACATAAATATAAATTATATATATATATAAAAAACACTGAAGCTACAAACAAAAAGATAAATGCACTTGGCCAGAACCTTGCTGCTAAACTGGGGTCAGCTAAGTCTTGCTAGACGGTTGCAGCAGTAGGTGAGTTCAGCAGGTAAAACTCAGTCCTAGCTCTCAGTCCTAGTCCATCAAGGCAGCATAATCCACAGTGGGTTTCATCCACAGTTCAACAGGAGCTCTCAAGTGTCCCCTAGCTTGTCTAACCACTAGCCTCTGTGTTTCCAGCTCGCCTGCCTGCCTCTTGAATGGATGTGTGTGCTCTCTTTTCAAGGAGGTCAAAAAGAATCCCAAAGCAGGTAAGTATAAATCAAACAAACAACTCTTATATAAACGTATATAACGTATATAAACGTTCAAATTAACTGCATGCAAAATCATTACTAATATTCAAAGAAACTCTTAACTCAAATACACATGGAATCATTCTAATTGGCAAATGGTTCAATGGTTCACGAGCATGATGGTGGCAGACTAGGTACTCCTCACCGACATCCACCAACTCACCGACAGCTGATCGCCAGCATGGTGTGCTCCTATTTCTGACAACCCCAGCCAAAGACTTTTATAACAGGTGAGCAGTAACTTTCGAGAGCTCTTGATGATGCTCGGAAATTTAGCACAGACATGTAAGAAGATGAAAAATAAACGTGTGTATATTTGAAACTGAAAGTGACATTGTTACCAGTTATGGAGTGACCCATTTTAGGAATTTGTGCCCTTCACTTAACCCATGCACAGCAGTGAACAAACAACCAAAAGAGGGGGAAACTGGTGCCTTGCTCAAGGTGGTGGTTGTCAAAGGTGTGAAAGACTGCAGTTTCAACACCCACCCCGCCTTTTTCCCCGGTGGAGCAGGGGATCGAACCAACAACCTTCTGGTCACCAGTCTCCTTATCCACTGGGCTACAACTGACCTAAAATGTCGCCTTATAGGCTAAACAGACGTGAACCACTCAGTGCTGAACATACAGAAGATGCATGTGACTCCACTGCTTCAACCTGCGAAACCTGGACAAGCAAACGGAGAAGCTGCAACCACCACTCACAACGGTGCCCTCCCATCTCTGACACAGGAACCGTGAGCTAACCACAGTTTGATTTGTAAGGAAAGAGCTGCAATTGAACCAGTGGTTAAACGCTGAGTCTCTGAGGGAACGTCTGAAGATGTACAATAATGTTCCCGGGAGCCAGACACTCATCCGCAGCCAATGACGGGTCACACACTCGAGTGTTACACACAGACGAGTGCTAGAGTGTTGTTTTTTTATTGCGCCATCAGACCTGTCAGCTTTTCACTTGCAATTAGCATGGGCCGGCATCAAGCGCATCAGCTGTCAGAGGTTTCGCACCCGGTCACACGAGCTGACAAATCAGGCTAAAGCAGAGCGACACCGCTGGTGTGAAAGAAGAGACTAATTCTGTATAATTAGCTGACAGCAGAACGAAGCGAGGCCAGAGGAGTCAGGCGGCGTAAGCGCTTCTGTCAGGACGAGCTTTTTTCTTCCTCTCTGACCTCTTTCTTTGTCCAAAGATCAAATCTGTGTCTCAGACGAACCCCTGGAGTCATGCTGTAATTCCACTTTTATTAGAGCGCCTGTAATAGAGGACTACAGTATTTTTAGACGAGCCAACAACAAGATGCCATGTTTACGTATGCTTAACTGTAGCCGAAACAAATCGAATATTACTTTCTCTCAAGTGGCGGGGCACACAAGCGCGATGAATTAATTTGAGAATTTCCCATTAAGTTTACAAGGATACTGCAGCTGCGAAGGATCTCAACATTTTGATTGATAACTCGATATGAAGAGCGTTCGTCAGGCCAATTCGATTAATATCGATGATGAGGAACTGAAAGAGTCAAAGGGTGGCTCTCTGCTCAGTCCTTGAGCAAATGGAAGGAAACTCCATTTCCATCTGAAAGGCCTTCCTCTTTGCTCGGCTGTCATAGCAACATCATCCTGGTTGTAATAGGATCTGAGAGCTCTAGATCTTGCTCTTCGGTTCGTCGTCTGAGCACAGTTCAAGATTGCAGTCTTTCACATCATTGTCAGCCAGTCCATGTGACTTCCATAGTTTATCCAAAACCAAGGAAAACCGTGTATTCCAGGAAGAGCCGCTGAATGGATTTCTCCTCACGTGAGTGATTTCACAAACCATCATGGTGAAGACTGACTGATGGCATTCCCTGCCAACCACACTGTCCAGCGTCGACAATCTCTCCATCTGCCTCTGTCCGTAACCTTGGAGTGATCTTCAATGAGCACCTAACATTAAAGGAGCCGTTCGCTAGAACCTAAAGATCAGACTCCTCCTTATAGAACATTCAACTTCTAGTCCAAGCACTGGTCATGTCAAGACTCGACTACTGCAATGCTCCTCTCGCCTGATTTCCTTCCGGTTCAGTTAGACCCAGAACTCAGGAGCTCGACTGATCTTCATGGTACCTCACTCCATGATACCTCCACAAACTCCTTCAGTCCTACGTCCCGTCCAGCCGCCTCCGTTCAGGAAATGAACAGCATCTGGTGGTTCCATCTCAGAGCGGCAAAAAATCTCTCACCAAGACTTTCTCCTTCACAGTTCCTGGCTGGTGGAATTCTCTTGCTGTCCAAATCCGGTGTCTCTTTCGAGAGCCCTTACTTACTAACTAAAAAATAAAAAAAAAACATTCTGAAGAACTTATTTTCTGTGTCAGCTCAAACGTCTTCTATGTGCATGTATTAATATGACCTGTAAATATAACCCATTCATGCTCGAGCTGATTTGCAGCTTGTAAGAAAAACTTTTTTTCAGCCAATTACCTGGTTTCACTTTGTTTGTAAACAGCGTTTTATCTATGTGTACGATAATGCCTGCGCTGCATAGTGTCTCGTGCCACAAAGCACTTTCTCTCATACACAGAACTCTTCAAGAAAACCAATTATCTAGAGACGAAATCGCAGATTCATTGTTTAACAGACACATCACACATAGAACCAAGAGCAGAAAGTATTTGTTATGTTTCTCTTCATCCATGAATTCCATCAATACTCTCTGCTCGCCCCAGTTTTTGCAGCACAATCAGGATCCGCAGAGCACTGTTCCCTGGCTGCAAGGGACATCGAATCACCAATCTGTGCATTTCATTTACACACGGCTTAAAACAGTACAGAAGAAACGGGACAAACCATTTTTCACAGCTCCCGTTTCAAAGTTGAAGCAAAAAGGCTTCAAAGCAATTGTAGTCATATCATTTACTCATATTGTAACCTAAACGGACCTATAGACCTCAACTGTTTGATCTGAAGATTTAAAGATTCCTCTCACACCGCTGACGTGAATCTGATTCCTCCTGACATTATCATAAAGCTCTGTGTGTTTCGCCACAGGCTGGTGTTTTATTCAAGTGAAGGGTGTAAATCTCACAGTTTGGGGCAAATAGCGGCTCATTATCACATCATGTACTGGTGGTGTTATTATTATTATTACCATCACCGCCGCCGCCGCTGCTCTTCCACACCTTCTCGGGAAGCTAAAAGAACAGCAGTGGTGCAAATTATAATCATTATTTTCTCACATATCCATGTAGCATTCGATGACTTCTGACTTATTCTTGCTCGACTTAGAATTAAATCCTTCAGCTCTGCAGAGATCCATGATAATCTGCAGGAAAGCTCATCTTTTGGACTGTGATCTAAGAGTGTGCGGATGGTTCTTTCACGAATCCATTGTCTGGATCTTCCTAGTAGCGTGAGCATGTTTTGACCACTGAGTTTATCTGCTGATCAAATTTAAAAGCATCATCAAGAATAAAACCCAGATTTTTGTCCTTCAGAACATTTACAGTGAGCCAGTCTTTCTATTCTCACCGCTGGCAGTGTTTCTCTTTTAGAAACCGATGAATCTGAGTGTGGAACTCAGCCATATTTCCTGATAATGGAACCAGAAGCATCATATAAAAAGTGAAGAGAAGAGGGACCAAAATGAACCTTGAGGCACCAAGACAATGACACCGTACCGGAGGTTGTGTCCACAATTTCCACAGAGAAACTTCTATTTGTGACATACTGAATGATCAACAGGGTCGAAAGAACCGGTTAAATCCTATAAAAGTCCACAGAGTCACGTGTCATGAAAAGGTCATTAAAGGCTCTGAGCAGAGCAGTTTCACTTAAGCAGAGTTCATGAAAGCCAGGATTACCCTTTTCCAGGATTTTCACACTGAAAGATTAGAAATTGGCCTAAATCACTGATGCATCCAAATTATTATATTTTTTTAATGTGAAAGATAACCTGAATGTATGACATGTTTTGCGGGGCGGCGAGTGGCGTATTGGTGGTCCTACAACCAGAAGGTTGGCAGTTCAATCCCACAGATTGGCCTTGGGCAAGCTACTTGACCAGCATTGCCCGTTATGGATGTGTGTGACTGGTGAGGGGTGTTTGGTGCTGGGCAGGAGGCCGTAGTTCTGTCACTACCATTGTGTGAATGTGGAGTGCTTGAATAAGCCTCTGAAAATTGTAAAGCTTCTTGAAAAGCAATATATAAATTGAAAGCATTATTATGTTTTAGCAAGGCGGGCACATTTCTAGTTTCCCAAACAGTATAATGACCAGAGTCAGTGGGACAACTTCACCGATCACCAGGAGGAAAGAAATCAATGGGAGAGCCAGAGGGTTTTAGCTGTTAGAGAAGGTAACAAGAGAAAAATTGTTCAGAGCAGCGGTGCAAGGCACGGTTGTAGACAGATCTGGGTTAATCCCTGTCTTAAATCACTGATCTTGTAGAGGACCGGACAGACAGAGGAGAAGTGGCTTAAAAAAGTGTAGCCTGTACTCTTGTTTAAGACACTTCTAATATCTTGAGAGAGAGAGTCTCGGAACATGTCATAGCTGGTCTGGAGTTTGTCCCTCTTCCATTTACGCTCTGCCCTTCAGCAGGATTGATTAACTCAGATTCTGGTTTTGAGCGCAGTGGTTTGAGGGGAGTCCAGCAGATAAAGAGTTTTGCTTGTGAAAAAGTTCATACACAACACAGGAATCATTGGTGTTTGTGGTTCCACACAACTTATTGGTTTCCTGGAGAATTGTCAGCAGGCATATTAGAAATGAGAGAATTGGGATCAAAAATTATAATTTTTTTTCAGTTTTTCACATTTTCTGATGCACTTATCACTCTAGAATTGGGTCAATCTGGACTCATCGGACCACATGACCTTTAAATGCTCCAGAGTCCCGAGCACGCTGAAGATTTTTCCTGATTAGCAGCTTCCTTAAACACCTACATGCAGCGATCCGAATAGGGTTTCTTATGAATCTCCTGATGGCTTCGCAGCAGGGTGCTCTTCAAAGAAATATTGATGCACCGATGCTCCCTGCCTGAAGATGGCGTTTGCAGTACAACAGATGCTCACAGCAGCAAACGGGAAACAGGAAAGAAGAACAAGAAGAAGAAGACAACGAAAGAGAAGAAATATAGATCATGGATGTCGAGCGGTTTATTCTGTTGTTGACTGTTTGACAAAAATGTGGAGAAAAGAGAGTATTTGTGGGGAGCCATTCGTGTTTCCTGTAGTCGGTATGAAAATGTGGGATGAGCGCCACCGAGCGGCTCTTTTACGTCCTAACCCCATCATCAAAATAGCCAGCTTTCATTGGTCGTTCTCCTTGCAAAAAACAGATCACTTATGGTGTGAAGTCCTGTTGGCGCCCACGGTTTAATATTGAGGCGAGTTGTTGCCCAAAACCTTGCAACGAAAATTCGGGTCGATGTGTCGAGGCCTTAGGGCTTTCATCCCAATCCCCTGAGCTTCCTTCACATTGTGCTTGTGGAAATCTGAGTTCCACTGTTTGTATTCTATTGAATTTCACCAAATGTTTAAGATCTTCACGACCCTCAACGATGTTGGGTCCTTCCAGTTTTTAATAATGCGTTGGACAGTTCTTGAGTTTGGATCCAGGGGAAGACCTCAGTAAAGAAGGAAATCTGTGTGTCCACCTAAAAATGAATGAATACAAGATTGCACTTTATTTTAAGCTTAAAGTATATGAACCTGAAAGCAATTTCCTTTCATAGACTCATGCAGAACGCTGTGTTGTGACTGGAGAAAGTGTCTCTGAAACACTTTTGATCAAATAAAGTTTGGTTTAGGAAATTTGTAATCAAGGCAGATGAGCAAATACTTTGGTGATGTGCTATCGTGTATGTACACTCCCTCCAAGAGCTTTGAAAATCATTTCCTGAGGTCAGCCAAATAGGACTTGAGAATAAAAAAATGTGCAACAAAGGCTCTGCGGAATACAGACCATACACAAAGGCTTGCCTCACTGAAGACCTGGCCAGGGGTCAAGAAGAGGTCAGGTGCCTTAGACGCAGCAGTGAGCATCCAGACAGCGTATGAGGCAGACTAACAGGAAGACACTGAGACTATAATTAGTCTGAGGCTTGAGACTGGATTTTCAGCTAGAACCAAACCAGAGCCAGAGCGCCAGTGGGCGGAGGAAACTCAGGACACAAACACACACTTGTGCTTGGGAATGAAACATGGCATGAGTAATGCCAGCTGACGGATGGGACGTCAGCCAGAGGGGGTTCCGTGTCCATTAAACAAAAACGAACCAATCTGAAGGAGGGTTGACGTTATGCTGCCGTTCTTCACCATTTACAGCAAAAGAAGAAGAATACTCTTCCTTTATTTAAAGCAAAACCATGCGGTAGTCACTACAGAACTAACTAGTAAAACTATCTAGTAACTCTGCAGTAACTACTGTTACCGTCTAGGAAGTTACGGTTAACTATTCCGTAATTATTGTCACAGTAGCTACTGTAGTAACTACCCTTCAGGAACTATTGAAAATATGCATAACTACCATTAACAAATCAGTAACTACCGTTATGTCTAGACCTCCTCCAAGTACTAAGTAGTTCCCTGATAACTAAGTGGTAGCTCTTCGATAAGTTTTCAGTAGTTCCATGAAAACATATGAGAACTAATCAGTAGTTACTTAAGAACCAAATTAATATTTTTGAGTACGGGCCTCCTGACATTTACCTTTTCCACACCTTTAATCAATCGAGTTCCCATAGGTTCTAATGGAACTACTGAATTCTAGTTCCAATGAAAACTAGACTGGGAGACACTTTAAAGGCCTTTGCAGGGGTTTCGAGTTAATTTGCGTGCTGTTTAGAGAGAGTGTGAAACTTTTCACTAAATTCAAAAGTTCAGAGAATTTGGGATTTTTTTTGATAGTTCTCAGTCAGAATCCAAAGAAAAAACATATCAATCTGTGTGGAATGAACACAGGATGTTCCCATTATATGACCAGCATGTCCTGCTCTTCAGACCCCTTTATACTCCAACAACAATCTTCTCCACTTTCTCATTTAATCCCACTCTCACCTGGATCTCCTCCCGGTTCCTGTGCTAGGAACTCTTCTGCGATGCTTCACATCTGGTCTAATTCCTTGTACCTGCTGAAGAAGTCTCACCTCGGTTAATCTGCAGCATGGCTCGGTTCCCAGTGTGGAAAATGTGTACCTCTGCTCTTTCAAATGGAACATTGTTGTTTCTTACTTTCATGCGTCAATAAACCCTGCCTGAACTGCATTTGTGTCTTCTCTGCTGTTTGGGTTTTAAACAGAGAAAAATGTTCAAGTTTCTCATGATGAAAATATACTACAACAAACAAAACCTTTTTCTGCTGCACAGCACCAACAATCTATTTTCTGGATTTTCCAAAAGTCCAAGCATGAAACATCAAGCATGACCCCCTCTGGTGAACTGGAGAAAGCTTTTAAACTGTAACCACTTTGTACAGACATAGTTATGGCAGTAAAATAGTTTGATTCCCATGTTTACAACAACATGACTCTCACCGTAGCATCTAACCGCCAACAGAACATTTTTTATTTCCTTTCTTTTAATAAGGCGAAATGATATATGTGCAATGTTCCCAGGATTCCACAATGTGTGCAGTGGAACTTTTCCACCAAAATATACCTTCAAAGACCCTCCAGAGAACGACTAAAGAAAGACTCGAGGCTTGTTTTGTTTTCACCAAAGGTAAGATTCCGGGTGACCCCACTGTACTCTCGTGGTCTGATGACACCTCTTTCTCTCTCTGTGACATGCATCAACAGACATCTCTTGTCTGAAGTCAATCATCTAGAGTCAGAGGCCGAACCAAACACTCTGGTGCTTGATTTGAGCCAGACGGCTCAGAGATGGGATGAGATCCATTACTGTTGGACACAGACCTTGGCAAGCGACGGTTTGAAGCTGGCTCAGACTGACAGGTCGAAGCTCTGACGCTGATGGCCTCGGGCAGGACTCAGAGGCGCTCTCTTGTTCATGTTTTCCGTGTGAATGGGACACAGTGCATTAAAACATGCATTAGAGGTGAAATCCGCTCTCTGGTGCGACCCTCGACGCTGAGCTTCTGACACTCAACCACTTGACTTCAGATTTCATTGAGGAGACACTGAAGTAGCCATGAAGGCCGTGTGCTTTACTGAACAAAAGAAGGCCGTGTTTGGAGCAGCTAAATGCGCATTTAGCATGCAGTGGATTCATGTTATTCTTTCAAGTTATTTTGTTCTGAGCACTCAAATTAAACTTCCATGATTCGATCATTTATGACGGTGGATGTCACTACTGCATTTTTATTTATTTCGTACAGGTTTTTATAGGTCCCGGCTCATCTATAGTGTTGATTAATATAGCGTGCGGTCACGTGACATAAGAACTAAAGGACCCAGTCTGGCTCGAGTGCACATGTTAACATCAGAGAGAAGTAATGTGTCGAACGAAGAAGATTTAAACCTAAAGAAGACAGATCAGAGGTGAGGTGAACCAGACTAAAAGAGCCAGGTAGGCTTAAGTAATATATTTTTTTCTCCCATTATAGTTGTGTATGATTTGTAGAGTGTTTCGTGTTGTTTATATAACGTTAGCAGATGTGTGAGGGAAGGAGCACACAATATTTATTGCTTATTTCATTTAAATTCCGTACCAGCTTGCTGCATGGTGCTTTGGCGGTTTTTTTTGCACATATGATGCACATCGGTGACCATTGAGAGGAATGAGAATGTACAAGAGCAAGTATTAATTCCACAGAGTATCAACAGTTCAGATCAACTTTAAAGTTGAGCACAAGCTGTGTACTTGATTAGGAAAGCCACACACCTGTCTATATAAGACCTCACAGGTCACATGCAGGGCATAGCAAGTAATATCGCTGGTACGAAGGCAGGTGATTAGAGGAAGCTTGAGAAAGCCAGCCATCGCTGCAGCCCTCCACCAGTCTGGTTTTATGGGCTCTCCTCAGTGCAAGACACATAAAAGATTGCAAGGAAAAAAAAAACTTGAGAACTCCAAGATGATGAGAAATAAAATTCACTGGTCTGGAGTTTCGGAAGTTTGCTATACAGTGAACAAAGTTCCGTACTTTTGATAAAAGTAATAGTTATTTTTAATTATTAGGAGAAATTTTTTTTTTTTTTTCATGTGACTCACTGTGGATCAATTTTCCCCTTCATGTTATCCCAGTGGCCAGCAATGGACTGGCGACCTGTCCATGGTGTATCCCCACCTCTCGCCCAATGTTTGCTGGATATCCCCGTGACTCCCCAAAGGGAAGGGGATAAGTGGCTTGGAAAAAGAATGAATTATCCCAGTGGCAGTAGGTGGTGCCCATTATTGTTTACAGTCTATGGTTTACCTTCAAAATGATGAAACTCACAACAATTACATGACTGTTCTTGAATGGCCAGCCAGAGCCCTGACTTAAACTGAGCATTTCTAGAGAGACTTCAGAAATGGCTGCCCTCCAACTTTCACCATCAACCTAACAGAACTGGAAAGAGTCTGCAGAAGGAATGGCAGAGAATACAGCGGTGGAAAAGTTTCCCCAGAAGACGCATGGGTGTATTAGTTCTAAAGAGGCTTCTACTAAATGCCATGTGAAGCCCCAGTTTTTCTTTAATCAATAAAATAAGCAAAATGGCTGCAATATACATAAGTGAAAATGTAAAGGGTTCTGAATACTGTAATTAATGCACTCTGTTCAGAATCGAATTAAACATTATACAAAATGGCTATTTTAATAAATAAATAAGATACACTTGCAGCAAAATGAGTTGAAAACCTTTTCCCTCGGTTGTTCTTCTGTACAGATTTGTTTTCCCTCATGATTGACAGTTCATCTTGTCCAATCATGCGCAAGCTGCAGGCTGGACTCATTGAAGTCCTATCCATCTGTCACTGCCTTTCAGAGCTGCTATTTCCCCAAGCTCACAAGCATTTGTGTATTACTTTGTCATCCGGCAGTCGTACCAGTGAATACCACAGAGGTGGAGATCCACTGCGATGAGCCTCTGGCCACCACGCCAGTGCAATCTCTTCATTCGGGGTGGCAGGGGGCCAGAAGAGGGGCCGCCTGCTCCGAACACTGCTGTTCTTTCCCCAAGCCCACATTTACTTCTGTCAGTTTCCATATTCTCGTGCTCAAAGCTCGTTTGGTTGATGGTGGTAGATGAAACCGGAGAGTCACCGGGGGTATGCAGGAGGGGTTTAACAGGAACCGGTTTGTGCTGGCCAAATGACGGGTTCACCGCAGGGCTCCGAAATGAAACGTAAGAAAACGAAACCGTGCTGCAATCTGATACATGATGAGAATTAACAAGGTCTGTTCCGAAAAACTGCCCGCTCTGAAAGAGTTCTGGTTTCTGTAAGAATCTGCATAGATTAGAGAGAACTCGTGCTGACAGGACAGTTGTTGGATTATTGAAATCTGTATTCGTTGTAGCACATGCGTCCATTTTATTGAAATCTCTATCAGTCTCTGGCAAGGAGGGCTAGCAGCAGCAGCGTTAGCTCTTGTTCAATCTTGCTGATTGCTCTGGGCTTGGCTCGGCTCTCCTGTGCTAATGGGATGAGTCAAGCAGCCCATCAAGATGAATGGATCTTTACAGACCCTCCCCGTCCCTGCCCTGACACAAGCGTTAGAGGCTATATGTCCATTATATCGATGCTGCTGATTTACTCTTCGAATTCTGTCCACCCCTCCAATCACGGCTCACATCCAGACCTCCCACCTGCGATCAAAAAACAGCCACAACTCTTCCCCAATCCATTGGCCTGCCAGAGTCACATGGTGCAGCTCTCCGTCAATCCATCAGCCTGTCGCAGTTGCATGCTTTATGTGCATTTGACTGCCTGAAGCCTGAAGAAATGCCACCGTTAAAGAGCTGAGAGCTGCGATTCCCCAGCTCCGAGCGGCTCTGATCCAGATCCCCGGCAGCTCGTAAAAGAAAGTCGCGCCGCCTGAGCTTTTAAAGAGATTCCAAACCAGAACTGCGGGTGGTCAGCAGCTAATGCATGTTCGCCGGGGCCGCAGTGCACGTTAGATCTTCAACGGCTCGACCTTTGGGGATTCAACAGGTTTACCCTGTGTCTCTCAGAAATTAAGTCACAGGGTGGTCTTTTAAATGTGAAGATGTATCCAAACAGTTTGGTTCTATAAAGCTTTCATTCTTTCATCAGTAGTCTAACAAACATGTGCAGAGTTCAGAAGATTAGAAGACTACTGGACTCTATCTCCAGAACTTCCAGAAGCTCTTACATTTTGTAGTTAAAAGTATGGAAATATTTCTTTTCAAGACCAGTGCTGAGGTTCTTGACATCTTCCTCGACGACCAGTATCTGTGTAGTACAGAAGACTTTCATTTCAGGCACTTTTCAGTGCTTTCGGGTCTCCAGATGTACCACTGGAGCTTGACAAGGTGTTAGGTGTGATTAAGAATCTTAATAAAAGCACTCAGACCATGCTCACATCAGTGAGGGCCACACACAGACTGCAGGAAGTACTGGACACACAAGGAGATCCAGAGTCAAAAGATCAGACCCTCAAAGTCACACGCACAGGCAATTATTATTCTGCTGCACATTTAGCTGCCTTTAACTCTCGATTAGCTCTTCAGGGCGTGGCTATAGGGCACCTCTCTTAGTAGAGTTTGAATAGTTGTGTCGTGTTTGCATCCAGTGTGTATCGGAGGAGCCAGTGTATTTGATTAAATCCGTGCAGTGTGTGACGGGCGTATTTTTCTACAGCGGATCTCTGATACCAAGCGGAGCCCAGAGGATGATCACATTACAGCAGTCACACGCTCACAGCAGCCACAAACACACACCGCAATCACTCAGCAACAAGACACAAGGTAGTTCTACTGCATGAATAAGTTCTCTCCCAGACAAAGATTTCAAAGCAGGATTCAGGATGTGCTCTTCCTATTTTGTTTTGAATTAGTTCAACCAAAAAGCGGGGGAACAGCGGTGTTCGGCCGAGGACACTTGTGCAGCAGACGAGAGCAACTCCAGAATGTACAAAATGAAAGAATGTGTGCAACAGTAATCAGTATAATGCAGAAACAGTGAAGCACGGTGGAGGTTCCTCCAATGTTTGGGGCTGCATTTCTGAAAATGATTGGTGATGGCCACAAAGGTGAGAAATGTATCCATCGAACCAGCAAAAACGTGAAACCCCTCTCTAATAACAATCACCGTCACCAATGCTCCAAAAAAAAGACTACAACTCCTAGGCCTTCACGTCTAACTTGTTTAGTTCGATTCATTTGAACTAGAGTTCGTTTTCTCTTTTAGTTCGGTCCATTTGTGCAGGTGTGAAACAGCAACGAACTCTTAACCGCACCAAAAGCAGATTAAAAAAGAGGTTCGAGACCTCCTCGATGAGGTGATCTCAGACCGCTTCCAAACAAACTCTCGAGTGGTTCATTTGTGGTGAGAACATGATCGAACTCTGATCCGAACTAAGCACAGATGAAGACGACAAACACATGCTTTTTGAACGATTACAGCCACCGTACTCACTTGCGTGTGGCATTATGGGTTGGCGTTTGTCTGTACATATGGCAGCCATTGACCTGTGGTCAAATCCAAGCTTTATTTGATCATGCATCAAAAGCGATTAACAGAAATGATAAAGTAAAAGATGCAGAGGGTCAAATCAAGCAGCAAAGTCCTGTGCATTTTGATCGTGTTGTCCCAGTCTTCAGGCGTTGTTTACTTCAGTGTGCGCTTACATTCTAACAAATCAAAAAGCAGTTGAGGAAACGTGGTATGATGTAAGTGGCCAATGAGTGGCCCGCATGATGTCATCGTTTTCAGCTGGTGTGGAGAGTGTGACGAGAATGCTTGATGCTTGTTTTGGGCCGAATAAACGACCCAGACGTCTGAAAGTGTGTTTCAGTTTGTGTGCAATCTGCATCATTGGCTTGACCCCCAAGCTCACTCACCTGTTAGCAGACATGCCTGGTGGTGCACTGTTGGAAACTCCCCGTACACTCCCTTCTGTTACAGAGTGATGTGTGATGCTACTACCTCTGGTATCTTCAAGGAAAGACTGTTAGCGATTGCTACTTCGCCCGAATACAACTTGACTGCTGTTATGATTGTGTCATGTATCAAAGGTTCAGTTAGAGACTTCCATAACGATACAGTTAAGAAGAGAAAACAGATGCATTAGTTTTAGGAAAAGATGTTTTGGTAAAAGTTTACCCTGAGAACAGCTTGGCTGAGATGACTACATTCATGTAGTCTAACATTAGCTCGCTGAGAGTCAATCTTCAAGGCCTTTTTCTGAAATTTTCATACTGACTTGTATGTTACTGATTGGATCGTTTGTGTACAGTCACCTTCACCGTGCATCAGAACGGTAGTTGGTTATATTGGAAAAATTCATATCAATGTTAATGGTGATGTGGGCGATATTTATACAATTTATAAAAGTTTAAAACATGAAGTAAATAAAGCCATTACACAGAAATTACAGCTTACTATTCTCCATTTCATAACTTTTGAAATCATCGCTTGAGGACTAAAGTTGTAACGTGTCAACGAGTGACAACATACAAATTGCTTTTATACTGTTATAAATTAGATTTAAGTGGTCATTAAGCTACATCTAGACCCAACACCATTAGGCTGATTATATGACAAGATCCCCCCATGATCCTATAATGACATGATCCCTGTTAATAAAACATTGTTAGTGAAAGAATCTCAAGAACAGTTATGGACACTTCATGGAATGGGCTTCATGCCCAAGCGGCTGCATCCAAGCCGAACATCAACAAGTGAATTTGGATCTGCACCAGTAGAGTTACCAATCCGGTTTCCCACCTGGCAAAGTGTGGGTGTAGTGGTTGCCAGCTATTATTCTTACTGTACTGTGGGATGTTTTTCTGTAAATTCTGTATTTCTGATGTTGTAAACGCATGATTATTACTTGTTCAAATGCATTTCCTGATTATGTCTTTTTTTTATTGAAAAAACATCTGGAATACCATTCACGAACTCTTGAAAACGCTTGAAATCAGCTACATCTCTCCACACATTTAAACATCTCTTTTGCACACTATTCCATTAGAGTTCCTGTCACATTGATAATATACCCATTAAAGTAATTGTGAACATTTTGTTCAAATTCTAAAGTAATGTTATTTGCTTTATAGTGCGTGTGCTCTAAACCAGAGTTTCTTAACCTTTTTGACACTGGGGCCCAATTTTCCCAGTACAACATGATTCAAGGCCCATTCAAATAACTTGTTAATGTAAATTGATCCACATCTTGTTTTATTTGTGTTTAATAATAAAATCAAGTCATTTTATGGTTTATTCATCTTAATTAATTATGGCAAAATCTTTATTAATCTTTATTAATTATGGTAAAATCTTGTGGGGAAAAATACTACAATATGAGAATCTCAAATACTTTTATTTTCACACTGAACAGTTAAACCAAAGTTGCCGTGCTGGGCACAAATTAGAATTCCAAAAATATTTATAAGGCATTTTGATAAATAAAAATGTGTGGTAATAAAGCAAGCACACTTAAAATAAGTTTAAAATGAAATAAATTGTAAATGACACTTAAATAGAGTGCAACCTGCTGATGAACTTGACTTTTGTACCATATGTCTCTCTCAAAATCTGTGACAAATTTACAACAGTCTGTTTTATAACATGCTACAAATCACATTTCATGTTAACCTCTTAATGAGAGACTTGGGCCGGTCTCTTAGACATGATCAAATCCTGTCTGGGTGGAATGGGGGAAATGCTCACTCTTAGGGAAGCCTCCAGAGATGCTCTGAGTCTGCTGCAAGCTTTGGTCTTTGTAAGACTCCAAGACAACTTGGAGTCCAAGAAACAACGGCTGTCCAACGGCTCTTTTATTAACCTTCGTATTGGAGCGAGTACCGGCGAAGCTGGCTCAACTCAACTGACTGAAATAGACCGTTTTAAAGTTTGCGTTTGCCCGGGAAACTGCAGCAGTGCGAGACGTGGTGAGTCCAGCAATTAGTGATGAATTAGTATACCCAATCTTCCAAATAAATTTTATTATTAATATGATTTATTATTTGTTTTTAATGTCCTCTGATGGATTTGAGTGCGGTTTAATTGGCAAAAAAAAAAACTAAAATGAAATTAAACGAGGCAAAGAGCCACATGATTATTTGGCCGAGGCTCCGACGCCTGACTGCTACCAAGTGCTAGGAAGCGCCATTCAGGTCCTGCGGCCCTAGCGGCCCACAGGTTCAGACTCTTCAGTTTTTTTTCGTGGCCCACTAGTTGACGCTCGCGGACCGAGATTGGGCCGCGGCCCCATGGTTAAGAATCACTGCTCTAAACCACTGTTCGGTTTAATACTGTTCGAATAATAACTTTTAAAACATTTTGAGGTTTGAGTTGACCACAGATTTGTTTAAACACAATTAAAGGGCACCTTTTGTCTACCATTTACTAAACCACCTTTAAATGACCAAAGTCCATTTATTTGTTTGCTGCGTTTTCCTGGTTTGCACTGACATTTATCTCTAACAGATGTTCTTCTTTTTTTTTTTTTTTAGATACTGAGATGAAGTATAAGGGGAGAGCCAGCGATGGGCACTGAAACCTGGCACCAGTACTAAATTATGGAAGACCTGAGTATCGATAAACTCTGACACTAACGTTGCTGCTACCAATACAGGGGCTGCTTTTATTTAGTTATCTTTCAGTTTTCCTCCACACTTCACTGTAGAGAGAATGAACACGTTTTCACTTCCATTGATGAGAAGTAAAAATAAAGTTAGTATAAGGAATTCAGCCGCTCATGCCCACTCCGTGGCTTTGACTCAGAGCAGAGCGACACTGACGTGACCCACATAATAAGAGTCGTCCAGGAGCCTCGCTCTCGTCCTGCGCTGCGGTCAATTTACTGCATTCTCTCAGCATGCGTGTCCATGTGTGTCGCCCGCAGCCCCAAAACCCCCTCTGCGGACACACACTGCTCACTGCGGCCCTGTTTCCGGTCAAATCAAGCGATCGCGAGAGACAGCTCGTCCTCACACGCACAGAGAGAGCATATGGTGCATGGCAGTGCAGTCAGGCCGCAGGACACACACTCGCTCTGTGTCCGATCAGATCAAACGCTCGTGAAATGTGATACACTCCGAGTTCACGCTCAATCTCCAAAGCTCTCCCGGGATGAAGATCTCCAGCATTTTTCTAAAATTCTACCGACAGGAATATGATACAAGGCAAGACTACAAACAAAACATACGATCAACATATTCAGATTCTAAAAATAAATCCTAATCACATGAACCAGAACAAAGCTGTTGATTAGAGTTTACAGAAATTAAAGGGTTTCATTTTTTTAAATAATTTAGATATTTTTCAATACAGTGGAGACTATAGGTGTGTAGAGTATAGGCCTCTACAAACTGATTTGAATTTTCATTCCGAAGTTTCATGCGACAACGCGCCTCGATCGAAAACCATGGGCGCCAATGGGAGCTCACACATCTGAGTGGTGCCAACACAAAGAGTTTTGGATTACCATATCGGATCTGTTTTTCTCTAGTAGAACATCCAATGAAGGCTTGCTCTTTTGATGATGTGGACGTAAAAAAGCTGCTTGGTGGCGCTCATCTCATATTTTATTAGCGACTTTGTACAGAAAAGAGGAAAGAAACAGCTCCAAAATCTTCTCTTTTCTCCACATGTTTGTCAAACAGCTCCCTGTGATCAGCACCATCCAGAATTAACTGTTCGACATCCGATTTTTTTCTATGTGTTCTTGATTTCTCTCTCCGTGTGCCGCGGAGTGCATCACATGTTCATTTCCTAGACTCAAACGAAGAGCACCCTGCTGAGAAGATTTGTGCGAGTTGTGGTTATTGGTGACATAAACAGAGTGTACCCTGCCTTTTACCCAATGGGTGCTGGAGTAGTGCACCAGTAGAGAGGTTTGGATGGATACCACCATGTTTGATGTTGGACCACAATACGATCCAGATGTTCAGATGTTCATAGGCAAATTTGAGAAAAGGGATGCTTTTCCGATATAGCTATTTAGCAACAGACAAAAAAAGAAACTCAGGAGTCTGTGGGATTTTAAGAAGCAGGTTTCTTTAATGGCAAAGAGCATCATTGCTGAATCCCCTAGATCAGGGGTCTCCAACACGGTGCCCGCGGGCACGTTGTCGTAACCTTGATGTGATAATATATTATGGTAATCATATCATAATCTCGGTTTCAAAAAGGTTGGTGACCCCTGCCCTAGGTTTTCCCACACTGAACATTGTAAGGGGTTCCATAACCTGATCCAAACACGGGTTTCCACCATGGATGAAGCTTGAGGGAACTTAAATTTTTGAATATAACTACTATATCTGACTCCATATTTTTATAAGAAGGTTATTATTTACCTTTACCATTAGCTTTTATTGAAGCTTTAGCACACTTTTGTTAGTGTTAATTATAGACATGCACTTCATTGCTATAATTAACCCTTTGTGATACTTCACTTCTTAGCATTTAACTTTATTGTAGAAAGTGATTAGAGAGTAGAACAATACCAACCCACAGGCTCTTCATTTAATGAAACAAGCTCTTCCTGCCTCGGTCTAGTTGAAATGTAAATCAGAGAGCATGTTTGAGAGATCAGATACACCAAATAAGTCTTTACGGATAAGAACGGTTGATTTTCCCATGTTTGGGATTAACGGTAGTTCTACATTTTGACATTTGTGTCCCAATGCTTCATAAAAATTAGTGCTTTTTGATTTCTAAAGTGCTTTTACAGTGCTGACTTCAGACTCAAGAAGGGGTTGGCAAGTCAACATTGTATTCTGTCTTGAGGGAGAGCCTCAAATGCAGTCAGTCAGACGTGTTGGAGCGTGAGAAGTGAGGTGACAGATGATTGATAGGTGAGTTTACAGGTGAACAGGTGCCAGTGCCACTCAAGACACTCAGGGTGATGCCACTGGAGGGTACAAGTCACACACACACACACACCCTCACGTGCACACAGGTGGGGATGGGGACATGTCAGGACATGCACTGTTCTGGCGTATGTTCTCCTAAAAACCAGCTTGTGACCAACGTGTGACCAACTAACTCAAAAGTGGTCTCCATAATGACCCCAAATCTCTTGTCATGTCAGATGGAGATGACGGGGCTAGCCCTTGGCCTGCTAAACTGGACTTCCCCTGTGGGGGGACTGCCACAAGTGGATCCTCATTGAAATAATGAAACACTTAAAGGGGGGGGGGGGGGGTATTATGCAAAATATACTTTATTGAGCTTTATGTTGTGTTATAATGTCAGTCCCTCATTAAAAACACACCTGAATCGTGACTAGCAAAACATAGTTTCATTATGATGAATATTTTTAACTTCCTAGTAAAATACTGCCACAAAATGATGTAAATTTACAAGAGGATATTTACCAAGCAGACACATCTTGAAAAAGTCTCTGTATTTGCTTTCTGGCTCCGACGTAGGATCGTGTGCATAGGGCTTGTACAATATCCTCCTTTGCCATTTTGCAAAAACACGATTTTAATGTGTTTACTATGAAAATGTAGCGGCGCTCAGAAAATGAAAACAAACGGTGGCAGTGCGCATGGAGTATGACACACTGAAGGGGGCGTGTCGGAAAGAAGGAGGGGGCTCTTAAAGAGACAGGTGAATATAAGGGCGTTACGTGCAGCCAAGATGTCAAGTCAAATTTCTATGAGGTCGTTTTTGACAAATACAGCGATTACAATCCAACTGTAGGTTAAATTGTTACTTGAGTGTGCGATAAAACGACACTATATGCTTGAAAAACATATAATACCCCCCCCCCCCCCCAACTGTACTTAAGAAACTTTATCCCACACAACATTTTCTTTGTAGAACTAATCGTAATCTACAAAATGCTCTTAGTGGAAAGCTGCTTCGATGTGTCTGCCTAAAATTCTTTTCTTTATGTTTGGAAACTGACTTTATATCGGCCAGTGATTGGCCTGTGGCAACACAGAACCCAACTATCCACCTGTGTTTGTTCACATCACACACAAATTCAAGGGTCAGCAAGCCTCAAGTTTTGGTTCCACTTAGGACAAAGCGAGGATTGCAGCGTCCAGATCTGGGGTTGTGGTTCAGATATGGATCAGTTCAATGTTTCAAGGGTTATGTCAGCACAGCCATGAACTATAAGGTTCTGATAAAGCTTTTCACAGTGTGAAGCAAAGGGAAACCAGCCACAATCCGAGTTGCTGTGATGTCTGGATTACAAAATCCTCATCCGGGTCCACTGTGAGGTGGTTCTGCCTCTTCCTCGGCCTCCTGCTGGGCCAGCTTAAGAAAGCCCTCAACCTAAAATGCGGGTCTCTGGAATTTAATGGGAAAGGAACATTTGTTACCATTAAACCCATAAAAATTGCTATTCTTCCTGTTCCTGTGCAATTATAGCGAGCCCATGCCCTTATTTGTGGAGCCTTGAAAATGTTCTGTAACTTTATCGCCACTGAAACATGCGTGGAGTAGTTATTTTATAATATCTTCTCTTTTAAAAACAATTTTACCATCTAAAGACCAATGTAGTTGGTCCACAGGGCTACAAACATAATACATTATGTTCACAGCTTGTCAACCGATTAAGTTTAAAATCAACAATCGAGTAAAGTAAATCAGGTTCGATGGAGTGTTAATGTTGACAGATATTAAGAAATGCTTTTTGGAACTAAATGCCGATAGAGCTTGCATTCTTTTGGTATATAAAAGTTATTCATACATTCTATGTCTCAGAAAGCTGTTCTCGTCAACATGTGAGGGTGCAGAAAACCAGTAAAAGTCATACAAACGACATAAACGGTGGATGTTAAAGGCACTTCCGATGCAGAAGGATATGGTTTCATCTAGAGACTACTTCTTCTTCTGTTTTATTTTGCCGATTGCAACTCATACGTGCACACTGCCCTCTCCAGTAGAGGAGTGTGTACATTGAGGTTACTTTAAAGTGGAATCTTGTGAAGAATAATGCCAATCTGGCTTGACGTGAGTTGAGATGTTTAGCATCTCAGAGATATTATACATTTATATGATCCATAATCACAGCGAATAGGAACGTAACTCCTTCTTGCCAGTGCCTCCCCAACTCCAGGGCTCCTTTGTCCTTCTCCTCATCAAGCTTTTGAGAAAACACCGTTCCTACCCCAGAGATTAAGACGTCTACCTCTGGTTTGTCAGAGTTCAGCTGTTGTGAATGCACTTTGGAGGTCCGTTTCAGGAGGGAGGGGTTGTCCTCAAAGGACTGAGGCAGGTGTCCGGTCACTGTAGTTCTTGATAAACAACATTTCTCCAAGCCTAGAAAGCGTTGGAGCTCCTTTATGAAAGTGGGATTGTTGCTGATCTTTGAATGATGAATCGTCCACTTTCGTCCCCCAGAAAACATTTATTAGCTTTTTCAAGTTTTTGCCAGACCTGTTTCACGTGAATGGAACTGGAGAACTTTGGATGACTTTGGAGAAGATGACCGGAGTAGAGGTGAGCAGACGGCGTGGAGATCATCACTTCAACAGAGATGACGGAGAGGTGTCTGAATCCAGAAAAGACACAGAGATCCAACAAGGAAAGGAGCTATCATGGAGAGTCAGGGTTCATGTACCATAGATCTGAGTTGCATGGATGAGCCTTTTAAGAGATGGAGGCGTATTTGAGGAGTGGTCTTTTTCATTTTGTCTCAGTTTATAAATTTGAGCTAAAAGCACTCTAACTTGAGTGAGGTTTAAAATACCGAGGTTTAAAAGCAAACAACGAGACATAGAAATAATGAATATTTTCGTTCAAGATTTTGTGCCGTATTGTAGATTTCCCACTTTTTTCAATTTGGTATTGTGGCTTTATTTATGTTTATAAAGTATGGGATACAAGAGTAATTTAAAAATGTAAAACTACGCTCTTGGATTTATGGCAGGTTAAATGAACACAATGAATGCTATTTTAAAATGGTTTTATTCCAAATTTACTGAATGACTCCAGACCTTAATTTTCTGTTACTGCTGCAATTATACAATCTTTCATTATACATCTACTGCAAATACTATTTCATTTTTGTAACAAACACACTGAGCTGTGCATCGTATTCTTCTGACCATGTGTCTCTTTTTTGTATTTTCACCCATGTCGATGTACCAACCCATCTGACCCCTTTATCTTTATTTACAGTTTTATTATTTCCAACTCAAAATTTCTTTGATTTGCCCTTTATTTGGAATCGTCAGCTTTTCTCAAAGCAGAGATCTGGAAATTCAATGCTAAACTATCCAGATCCCCCCTTCCTGGGCTCAGGTTTAGCATGTGTGTGCTTGTGTCAGCGAGAGATGATTTATTGAGCGATTGCATGATTTATTCAGGGCAGAAGCTATGCAGCTGTTTATTGCTCTCATTCACACTCATGTTTGCATGTCCATTGCTAACATATGTGCTAATGGAGCTGGTGCTCTCTCCAGATAATGTATTTGATGTGCAGAGTCAGAGATTTACTCTGAATGACAGAAGGGAGACACCAGTGGAGGGCTGGACACAACTATATCCAACTTCTGTGATCTGGACATAACGTACAAGAGCAGCTAGCACTCATAGCGTACACAAAAATATAGCAAAATAGAAAATTAGTTTAAATTTGAAAACAGACAAACCTTTAACTTCAAAGCAATTACTCTCTAGATAATTGTGTGATTCTTACTAAATAAACTCTATTAGAATCATAGTGGCGTCAGTTTAGGGATTCCACCTTGTACGCGGTACTATTTCTCCGGTTTTCCACATTTTGTGGGTTAACTGACGAGACAACCGCCGCTTTCATCGCTTTTTCATCCATGTATTCAGCCCAGGTATTATTAATTACGTTGTTATGTTTACGTTGGCAAGTGAACGTGGAATAAACGGGATATGATCAACATTCTCTCATAGTTTCTACTCTTCTCATTCAGTTCATCTGAATAATTACAGGTCGGGTGGGGTCGGGCCCATAAATAAGACAGTAAATGGCTTGAGTTCGTGGTCGGGCTAAATTCTCTCGGGCCGGGTCAAACTTTTTAGGTGCGATAACAGCTCTAATTCCAGCTAACCTGTCAAATGATCCAGACTTGTGTCCCAGCATCCTTGAGACACCAGTCAAATAATCACTGAAACTCCACGTGTTGGGGTGAAGTCCCAGACGTAGGGAGATGACCAAGACACGGGGTGGAACTGTGATCACCAACGTGTCGCCCATAAGGACCACATGAGTGGATATAACTCCCTGGGAGTTCTCTTAGACAGCGACATCAGTCATACCATAAAAACAGCCTTCTTTCAACTAAAAATATTCCAAAACTTAGAAACATGTTATCTTTATCTGATGCAGAGAAGCTTGTCCATGTATTCATGACCTCGAGACTAGATTATTGTAATGCATTACTAGGCGGTTGTTCAGTATCATTAATAAATAAGTTACAGTTAGTGCAGAATGCGCAGCCAGAGTTCTAACTAGAACAAAGAAATATGACCATATAACCCCAGTTTTATCGTCTTTACATTGGCTACCTGTCAAATTTCGCATTGACTACAAAATAATGCTATTGACTTACAAAGCCCTTAATGGACTAGCGCCCAGTTATCTATCAAACCTCGTAACACGGTACAACCCCACATGCACTTTAAGATCCCAAAACTCTGGACTTCTAGTAGTTCCTAGAATAGCAAAGAGCACTAAAGGCGGTAGAGCGTTCTCACATTTAGCCCCTAAACTCTGGAATAGCCTCCCTGACAGCGTCCGTGGCTCAGACTCACTCGCCCAGTTTAAGTATAGATTAAAGACGTATCTTTTCAGCAAGGCCTATACTTAACTCCGTGAAAAACTGCGATCTTACATTAAACTATATTAATATTACATTAAACTATATTAATATTATAAACAGCAGCTACGCTAATTCCGCTCCACTCTGCTTTTCTTCTGTTCCATACTCATCCTGAGACTCGCGGAGGCTCCGCTCACCAGCGCCTCACCCTAACAACCAGATCCACCTGGAGATGTTCTGGCGCCCCCTGGACCGCCGCCCACCAGCCCCACTCTTCTTCCAATACTCATCCCGAGGCTCCCGGAGGCCCTGCCCACCAGCTCCTCACCCAACAACCAGACTCATCAGGAGAAGATCCGACGCCCGGGAGGCTCGCCACCAGCCCTCAACCTAACAACCAGATTCACCTGGAGATGTTCCGGCGCCCCTGGACCTACACCTAACACAGTCATCATCTGTTTATACTATATCATCTGTTATTATTATATCATCTGTCTATACTACATTATCTGTTTATACTACCATATCATCTGTTTATACTATAGTTTTTATAAATCACACTGCTGTTGTTAGCCAAATGAGGATGGGTTTCCCTTTTGAGTCCAGTTCCTCTCAAGGTTTCTTCCAAAAAGGGAGTTTTTTTCTTGCCACAGTCGACCCGGGCTTGCTCATCAGGGACATATACACCACTTATTAATTAATTTTTTCTCTTTGTTGAGTTTAAACTTGTTGGTTTACTGTAAAGCTGCTTTGAGACAATGTCTGTTGTGAAAAGCGATATATAAATTAAACGAACTTGAACTTAAACGAACATGAGTCGCCCCCAGCCTCTTTTAAAAATAGCACAGAATTTATCTATTATTACCTAATATTTATCTATTTCCACCTTCCCAGTATCTTCGCAGAGATGAATATAATTGACCCCAAAAAGGGAATAAACGGGTTGGAAAATCCTGACAGTAGAACCTTTGCTCCGGTAATCAACGCAAGAAACACAGGAAGGAAGAACGCACTAATGGTCTCTTTGTGGCGCGCTATTTCGTTTCTGTTTCCTGTACGAAGTCGCTATGAAAATTTGGGATGAGCGTAAGAGCAGCTTTCATTGGTCGTTGTGAAAAACGGATCTGACATGGCAGTGCCAAACTATTTTTTTCACTGGCAGCCCTCATTCAATCAGATGTGTTAGCATCTAATTTAGATCGAGGCGTGCTGTCGCACGGAAATTCGGATTGGTGCGCAAAGGCCTTACGAGTGCTTAACATTAACAGGTAAAACAGTTGCCAACAATAACAATAGCATCAAATTTATGGTCTGATCATTTTAGTTCCTTACAATCTATGCTTAGCGGATTCCTGAACTATGGTAATGACATTGATATGATATGACATGATATTTCTAATCCAGCATCTGCAAACATTCTTTCTTGTAAAGCTGCTCAGATTTTTTGACTGAAAGGCAGACAATTTTAGGATTGTGGGGTTGTCAAAGGTAGAGAGCGGGAAGTGAGTTTCAGCGTTCCGGTCAGTCTCCTCTCAGACTGACTAATGCAGAGGTTGTTTTCCAAGCTGTCACCTCTCTGTCGCTCATGCTGAACATAAAAATGCTCTTCTTATGACAGTACCCATGCTCTTATGATGACAAGAATATGCCATAAACACATTCAGATCAGCCTGATTAATAATTTCATCATACAGTCCATCTCTCTGCAGGGTAAGATCCTGATGGTCTTCTGACAGTCACATTAGCATCACAGCATCTGCATTCTTACCATTTCATTGTGTTCTGACCCCTAGCACTACAGTTATTTATTCCTGATGCGCCGCATCTCCCAAAAATAGTGACAGAGTCGACTGGCATACAAAGGCTTGAGGCAGACGATGTGTCACACATCGATTATTGTTATTATTTTCCCCTGTTTGGTGACTCTACTAAACCTCTGCTGGCGCATTATTTCTCACACTATCTAATGTTTGATCAAGCATGTCTCTCCTGTCCTCATTTAAGCACATACTCTGCTTCCTGTCCGGCTCCTCTTGCTAATCACACGTTACTCCCCCAGTTCACAGGTCTACAGTCAGTTGTGTCTGTTTCTAACTTCTTTTGCATTACCACTTAAATTCCTACCTTTAGTTCCTCTGCTCTCTTGTTGAGAGAATCTGTCAAAATCTCTGAGCATCAAGAGTGAAGCAGAAGAGCTGTTGATTACCTCTGGTCCCTCAGTCAACACAAAGACAGGATTTTGCCACTAATAAATATTGCAACAGGGACAGTCACACTTGGATGAGCACCAAACACTGAAGAATAACCATTTATTCTTAAAAACTTGATAAAGGAAGTGAATAGAATCCAGAACTGGAGTTGAGCAGAGAAGCTCTCTATCATCTGAGGAAGTCCAAGGGTTTAGTCTAAGTGTTTATTACGAGATTGCTGGAGTCGGTCAGGGAGTCCAGCCGGTAAGAAACTTATTCCCTGTTCCTGCAGAGCTTAGAAACCGTTAGTGGTGTAAACTCTGCACTCTGAAGTGATTGAGGGTTCCTGGACACCTGACTTCAGAATGGTTCAATACAGAGTTCCATTGCCTCTAAGAGACGCCTTGCTTCTCTAACAGTTGTACAAATATATTGTAAATAATGTTTGTAAATAGTTCCTCCAGCCCACGGCATCTCCAGACAGTGTGAACCTGCTTTCATCTGTGAAGAGCAAAGGGCACTAGTGGTAAATATTGGTGTACTCTGGGTTTGGGACCGTAAGCTGAACCCACACCTGTAGACAGGAGACCCTCAAACCACCCTCATGTACCACCCTATATGTTTCTAACTGAGCAGGTGTGACAGGATGAGGTCCTGTCCCTGTGTTGCCATAGCTACTAAATGATTGCCGGCTGCTGGAGGTTTAGGGTGGTCTCGTCGCATATAAAACCCATTTCATTTCCTTGTCCGTCTCCTCCTGATGTCGGTGTCACCTGCAGCAATCGGCAGGTATGAAACTGGTCCTTCCGGTGTTTTACTCGCTGAGTTGTGCATTTGTGACAGTGACATTTGCTCATTTGTAGGAGCATGATGAGCCAGGAGATGGCACAATTCAGACAGGTATGTGAAAGCTTGATTGGACCAATTTGAGGTGGCCACAACATCATTATAAATGGTTTTAGGCACGGTGCAAAGCATTTGCTGCTGGTTTGTGGTCCTGTGTGCCGCAGTGCATAGCTTAATGCCGGTAAATGGGTAAAAACGTGTTTTATTCTTGTTTGTCGACCAGGGCTGAGCATGATTTTTAATATGACGGATCCCTTTGAGCACAAAGTATAACTGACTATAACCATTCAATCCTGCGGTTTTGCTCTCTTCTGTTTGTTTTTAAATTGCACCTCTGCCATCCATTCCTTCCGGATTTTATTGATTGGTCCCTGGTCATGTGGCTACTTCGACAATTCATGGAGTGGTCGGAATGTGACCGTTCATTCCCATTCATTTATCATTGCCTCTGCAGGGGTTTTCCTTATGATTCATTTGGGGAATCTCACCAGGTGACCCAGTGGGGAGGATCCTTACCAGTGGAATTTTTCTGCTCCCCTATATTCTTATGTTGTAAACCTGCATGTATTAGTTTGTTTGTTTTGCAGTTTGATTATATATTTTTTTCCATGTTTCTCAGGGGCAACAGGTGGCGTGAACCTTTCGTCTTGTGGGAGCATTTTACCTTGTCGTGGTGTTTGTGCAATTGTGGACTACCGGTGTGTATACTTAACACTGGGTGTGTGCTAGTGGTCTGAGAAACTTTTACTTCACTACAGTTGGCTGCCCCATGCACTTATTGCTCCGAGGAACCAGGTGTATGGATGGTGAACGAGTGGAATGTTTGAATTGTTTAAAGTAAAGATTTGTAACTTTGTCTTATACCCACTGATTTCAAGCAAACCTCTGCGTGTCCTTTGTTGACGTCAAAGTGAGTGCAATGGTCCTATCCCCCTGATTTGGGCCCCAGGGTGGCGTTGTCGGCGACTTTTAAAGTAAATTTTAAAAAAGCCGTTGATCATTATTTCATGAATTAAGACCGGAACATCGCAATTTCATCCCTCGCTTGCAGCACAGGCACTTGCAAATCTTTCCAGGGCTTTGGCAGTGCTCCTCGGTTGCTCCTTGTCTGACTTATCCCATGAAATCATCCACATCTGACTTATCCCATGCTCAGGACACTATGCTGACAGATAAATGATGTGGCCTCACTATGATGTGGCCTCCTGGATGAGCAACACAACCTGAGCCACATGTGTTGGTTGCTGTCTCATGCTACCACTAGAGTGAAAGCACCGCCAGCATTTGAATGTGACCAACACATCAGAAAGAAAGTATTGGAAGTGGTCTGTGGCCACCGCCTGCAGAACTGCTCATTTATTCAGGGTGTCTTGCTAATTGCCTGTAATACTTCCCTTTTACAGCGGCAATTTACTGTCAGTGGGGGCAGCTTCCTAAGCTGCCTGCAATGCACCGCTGGATTTAGAAATGCAAGAGGTGTGGCCAATATGTCCACTACGGATACCGTAGAAATGGTAAGTCTACTGAAGGGGTGGGCAAAGTCATTTCTGGAGGGCCACAGTCCCTGCTGGTTGTGGTTCCAGCCCTGCTTCAGTTCAAACACTGGCAGCTTTAAACAAAACCAAGGAGAGCTTCATTCGCAGAATAAGGTTTGTTTCATGGAGGTTGCAACAAAACTGTGTAGGATTACTGCCTTCCTTGCCCACCTTTGGTCTTCTGGGTACTTCTTGCTTCCTTAATCTGTATATATTTATGACTTACACATGATCAAATATTTGAATCAGTATTTCTGTGTGCCTTAGTTCTTGAGTATCACTGTTATAAACCATTAGCTAACAGTTCTGAGGGGTTCAATCAATCTACTTACATTGCCCAGATATCCTCCGCTCCAGAAATGTGACTTGTTGTGTATGTCTTTGGTACATTATACCCAACGCCAGAAGCATAACATGTTTTCCTCTCAAGAAGCAGAAATAAATAAATAATAAAAGAAAGCCTGCATTCATCTTTAGCGACAGAAAGACCAGAAGGGTCTGTCAAAGCTCTGGGCATCTAGGAGCTGACTATGGGAGAAGTGCTCACTTGTAAAGCTGACAAGGCCTGACGTCCACTGAGTCAGTTGGGTCTGCTCCCTGACTTCCTATCTCTGTCCTGATGGCAAATGTTTATTTGCGTTAGTGTCCACTGGCCAAACACATTCACTTCTGCTCGGTGCAAGTTTTCTTTATGTCAGGAGAGCATTTCCCATGATGAAACATGAACAATGTACTTCACCCCTGCTCATTTTGAAGGATTGCCTACGTACAACGATAGGTTTTTTTTAACAACGAGAGGGAAAATATCGCAAACAGCCAGATTGCAGGTTTTCTACAGGCAACTGGTTGAAATCTTAAGAGCTTACCAGTTTTAGAGACAACTATCCAGAGAGGCAGCCATCAAAATCCAAACTATTCACCATATACAAAAACAAAGAGCTGTCCAAGGATGTCAGGAATAAGATTATGGACTTGCACATGTTCTTGTAGCACATAAAAGGCCACCACAATCTGTTCGGTGAAGCAGCGCTGTTCAGGACTGACATCCTGCCTTTATATCGTGCGTAAACCTTTAGCAACAAAGACATTCTTACTATCCCATCAGCCCCAAGGACCAACGTCCGAGTCTTGTGTTGAGTTGTAGAACAATCAGGTTGTTGAAGGTAAGCAGATAACAACACAATGAACACAACCTGCTTCATTTGCATGTAACTACTTAATTACAGAGATTCTTACATCGATCCAAAAGTCTCTCAGGTGACAAATGCTTGAGGAGGGCAATGAAGACAATAGACGAAGCACCTACTGGAGCAGAAGGCGTGTGGCACTGGGAATCAGCGGCGTAGGCAGAGTGGCTTAGTAACTCGAGGTGTGAAATGTACAATCTGAGAATCTTGCAGGAGAGTGATCTGGAGGTGGATGTTATTGTTAATGTCATCGTGGTTTCTTTACTCATGCATTGCTGTCTTTTGTTTATTAAATTTAAGTGTCTATAGAATTAAATTTCAATGCTATACAGTGGCACCCAGAGATACGAATGCCTCGAGTTACGAAATGTTTAAGATACGAAACATCTTGCGGGAAATATTTAGCTTCGAGATACGAAATGTAAATTCCAAGATACCAAAAATGCCAACAGTTCTGTTTTATTATTCGCTTGTTGATTCTGACGTCGTGCTGCGCTTCCGCACCCTGGCGCTCTTTTCTCCCATTGCTAAAGGGGACTGATATGCTTCAAAACTCTTTAAATCAGTTTTAAATCAAGCAAAATATTATTTATAGATTACCAATAATGTACTATAACAAATTTTAGTCAAGATGTCGTTAAAGAAATAACTTTTATAACATGGAAAGTGCTGTTCTGTAGCGCAACTTAGAGAAACCCAGTGACACGTTCTCAGAAGCGTCTCTCCATCTGTCTGCGCTTGTGCTTGAAACCGTGTTGGTGTCAGTAATTCATGAAATATCTCGAGAACGTTAACTTTCATACGTGGTGCTGTAATGCTTTCAATTCATCCGTTCCTCCTCCTCCGACACATCGCTTCACTCTCAAGGTAAGGTTTCACATTTGTCAACATATTACGTATTTTGCTTGTGTTTTATTATCATTTATTACATTAACAATGTGTAGATTTAAGGATTGAAGAAACGTTACTTGATTTTTCTCTGGTTTTCCATTTTTTCATTTACTTCTACTGTTGTTTCTGAGAGCCATTGAGCGGATTAGGCGTTTTACATGTAAAACTTGCTTGGAGATACGAACGCCACCCTGGAAAGGATTAAATTCGTATCTCGTATACACTTCTACGCAGTGCTGACAGAATAATGGGTAAAAAAAAAGGCCATACCATTCTGAAGCAAGACCTTTGACGTGATTTTTCTGGAACCATTGTGTCTCCAATCAGGGAACTAGAAGAGTGTAATGATGTGCGTTCATCCCCATTTTTCTTTGTGAAGGACAACATTTTAATAATCTGAATAACCATGTTATGAGATTTTTGTGTAGAGACATATTGAGAGTATGTGCTGTAAGACATTGTTTACATGTATGTGTCACATTTAATGCATTTGAGACAGTTTATTGTACTTACCTCAATATACTGCGGTCCAATTTGTTTTGGCGGGAAACAGGCATCAAAAAGAGCTTTGTTAGCTTGTCGAGAGGGAGAGGGGATCGGAGAGAGTCCGTATGCTGTGCTCCATGGTAAAGTCTACATGACTGTGGACTCTCTCACATATTTAGAGAGTGGACCTGAAGGGTGAGGATGATTGTCTGAGATGAGTCCTACACATTTACTGTTTTGAGTTAGACCTAGCTCCGTTGAAGAAGTTTAGTTTATTTAGGTTTTGCCCTCGTGTTTATTTAGTTCTGTGTTTTGTTTGTATGCTTTTACTGGTTCGTTGGTCAATTTGATCTCACTGGTATCACCAATGGGACAATAAATCTTCACTTCAGTAGCAACAATGCTTCCGTTGTACATGGATTTACTTTGGACTGGGAGCTGCATGGGTTCCCTGTAAAGAGTCCATAGAGCTTGACTTCATGGGATCCCTGGACACCAGGTGCTGGTCTCTTCTCTGGCGGATACCGCTCCGCTGACAATCTCTGCTCCTACTTTTCAAGCTAATCCTGTGCCTGCTCTTTGGGTGGATCCTGCTTCTCTGATGACAGATGCTCCTTCGTTGACTCCTGCTCCTCCAACAGTGCCTCCTTCTGCTCCTCTGGCGGCACCTACGACTTGTGTCTTAATTTATTAACATTTGTTGAAACAATAGTTTTGAGTAAACACTAAATCACTAAAGTCTGTTGGCAATGGTGAAACTTGTGATGATAGTTGACCGACAGACCCAGGGTCAGGTTGAAGAAGCTTCAATAACTTTGTTTGCATCAGAACGTTTATGTAAAATACACAGTGGGATGAAAAAGTAACAGTACATCGGATTAGTTATTGTTCATGCATCGCTGAAACTCTTGTTACTCCTTTCAATCATGGAAACCTTTTTCCCTCCACTTTGAGAGGTGAGCCATTCGTGAACTGCCCATTTCTGTCTCTGTGCATGATAGTTCACATCTGATTCTGGATCAGCGTCTGTGTCATCCAATCATCTAGAAGCTGGAGTCAGGACTTCTGTGCTTTGCACTGAGCTGTTGCTGATTTATCTGAGAGCAGGAATTCAGCGCCGGCCTGAGACACAGACACACTTTAACCTTTTACCCTCAGCAGATGTGGAGGGAAATCTTCATCCCTGGAAACCCCAGCAAACAGAGTATTGAGTGGCTGTGATGGCCTTCTTTAGAGAGTGCTGAGTTTGAAAGAAAACTGATGGTTTAAAGGTGCTCCATATGCTCACAGAGACAGAGTCTGATGCAATCATTCATCTTTTCCTGCTTTCTAATCCTAGGGGAGGTCACAGGGGTCCCAGACATGACTCACAACATGCATTCAGGCAACTTTCATTCAGAGACTACTCTAGCAGCAGCGTGCACCGTGGAGGACAGTTAGTCAACTCAAATCTTGATTGAGTTTGATTGGCCTAAAACAAATATTTTTGTTGTTTTCATTCCACAAATGAAAAAAAAAAGCAGTTATACCTCTTCAAGTGATCCAGATACAGCTGCTGGACTGGTTTTCATGGTCACTGTCCTCTTCGTCTTTCTTCACTGGCTCCCAACTGCAGCTCGTGTCCAGTTTAAAACACTAATTAGTCCCAGGGTCAGCACCATCCTGATCATCTACACCAGATCCCTGGTTTCAGGAAGTGAACGCTGTCTAGTCTCTCCAGCTGGTGAAATTCTCTTCCGGTTTCAATTAGAAAAATGGAGACTCCCTCTAATTAAACAAAAGCTTTGGGGAAATTATTGTTCATCAAAATGTTTTCTTCACTTAAAAAAAGAATATATATTAATGAATGATACGGTAATCAACGGAGTCTATGTAATTTACAATTCAATACGTTTGACATCCCACTCCACTTTTCAGAAAGTGAGCGAAGCAGAGACAGGAAGACAAAGAAAAGAACGGAAGCATAGTTCAGGTCTGGTAAAAATGGTGCTCCTTTCATCATTTCATTTAGCTCCTCTGCTGGATTGGAGATCAGGTGTTGTGCGGTGATCTCCAATCTGCTTCGAGATTTCAACATCCCCTTCACCTGCGTCTGAGTTTGAACAGGTAGCAAACTTTTTTGAGATTTTAGCTCAATTTTCAGCGTCCTGTGGTAGGCTTTTCCTTTGCAGTGTGTCTCTTGTGTTTGCTTTAATCGACGAATCTGAACAATGATCTCCTGCGTACAGCCTCCTATGATAGGCTGACAGTTTGTCAGGAAGGAGATGAAGGCTGACCCCCAGAGAGAGAGGCCCAGTGTCTTTTAGGACAGTAGACTAAATGGAAATGGGCCTCTCACACTTTTTTTGACATGCCATGGCTTACAAATCAGCAGACCTTTTTTACCACAAAAATTCTGAAGTGGCATTTTGCTTGAACTGCCCTACTTCATTATCTCATCGTCATCCTCACTTCCTCACGCCCCCCCCCCCCCTCCAATTGTTGGGAGAGCTCGGTCAAAATTGATTGACTTAATTGTGTACATTGGTTTTACATGATCAGAACGTTTAAACTCTGAACAATCTGATCACATGGAGCAAATTTATTTATTTTCTTAGCGTAAACATTTCTCGCTGTCTGTTGCATTTGCACAGTAGCAGGATAAACGGATCAGTGTTTCTTCTTGTCGGGACAGAAATCCCATAAATGTGGCCCGCTTTTGCTGCAATGACCCTTTATTCAGTTGAGCAGAGTATCTGTTGTCATCGAGAGCAGCCCTTTCTCTCCTTTCACTTGCTCTAAACCTGTCGTACTTCTTTTGCAGCATTCTTCAAAAGGAAAAAAGTTTGTAAAAGATTTTAACTTTAACGTGTGATGTGCTCTGATTGATTTTTCCTAGTTTGAACGAGCACTGAGCTCATATCTCAGGAAGGTCATGATCTTTGACATCTGCAATGACCCAGGCCACTCAGTCATGAACCCTGAGGTCATGAAACACACGCAAACACACACACACACACACACGCACACACACGCGCACACACACACACACACGCACACAGAAACCATAAATGCATCAAGATCACATTTTGTTTAATTTTTTCCAACACATTTTGGAAAGCAGAAATGTAAACTGTTTCTGTTTATAACAATATAACTCAAAATAGATTGAGATTATTAGAAATTAACGAACTATAATGAATTGATTCACTTTAGTTCGGTTTGATTTGGGTCAATGCATTTCAGATTAGTCCCCAGATGATTCTTTTTAGTTTACTTTGATCCAGATTTCTATTCCGCACATCAGTTCTGTGTTAATAAAATGTGGAGTTTTAAAGGAAATGAAATTACAGTTGTGCTGCCATTAATCAGAACACCTTGCACCTTTGCAGCCTTCAATCGGAACTTTCATTTATGTAATGTCTATCATGTATCATAAAGCAAGGCGTGTGCACTGTCCAAAAGTTTATATGCGAATACAAATCGTAAAAGTATCACTTTATTTTCATTTAAAATATAAAGATATGTTCCAGTTTACAGCCATGATGTTTTATTTCCAGCGATGAAATTGATAAAACCAGAGTCTTTCAAGAGCTGTGAAACGGAGAGCTCTCTTTCCAAGGCTCTTTATCAAGGAAATACTGCCATTGTTGTGAAGAGGGAGGATATAATTCATAATTTACCTTGAAAACTCCTCTGAAAATAAAACAGACACTGCAAAACATTGATTCAGCCCTGGGTTTCACAAGAAAAAACATTTATTAATTTATTATTATTATAGAAGAAGATGAAGGACAGTAAAAACACCCAGATTGAACCCAGGCACAATAGCTGTTTCTACGAAAAGTGCAGCAGAGTGTCATACACGAGAGATTCAATGAGAAAACCTTGAGCCGGAAAAGTGAGCCGTTTTAAATATAATACTGAATTCCCCTCTCATCTCTTGCTTCTAGCAGTTAAACCTGTGATATAGAGCAAACCAGTGTTGGCATTGACGAATATATTTCAGCCTAAATAATGAATAAAAAAAAAAACAGCTCAAATAATTAACTGATTCTGAATCTGCTCATTATTCCTAACTGATTTTGTTACAAATTGCTTGTGATCTGCAAGTCCCTTCAGACATAAGCATCTGCTATATCTCTTCAGACGTAGTAAGTCAAGTTCAAGCTCCTTCTCACCTACTGATAAGGATTCAAATGTCGCCACAAAGCAGTGTCTGTATCTTTAAAAGAGTTTGGGTTAGACGCCAGAACATTTTGTTGTGGAGGATTAAGAGGGTATTTTTTCATTGCCGAAAACCTGATTTAACTGCTGTATAGCGCTCTGTCCAAAAATCCTCAAGTTTCTCTTCATTGTGTTTCTAAAAGTTGCAGAATCTTTCAGTTTGTGAGCATCTAGTGTGCACTGTCTTTAATGTCAGATTGATTATGCTGCCTCTGCACATCTGTGCGCCTCTTTCTTCCCTTCTGAGACTGCTTTCCAGATGTTCTCAGCCGGATTAATTGATGTTTAATGTTAAATGTGCTCAAACAAACGCTCAATAATGGAGCACAGAAAAGAGCTTTTCTGCTTCAATTAAGGAATAATGTCAACTTCTGAGCTTTGGTACCAACTTCCCATGAGGACTGGTCCCAAATCAGAGGGAATTAGGACACAAGCATCACACAAACTTCTGGTTTTTATTACTTGAAGCAATAACAGCTCTTTTCACTTTTGCAGAGACTCTGGGGAACTGGGATGAATGTTTCATTTCATTCTATCCTAAAACTCTTTTATCTGGTGGGACAGCTGAGATCACAGTGTGAACAGGGCTACGTGCAATCCCTTTTGAACTCATTTCAACTACTTTTAGATGTGGATCTAAGATTCATTCTGCAGAATTTATATAATTACAAATAATATGTGATGGCAATCGGGCCCATGTATGAACCAACTGCAGCCCAGTAGTGAATGACATGCACAGATGATGATTGTGAACATAGCTCCCTTTCAGTCGAAATGCAGACTATTGTCGATGTTTCGACTATGGGAGGAGCCAGAGCCTGAGAGGGGTGGAGCCGAACTTTAACGGGCAAATTGATTTGCAAGTGAAGTTGATAGCAATCACGTTGATTAGCAATCAACTGCTCTATAAGAGCAGAGCACAGCTCATTCTGCCTTCTTCCTCAGATAGCTACGCCATCTCATCTAGGCATCTCTGATTCACAGATAGAGCCTGTCAGTGTCTTCATGCTCGGTGCGGAACTCTCTCCGCCTGCTAGACACCAAAGAGGCTGCCCTCCGTCATGGTCCAAGCCTCTTGGACCGAGGAGGACCCCTGCATGGCAGAGGGCACTGTCATCTTCAGAGGGTTCTCGCAGCAGACGAGGTCTTCATCCTGTAAGAAGCGCCCCTGAGGTTGACAACTCTGGAAGATGTGAGATCCCTCAGGGTCTGTCCATTGGTTGCAACCAATCCTGGATCTGAGACTTATAAATCAGGGCCTGGCCCTGATCGATCCAAGTTGTTGAAGATCCGCAACCTTCTGAGGTGTTCGTCCTGGGGATTGGTTTGCCACCATAGACCTGAAGGACGCGTACTTTCACATGGCGATAGTGCTGCATCACAGACCCTTTCTCAGGTTCTGTTACGAGGGCCAAGCCTATCAGTACTGCGTCCTGCCCTTCGGCCTGTCCCTTTCCCCTCGCACCTTCACGAAGGTGACCCGGGCTGCCTTCGCCCCGATACGCCGGGCAGGCATCCGTATCCTGGAATTCCTGGATGACACAGGGACAAAGTTTTCTCGCACCTCGGCCACTTAGGGTTTCAGGTCAACTGGGAAAAGAGTCGTCTTGCTCTGGTCCAGGCAACTATTTTTCTCTGAAGTCCGAGAACATAAGGGTGCCGCTTACGGCAGAACACACCCGAGCATTGCTGTCCGCTCTCACAGGTGCGTCAACTCGATGGATGGTCAAACTGAAAGGATTTCAGAGGCTCCTGGGGAATATGGCGGCCGCAGCCCCGGTGATTTCGCTCGGGCTCCTCCATATGGGACCCTTTCAGCTATGGCTTCATTCTTGGGTTCTGAGTTGGGCATGGTGCAGAGGTCAGCTTCGAGTGCCCGTGACACCTCGCTGCCTCTGGACACTGAAGGTCTAGAGCTCCGTGAACTTCCTTCGAGCAGAGGTCCCCCTGGGTGGGATCTCCCACCGTAAGGTCATCACCACGGACGCCTCCATGACAGGTTGGGGCATCATGTGCGGTTCGCATCGAGCGTCCAGCTCCTGCACCCGACGTCTCGCTCGTTGGCCCATCAACCGGCTAGAGCTAGTTGCAGTCATACTGGCGTTGCGGCGCTTCCGCCCGCTTCTCTATCAGTGTCACGTGCTTATCAGGACGGACAGCACTACGGTGGTTGCTTACATCAACTCCCAAGTAGGTGTTCGCTCCTGCCACCTACACTACCTTGCCCAACGACTGATCCTGTGGAGTCAGAGCAGACTCTTGTCGCTCAAGGCAGTTCACATACCCGGCATTTCGAACAAGATCGCGGATTCGCTGTCAAGGTTCAAGCCGTCCGCAGGGGAATGGCGACTCCACCCCTCTGGCTGTCCAGCAAATATGGAGAGTGTTTGGGGAGGCCCATGTAGATCTGTTTGCCTCCCAGGAGAAAATCCACTGCCAGCCCTTCTACTTCCTATCCCTGGCTCCTCTCGGGATAGACGCACTGGCACACAGCTGGCCCAGGAAGAAACCCCTTTACACATTTCCCCCAGTGAGCCTTCTACACAGGTTCTGTGGAAGGTCAGCGAGGACGAGCTCGAGCTGCTCCATGTGGCCCAACAAACCCTGGTTCACGGAACTCTCATCGTTTGTGACATCGTTTCCCTCCCTGGCCGATCCCCCTGAGACCCGATCTTCTCTCTCAAGTGGGGTCGGTTCGTCGAGTGGTGCTCTTCCCAGCGTGAAGATGCTAGGACGTGTCCTATCAGAGTCGCGTTGTCCCCTTCGCCCCTGAAGGTCTATGCAGTGGCGATTTCCTTCTTCCACCTCCGGGTCGAAGGGAAATCGGTCGGCAGCCACAATCTGACGTTGAGATTTCTCCAAGGGGAGAGATGACTACGTCCCTCCCGACCCCCTCAGTACCCTCTTGGGATCTCTCCCTCGCCCTTAGAGAGCTGAGGATGTCCCCGTTCGAGCCTTTTGTCCTCGCAGACCTGCACACCCTCTCGTTAAAGATGGCGCTTTTGCTGGCTCTGGCATTGCTCAAGAGGGTTGGAGATCTCCAGGCTCTGTCTGCCGACGAAACCTGCCTGGAATTCAGCCCTGAGGACTCTCTGGTGCAAATCAGACCCAGTCCCAGATTCATCCCCAAGGTCCCATCGGTCCCCTTCCAGGACCAGACAGTGACGCTGCAGGCCCTGCCCTGGGAGGAGGCAGACCCAACCCAGGATATGCTCTGTCCAGTGCACGCCCTTTGGCTTTACCTCGACAGAACCCGGGAGTTTCGTAACTCCCAGCAGCTCCTCATATGCTATTACGGCCAGCGCAAGGGGTACGCTGTGTCGAAGCAGCGGATAGCACATTGGACTGTGGAGACTATCCAGCTGGCTTACCAGGCAAGTGGTTTACGCTTCCCTCTAAAGAAGCTGAGGGCCCATTCCACTCACGGCATCGCCACTTCGTGGGCACTGGCCAAGGGGGTCTCACTCACCGACATATGTCGAGCTGCGGGCTGGTCGACACCCCAAACCTTCATCAGGCACTACTGCCTTGATTTGGGCGCTGTGCCTTCTGCGGTGCTGAGTGGTGGCAGTAACCTGTAGGCACAGTTGGGGGTAACACCCATGGATGCACATCCCCATGGGTTTGTCGAACATCCGTTCCCTCATCACCAACTCCAACACCGATGAGGGCTCTGATCCGGGACCTAAGCACCACTAGGACCCCCGCATCAAGGATCTGCTGCGCCTGCAGGTCCCTAGTCCTGTGGGAAGGAACCTTTTTCAGGTGAACCATATCCTCCCACCCACGCGGCATCTGGCTGACACGGAGCAGTCAACTCTGCTAGGTTCTGTAGTAAGATTTTGCCATTGGGCCTGATCTCTACAGAACTCGGTCCGGACTTGCGGACCCCCCCTCTCTGGGTGACCCAATCTGTGTATTCTATACAAAGCCCCTCTTTAGGTGTGTTTGTTTTACCCCGTTTCCATTCCGTCCCCTACCTGGGCGGGGAACGATGGCTTTTTGATTCCTCCCCCTTTTACAGCCATCGACAATAGTCAGGGAACGTGGGTTACGAAAGTAACCTAGACGTTCTAGATGCTTGTGTACAAGTGCTATGCAAAGGTTTGCGCACCCCTGTAAATATACAGCATTGGTGGAAAATTTAAGTTAAATGTATCTTAAAAGAGATACAGTGATATTTAAGATGTGTATTAAAAGTTATTAAGATTTAATAAAAATGTGCAAGAATTATTTAAACAAAATTACGCATGTGCTTATATTTAGACACCCATGTCATTTTATTGATTGGGTAATTGTTGTTTCCGATACCTAATTAGTGTTCAATGCACTAATTGTTAATGTTTTGGTAACCTCTGTGACAACAACAGAGTGGAAACAACTCTCAGATAATCTGAAAACAATGATTGTTGAGCATCGTGGATTAGGAAAAGGATATAGAAAGCTCTCCGAGATTTAAACTCTCGGTTCCAACTCTGTGCATAATTGGAAGACCAGCAGCACCATTCTAGTCAGAAGCGGCAAAGCAAGAATAAGCAGAGGCGCAGGATGGTGAGAACAGTCACAGTCAACCCACAGACCAGCTCCAAAGACCTACAGCATCATCTTGTGCATCAAGAGATTGTGTATGGGCGAGTAAAAAACCTTTTCTCTGCACATGCCACAAACAGTGTCGCTCGAGGTCTTCTAAAGCACATTTGTACAAACCAGCTTCATTTTTGAATAAGGAGCTGTGGACTGATGAAAATAAAATGGAGACATTTGGGCAAAACAAGGAATGTTTAACAGAATGGAAAAACAGCAAGAATTTCAAGAAAAACACTCGCTCTCTACAGTAAAATCTGGTGGTGGTTCCATCACGCTGTGGGGCTGTGGCCAGTGCAGGGACAGGAATCTTGTTAAAGTTGAGGGTTGGATGGATTCCAGTCAATATCAGCAGATTCCAGAGAACAATGTCCAGTGCTTGACAAGGTTGTAGACAAGGTTGTCTTGAAGAGTTAACTATTTTTATATTATATTTTCCCCTTTCTATGTTCCTCTGACTAACCGACTGACGGACTACCACACAAGAAGTTACTGTGGTGGATTCTCTTTCATCATCATGTCTCTTCTGAGGGTAGAAGACTACCACAAAGTGCAAAAGGCAGGAACATATTTATAATACAATCTGGAACTCCCGAACCACATAATACTTGAAAAACAAAATCACCTTGTAAAGAAATTAACCACAATGCAAAAAAATGGATTTTTGAATGGACATGTCCCATCAGAGTCGTGTTGACCTTTCTCCAGGAGAGATTCGGTCGGGGACTGTCCCCTTCGGGTTGAAGGGAAATCAGTGGGCAGCCACGAACTGACGGTGACATTTCTCAAGGGAGCTTGGTGTCTCCTGTTCCCTCTTGGGACCCCTCCGCCGCCCTCTCCAGGCTGCGGATGTCTCCCTTTGAGCCACTGCAGTCTGCGGAGTTGCGTGTCCTCTCTTTAAAGACTGCAATCCTGCTTGCTCTGGCCTCAATTTTCCGGGACCAGGTGGTGACCCTGCAAGCTCTGCCCCGGGAGGAGGCAGACCCAGCCCAGGGTTCGTTATGTCCAGTGAGAGCCCTTCAGATCTACCTGGACAGAACCCGGGAGCTCCGTTGCTCCCAGCAGCTCGTCATTTGTTTCAGAGGCCAGCGTCTGGGTTCCGCGGTCTCCAAGCAACGGCTTGCCCACTGGATAGTGGAGGCTCTTGCCTTGCTTATGAGGCGTGTGAGATTCCCTGCCCTCTCTATCTGAGGGCCCACTCAACTCGCGGCATCGCTGCTTCGTGGGCATTGGCCAGAGGGGTCTCACTTGCCGACATATGTAGAGCAGCGGGCTGGTCTACACCTAACACTTTTGTCAGGTTTTACAACCTTGACGTAGGCTCTGTTTCCTCTGCGGTCCTGAGTGCTGGGTGTCACCCTTAGGGAACAGAGCAGGTGTATGCTTGCACTACTCTCCTAGTGGAGAAGTACATCTTTCATGAGTCCCCCTTCGGCGCTCCCTTTCTATGTTTTCTGTACAGCTCCCTTCCAGGCGGCTAGTATGAACCCGTCCCGTTGCCCCCCCTGCCTTGGTGAGTAACGATGACTTTCCGTCTCTGCCGATTTTTGTCTTGCAGAACGATGACCCGCTGGTAGCCCTTCGGGCCTCGACACGATCTCCGCCACTCCGCCACCACTAACGCTTTCAGTGTTGGAGAACTTCCCCGTCAATGATAATTCCGGGCAGGGGCAGAAGGAGTTCCCATTCAGATAGCCACGGCCTTATACTAACCTCTTTTTGAGTTTAGTGCCGGCCTGTTTGGATGGACTTCGGACATGGCCCTTTACAGAGGGCAGACTAATCTCAACTAACGTCTCCAGGGCCGACTAAAAGGGAACCCCACATTCCCTGAATAGGGAATGGAGACATTACCCTTCGCCATGCCCTAGAAGTCATGGATCTGAGGTGCCGGGAGGTAAGTAGGTAGAAAATTCCATACTGAGGCGTAGGTCACGCCCGGCTTTATATCCGGCTGATTCCTAATCAATCACCCACGCCTGCAAATTAATTTGCCTATTAATATGTTCGGTCAGTCGCTCTCACTGGGATTCGCTCCCATTCAGTCGGTCTAATCCCGACTAACGTCTCCGATCCCTATTGGAACGTGGGGTTATGCAAGTAACCTAGACGATACCTTACTGCTAGTACAGCACTCACCAGGGACACTACTATTTATCCAGTAAGATCTTCCATTAGCATAGCTGAGCACCATGAGACACAAGCAATGGAGGTTTGGTGTTAGATATTCCACTTGTTAAGTTCAAAAAGTCCTGGTGAATGTGTGCCGAATTCTAAGTTCCTTTCTCCTCCTCCATCAGACATTCATCCATTCATTTTCCTGCCCGCTTATTGCCTTTTGGGGTCACAGGGTTCTGCTGGTGCAGCTCCCCCGTGACCCTCATCGCGGCACACATTCACGCACACATTCACTCACACATTCACACGTAAGGGGAATTTGGATTATTAATTAACCTGCCGCATTCTTTTGGATTGTGCGGGTACCCGGAGGAAACCAACTCAACATGCAAACTCCTTCCAGGAAGGTCTTTGAGCGAGCAAGCCTCGAACCGGCAACCTTCTGACTGGATGGCCACAAGTGAATGTAAAATTAATTAATACTTCAAATGTAACATAAAAAATGCTGTGAGAACTTGAGGGTAGTGCTGAACAATGACTACAGTAATTTTACAGCATACGGGTAAAGCTTATAAATCATAATTTAATCAGGATTTCCCATATGGAAAGGGATCTGGCAACCCGGAGAGTTGCATTGAAATGCACGCAGACAGGGTTCGCCTGAGAGTTTATCGACTATGACAGATTTCACACTGCGGCAGAGAAAAGTCCCACTGCTTGTGACAAAACAGCAGAAAGATGTGAGAGTGTGTGAAAGCAGCCGACAGAGCGGAGTGTGGATCATAAAACGAGCGATGATGGAGGTCAAGAGCAGACACCGTTCAGCAAGGCTCAGAAGTTTCAGATGATTTTATTGTGTCTTCTAATATTTTTGTGCATGCTTTGCTGTCTTTAGCCTTTTACATTTAAAAGGGCATTTTCCTTTTGTTTAAATCTTGTGTTTTTTTAGCAGATTCATATTTTTACTTGTAAGTTGCTGTTTGAGGTTTCACAAGCCCACCTAAACAAACCAGCCAAGTATTGCAAGCATGTAGGACGAGTTGAAGGGAAAGCATAACAGACAAGAGAAGGGTGGTGATCTGGACCCAAGAACCCTGCACCAAGTACCAGAGTTTAAGTCGATAATATCGCCTTAACAGGGATTATAAGGCCAGTAAGCTGGCAATGAGCTGGATACGATTGGCTGGTCCTCCTGAAGTTGGTTAAATGAATGGCATAGCAGCCCCAAAGCAGCTTAGTATGACAAGTATTTATGGTGAGCAGAGGAACCCAGAATCGGCTGTGATCTGGATCCGGGAACCCACCATTCTCGTCCTATTATATTTATGAATAATTTTGTTGTTTAGACATCTCTAAGAACAAACTGAACAATTCTGGATCTTTGGAATCAACATGATTTGGACTACAGCACTTTTGGTAAGCAGATGCCATTTGACCAAAAATAAATTTTGAGGCAGTAGTTTTGCCTAAGAGAGTTCTGATCAAATAATTGTCAGTGATTAAACAACTTTAGTTCAGGACTCCTATAAAAATGTACTGCGAATAGCTTTTGTTTGTTTGTTTGTTTGTTTTTGTTGCAAGTTTTTGTGAAGCATCTGTACATTTAACTTGTTTTTGTCCTGGAATTAATTGTTTTTTATCTTTCTTTCTAAAACATTGTGAATCATTTGCATACGCATTGTTACACTGCACTGCCTAGCATTTGTTTTGAGAGTTTTTGAACAAGTTTTTTATTCATGTTTTTTATTCATTTTTTGGTTTTCCACTTTTTGCACTGATAACGCTGCTCTTTGCTTTATAATCTTCTGAGCCGTTGTTGTTTAGAATTTAATCTCCGTTTCGTTTTGCGCTCTACTTCCAATCAGAATTCCACTCTTAGATATAAAAAGCCCCGGAAACATAAACTGCAGGGGAAGCCCAAGGCCTCCAGAGCACTTTGTGTCTTGATTGGACACTTTCTAATCTCTATATGCCTCTTTTTGCCGAAGCTCCGGAAATGAGAGTTACATCATTTCTCTGTAATCTGCCCTGAATGGAAACCTTTATTATAATCTATATTCACATCTGCTCCCTCCCCAGCAATTACCGTGTGTGTTTGTGGTCCCGTATGTTACCTTTCAGCCATAGAGCTCGATGTAATGGCTCTGAAAGGAAGAGGAATGTCCTTTCAATGGATAATTAGCCAGATTAGTTTACCAGCTACTCCAAAGAGACTCACATACCTCCATCTCTCTCTCTCTCTCTCTCTCTCCTGTTGGGGGGGGGGGGGGGGGATTTACACAGCCTCTCTGGAGACACATGGACACACACTGGCTCAAAGCAGGTGCCTGGCAGGTAGAAATACGGGAGGTCACGCTCAGGGGTCAGAGGTCAGGAATTCAAGATCAGAGGTCAAGGGCCAGGGCTGTTAGCAGAGACACGGACGAGTCTTGTAACATCTTTGTTTGTTAATGGAGTTTATTACCGCTTCATTTCTACAGGTGGGGTGTCTTCATACTGTGTTTAGAAATTCGCATTTTTTTACTGTAATTAAAACTTACATTTACCACTAATAAAAACACTAGTATCCCCAATAATTAATTACAGTCAGATCCAAATTGCACAATTAAAAAAACTGGATGGAGCTAGTTTCATAAGTTTTTGAGTGTTAAACAATATATTTACAAAACTGAATTGTAATCCTAGTCCACTTCTTTGTGTTCCATTAATAATTCTGTGATGGACTGGCGACCTGTACTCCCCGCCTCTCGCCGGATATGCGCTGGAGATTGCGAAAGGGAATAAGTGGGTTGGAAAATGAATTAATGAATAATTACTAATGGTTCATCTACGATCTACTCTGTCACTTTGGTTGGTTTGAGAAGTAAAAATATTAAATTGAAATGACTAATTTAGAATTTAATCCTTCAGTAATTTAACATATATTTAGCTTAAACATTTTGTTGGTTCTGAATGGAGGTGGATCCTATGGAAGCCCATTTTCGTCACTAAAGATGAAATAAAACTAAATCATTGTGACGTTTAATCTCAGAATTCTGAGTTATCATCTCAGAGTTGTGATGTATGTTGGTGGTGTAAAACACTAATAGTAATGGATTATCATCCCGGGGTCCGTGGATAATTCATTCACAAACCGGATCTGGTCCCCGGGTCGCTCTTGGTTTTCTGAAACTCACGAAAAAGCCTCACAAAAAGATTTCAGTTTCCTGCAGCCGCTCCCTTCTCTTCTTTGCTACTTTATGACACTTCGGCAGCCATGAGATTGCTTTTCCTTTTGCTTTGGAAGTCTAATGAACATTCTATACAGAAGAATAACCGCAAAGCACAGATTTTCATATTTGTTTAGCTATGCCTGGGTGTCCTGCTGCTGCCGATGATGATGATGACGAATGTTTTTGAAATATCGCTGGAGCATATGTTGCTCATAAGAATCTGTGAGAGAGGTCAGAGGTCAAGGGGTCAGGGTTTGATCCACCCTCATCATAAAGTGCATTATCATATTCTCTATATTAACAGATGGTCAATACACAGCATTGAAGCATGGCATCTGGAGAGGGAAAGGAGAGACAGTAAATAAGGAACGAGACATGCAGATATGCAGGTTTATGTAGATGAATATGTACAGGAGTTATACCAAAGTATAAAGATCAATATGACCTTTTCTTAGTAATGTTTTTACTCTTCCTGAAGAGACTGTATTATGAAAATCAACTTCATTTCTACCATTTAAAATTGTTGTTTTCTCACCAAATACATATCTGATGTTGTATCTGCATTTGTGCATATTTGTGGAACCAGAGTGCGTCATACCTCTGTGATTGGCTCGTCTGGTCACATGTCTTCAGCTGGGAAAGGCAGCACTCGAGAACAAAACGAGGAGCTTTACTCCCAGAGGGGCAAGGGGAATCAAAGCCAGGTCCCTTCAGACTGCAGGACGGTCACTCTGCACTCACGAGAAAAATTTGTAAACATCTCAAGGTCACATGTGCTCTGAAGACCCAGATTATTATCAAAAATTGGAGCGTGCAATGTTTTTAATTCATTTATTTGGTCCAAATAAATCGAAACCACTGTTTAAATTGTTGTCTATACTGATGTCCAATCTACTCGTTGCCCTGGATGTGTCTCTCTCATTGACGGCAGATAATCACAGACATTGTGTGAACACGTTTCATACTTGCCGACAGCTCCAGATATTTGGCTTGCCACACGGGAAGCTGTTGAAATGTACATACTTGCATACTTTCAGGGGTGAAATGGGGGAGGGGAGGATAAACTTGCTTTTGTGTTGCACTTCACCGAAGCGCCATCTAGTGTTCAGGACAGGGTCTGTGAGCTAATTTTTGAACACAAGGGAATTTACACAAATAGCTTACAATGCAGCCGCTACAGTTCAGATGCACAGGTGCAGCATATGCATAGGTGTGTAAAGGCCTTAAGTCCAACACAGCGGAATGGCACTTTCACCATGGAGTCTCAAACCTGTGGAGCGTCGGTGGAACATTTCACCCTTTACAGGCATGAATCAGTGGAACATGTGACTCAAAACAGGAAGTTGCTTGTGTGAAACGTTAAGTAACTGATGCATGTATCTTTAATAACTTGGAAATGATGCATGGGTTACAAACTATTCCAAGTTTGACCGCGAGCTGCCGTGATAAACTCTGCTTTGTAAACAGCCACACGTCAACCCATAATGCTACTAGCGCGCGAGTATGATGGCTATGTTCTTAGTCGTGATTTTAGCTTGTATCAGAGTTCGATCATGTTCTCATCACAAAATATCCGCTCTAGATTCGTATCAAGACCACCTCTTCGAGCAGCTCTTGGACTGATTTTTTTAGTTCGTTTTAGTTCATTTTTGGTCCTTTTTATAGTTCGGTTGTCGTATTTTCACCTTCCCAAATGAATCGAACTAAAAGGGAAAACAAACTTTAGATTGTTTGAATTAAACTAAACAAGTCAGGTGTGAAAGCCCCCTAGTCCGACCACATCCGACACACGCACACAGACAGACAGGACTGTGAGGAGCACTTCAATATCTCCTCATTGTGGGATGAATCTATGTTCTCTGCACAAATCTCTCTCTCACAAACACACGCACACGCAGTTCAGATGAGTAGTGTTTCTAATGAAATCAAGCTCCGTCCACACACTCGACAGAATGAGACAGACTTCTCTTTTCCTCCTTCAATCTTTCACTCTTCCATTATTTCCCTCGTCCAGGCACCTCTGCATTAACAATACTGTCCATTCTTCTCTTCTTCTTTTTTGTTAGATGTTCACTTTTTCCTCTGGTTTCTTTGGACAACAGCATTAGCATCGACCGCGGTCGTCGCTTGTCCATTGAAAGTGAATTAAATTAAAATAGAATTACATAGAATTGTTGGGCCTCAGACATACACTCGGCTCTGCCACCCGCAGCTCAATAGCCATTAGCTACACACAGAATGCTCACACAAAGAGAGAGAGAGAGAGCGCTGCATCGCTGCGGATTGCTAACTGCATTACTCTCAGACACGTTCAAAAGGTCAGAGTGCTCTGCAGTAATACACCCATAAAGAAACCGGCACATGCCAAAACAAAACATTTCGTGCCACCAGTCATCCTCAAAACCTCTGACAATACCATTATTCCCCCTTAGATACATGCTCCAGTTTTTGCTCTTGAGCGACGAGCAATTATACAATTTGAATTTGATGAGGCACGTGTGATACAAGGTAATGGAACGTGGTGGTGGTTTTATGCAGCGCTCACGTGCAAGAGCCAGACATTGTATTGTTTCTTAGGCCTTGTTTCTGTTTATCTCTGATTTAAAGGGTGTTTCGGGTCTCAACTGCCCAAGATCATTTTCAAAAAATGATCACCTCAGATACTTTGCATCAAAGAAACAACACTTGCGAACCTTTCTAATCTCCAAACTACTGTGTGGTCTTGAAATTTGTAAAGAGTTAGGGGTCAATTATACTTAAGACATTGCGTCTTCTCATAGGATAATAGAAGTCAGGATCATGAATAATTAAAATACTGATGAGTCATAGACATCGTATAGGACAAAGACTCGTTTACCGTATTTTTCGCCATATAAGACGCACTTTTTCTTCCCCAAAACTGAGGGGGAAAAGTTGATGCGTCTTATATGGTGAATGCAGAGCGCCGCAAAATATAAAAATATTTTACTACAGTATTTGGTTCAAAATCTTTTTTTTCTAGATCTTCCTCATTTAAAATTGGGCGCTCTTATATGGCGAAAATACAGTAATTTCTTTTCAAACAGGAAGTCAGAAATAGCGAACAAAATATAGAAAATAAATTGTTTTACCCACAAATAAATGTGACAGACAATTCATTTGTCCTAAACAGTGTTCAATGCGTGTAAATCTCTGAAAATATCACTGACTATCACGACCCTTTAATGTGCCCCTGTTTCATGCTATTTTTTTTAATGATTTTGACTATTTCTGTGCTTTTACATTACAAGGTGTCGTTGAGTGAAATAAAAAGACTGTGAGAAATGAAATGTATTAAATTTATTACAAGAGACATTTTAAAAGGTGGAAAGAAAAGGGATCTTGTTATTATAGCTCAAACATGTGAGCAATATTGATAATAAAAAGTGATGAAATAATACTCGTTTAATCCAGTAGAAAGAATATCAGAAAAAAATCGAGGTGATGTGCTTCGTCAACGGCAGCATGGGCTTGAAATGCGGTTGAAGTTTAGAAGTGAGAAAGTGCTTGACTTGGACTCAATCAATGACTGACTGAGTGAATGAACGAGTGTCTGGAGGTCAGTGTTTGCTCCTGATCTTTTAAGAGCTTGAAACTCAATCATTAGAAAGAGCAGAGGAATTGATCACTGTTCAATAATCTTTAGGCTCAGAGAAGCAGGAGTGTATTGTAGAGATTGTAAAGATGCCGTTCGGCTCAGATTTACTGGTGAACGGCTCATTTTTTTCCGTCTCCTCGACACATTTATCTGGTTTTTCTTCAGTTTGCTCTTAGAGGAATTACTTGCAGCTGCAATAACTCAACAAATGCTTTTTAAAGCTTTTATTTACTGTAATCACTTTCGTGCTAGTGCATCATTCCTCTTTTACTCGGTTCTCATTTGTATGTTTCACTTTTTGTGATTATATCTCTTCTTTTAACTGTATGCCTTTACAATCAAACCTATGTTCTATGGTTAAGAACGTATACACATGAAAAAGTCATGGTTCACTCCCTTAATGGGAAACGCAGAGTTTATACCGCAGTCATTCTCCAAAAGGCGATCAAGGCTCTTTTGGTCCCCATCAGCAGACAAACCCAGTTGCAAATCACATCTTTAAACTGTAACTGGATCATTTACCTTCAGATTCTCGCAGGGAGCAGAAGATCATTCTCGCCACTTGAACGTTTGGCTCACCTCCACTCCCCCATTTCACCCCTGAAAGTATGCAAGTATCATTGATGCAGAACATGTCTTTATCAGCCCTTAAAGAACAACTGAGTTCTACACTAGCATGTAATTCGTTAAGAATTTCATTGGAATTAATGTGATGATGCTCCTTAGAAGCTCCTTATCTCCACAATAACCCAATCCCACACAGCAGCAGTCGCCACGCTACTTCCTTGTTATCTGTGATCTCGGATGCTCCTGCTCTCCTGGTTACTTACCTGAACTCTGTTGATGAACGTCTGGATTCTGTTCTGTTTAGCATAACGTTTAGAAATAAACAGCTTTGTGTACTGATGCCTTCCCAGTGCATCGCAATGTGTATCTTCAAGCCGAGGGTATTGATAATAACAACATGGTGTGTCCTCATTGAGAACAACCAATCTTAGTAATTGAACCCTTTGAATATGTAAGGCCTAGACTAGAGCATCTCTTCCAGGTTGAGGTCCCGGGCTCTGACTCAGCTACTTCAGATTTTATTTTTCGGTGGACCTTCTCTGGTGTTTTGTCCTGTTGCATCACCCACCGTCGAAACAGATTCAGGTGATGTTGTTGGCCCAAATCAGGATGTTTCCTGCATCATAGTTTACAGTAGGGATGCTGTTTTTAATGATGATATCTCTGAACTGAAATAAAGGTTGTTCCGCTTTCAGGACAGTGTTTCTGAACCTTTTCTCTTTGTTATCTTAAGCCCAGTTCAGTCGAGACTAATTTCACAGAAGGTTGTTAAGAGAAATTCTTCACTGTTTTTCTTGTTCGTCTGAGAAACCCGTCCGAATCTGGATGTCTGAGATGGGGGATAGGTTTTTGTGTAAAACAATTGAACCTGACATGCAATCTCTGGCTCACCACAATTCATGTTTTTTTAAACCAACAACAATGGATCAGGATGAAACCCCTCGACGATTTAAAAAGAATACAAAAAGAGCAAAATCGAAACAGTTGAGACTGGCCACATTGTCATTTTCATATTATTTTCATTTCAGCAGTCATTATGTTAATATGACTTATGTTAAAATATGCTTACTACATATAAATGATCAAGTGCGGTCCACACAATCTGATCACATGAGTTTGAACACCAATCATCATGATTGCAAGCCAAACTCAGACACTTGTGTCTCTTATAGCTGGTGGCGAGAAAGACACAGACACACTGGCACTAGTCAAGGCCGCACAGGGTGCTTTTATTAAAACAATGGCGCCATAATAAATAATTAAACAAGTCAGTCAGCGGGTTCTTGAAGCTACCCGTGAGCAGGTTGTTTGTGAACGGATTCCAGAAGAGCGCTGGGGTACTCCGGGATGCCTTCACCTTGCTTGATCAAGTGGCATGTGACTTACTGGATCCATGCGCCCTGTTGTCGCCCGGAACCCAGCCAAGCCTCAATGACTCAGCTGGCTTGGCGGCGACACTCTGGACCCAGTTGGTGGGCATCTCTTGGGTCTGTGTGGCTCCCAATGGCTCTCATGGTGTCCATTTGCTGCTCCCGATGGAGGGAAATAGTTCGCCTTCTCCTCGGCTGTGGTGCACCTGGCGACGCTGATCAGCCCCGCTACCTCATCACACTCTGTAAGAATCATGGTCTTGTGCGGCCCGTCTGAATGAACACATGCCATTACAGCCGTCGTCTGAAGATATTTGTACCTCAACCACCATTTGGAGAACTATTCCCATCTGAATATGGCTTAAGTCAGGGGTACTGACAAACATAGAGTGTAAAGTACATCGCTGCATGTCTGCAGTTTGAAAAAGGCTCTCCACATTTCTATCTGGTGCTAAGAGAGTAAAGAGAATGGCTTTTATTTTTACTTCACCACATATTTGATCCACATGCTTGACTGTAGAACAGAACCTTTCAAGAATAAAACTTGTTTTTCATTCAAGTTTACTTTGAGCTGAGGAATTAAATATGACTTTTATAATATAGATTACACTTCCTGAGCAGATTAATCTTATATTTGTGTCTTATTCTGCTCCAGAATGGTTAATAATAATACTTATTTACAAGTAAACTGCTCGTTTGCTTTCACTTGAGGCCCTAGGTAGCATTCATTTTCTTTCAGTCGTTCACTATGGGAACTTGCTTTCGAGTGGCCAATCTAGTCTAACCCTTTTCAACGGGCCAACGACGGCTCGTACAAACTATGTGATGACAAAGAAACGATCACAGCTCCTCATTTCAGGAGACTGTGAGCTTGGAGTGCTGGGGCAGTGCTCACTGGATGAAGAAATTACGCAAATGCTTTCTTGAGCCGGATTGGAGACTCCTTCCCTTCCCGACCTGGGGCCTTCACAGATGACTCTTCTTGCTGCTCCTGTGCTTTTCATCCAGGAAGTGCATCAGAGGTGTATCTCACTAGATTCTGGCAGTAATCCGGTGAAGATACAAGCACAGCCTGTAGAAGATTAGTGGAAGGTTCTGTCAGGAAGGTTCTTGCTGTTTTAGTGATTGTTCATGTGAAATACAAGGTTCCTGACTGAAGCTGAAGAGGTGATTGTTGAGGACTCCAGGAGAACGGTAAAGTCATTGAGCAGCTACAGATGTTTACGATTTCCTTGTTCAGAACACATGCGTAAAAAGAGAAGAAGAGGTTCACCATTGCACTGCTATGCTGGGGGAAATCATCTTTTCAGTAGCGGGAGAGAACTGGACTGAGAGGGAGCAAACACAGTCTTTTAAATCAGAGGTTGTGTACCGCTCCTCCAAAACTTCATAGAGTCATAGAGGAGTGTTGTTGCTTGGCACAAATAGACACAGAATGTTATGTGTCACATTGGAGTATGCAAATTGATATAGACTGAAAACAAAACATTACAAGAGACACAAAAAGCCCAAACCAGGATAATCAAGCTTTATGTTAATGTCTGATATAATATTTCTTAACATTTTATTTACGTTAACACTTTACATTAACGTTTCTACTCTGCAAGTTTCCTGAGCATTAAGTTTAGAATAATCACATCCTGTCAACCCTGACCTCATTTCATCACAAACCGTTCTATTGCCTTTTTAGATGGTCCTACAGAAATATAAAAATATGAAATGTCATGTAAAAATGTTTGAATTCACATTATAACGAGCACCAGCTCTTGCTACCAGCAAAAAGACATAAATCGTACTGTAGGTTTGTGTGAACCTAGCTATAATCCTAACCCGATCAAATACAACTGGTCATCTGATGATTCACGTAGACTCATGTCGCGGTCACACTATGAAAAAATGCAAAAGTGAGGAGCGATTCCAGATTCTCTGATGGAAATTTAGAACTTTGACCAACGATATCGGGCCACCCCTTTGGCGAGGTCAGGTCTGTGAGCTTTTCTGACCTCTCAGTATGAAGCAAAAGGACTGTTATCATTTAGACAAGTTATCTAGGGAATGACCACTCTATTCTGATGAGATGGTTAAGCCAATAGAATTTTTTTAGTGTGACTGCCCCATCGATGAGGTTCCTGGCACTCACGGACTATTGGACAGCGCACAATAACGTGACATTCCCTCTTTTTATTATTATTATTATTATTATTATTATTATTATTATTATTATTTATTAACTTTCACTCTCTCAGATGTTATTTCACTAGCGCGTATGCGTTAACAATAGAATAGGGGAAAAAACAACTATTCCTAAATTGCACAGTTTGGTTTTTGAGTTAAAATTAATTTCACATAAGTTTCATAACAGCATTAGTCTTTAAATAAAGTTCGCTTTTGACACCTTGCATAAGTAAACAGTGCATTATTTCTGGGAACAACACTTCTACGTTACACGTACGTTCTCTTCTCTTCTATAACACTTCTTCTCTATATTAACCAGTTGAACCTCAATCAGCATAGCGCCCTCTACTGGTCTTCAATGTAAAAAGAATCACAAAACAGTATTATTCTATGCAGAAATTAATATGTGAATATGTAATAATTATCCAAAAATACAGTAAGTGTTGACAATTATAAAAAGGTTCAAGTACAATAATTATTTACTCTGAACAGTTTTATATTTTGATATTTAGGAGCACAGTTTTAATCACAAGGAACACATTCATTTTATAGAAGTCAACCACATCATAGATTGAGGGAAAAGACTACAGCACAATATTTTTAACATTTATTTTAATCTTTACATTGACAGAACACTTTTAAAGTTTGGTCTCCACACTGTGCTTCAGGAACGGATTAAGTCACATGTCGTGTGCTATCCAATAGAGAGCCAGTCAGGACTGGTCCAATAGTAGGAGAGTGCCAGTGAAAGTCTGTAGCCAGACAACATACTGCCCACACAACGAACAACGTCATTAAAAAAGTTTTCACTATAAAATTATAACAGGATGCTCTCCAATCTATTTTAAGTGCAATACTGACGTCCTAAATGTACATTTGCCTGGCCTCGCCAGTGTGGGGCATGGCTCGTATGGCATTACTTGATGTAAGATCGAAGGTCTAAGTTTCCATCGAAGTAAAATCCGTAATCGCATCGCAGCTTGCTACATCCTGCTAATGATCTGGACGTAGTGATGTGGTTGCAGCTGATTAGAAGGTTGTCGGTTCGAGGCTCGCCCGTTACCTTCCGGGAAGGAGTTTGCATGTTCTCCCCGTGCTTGCTTTGGTTTCCTCCGGGTTCTGATTTCCCACACAATCCCAAAAACATGCGGTTAGGTTAATTGAATAATGTAAATTCCCCTTAGGCCTCTCGCCCAATATGCGCTGGAGATAGGCACCGGTAGACCCCCTGACCTCGAAGGGGAATAGGCAGGTTGTAAAATGAATAAAACAATGCGTTAACTTAACTCCTCGGCCAATGAATGGAGCTTCTCTTAAATCCAAGATATATGCTGTGCACATCTGGGACTTGCCATATAAGTTTTTAACTTACTATTCATTGTTACATTTCTGTTCATTTTCATAAAAACATTGAAGCATGATATGGCATCTTGTGGAAAAAATTAAAGTCGATTAAATAAATGTTTTGAATGGATTTTGATTTTATTTATTACTTTATTATAGAGTAGTTTAAAACAAAAAACAAATAGTTTTCGCCCAAACCCTTTCTTGGAGATAAAAAGCACAGTGTTTCTCATTTTAACGAGTATTTGTGGTCCCATGCACCCCCCGGCCCCCTTCCACAAACAGCCTATGATTTTTCTTGACACCTTTATTGTGCAGATATTTAACCAAATAATGAACGCAGAACATTCCATCTGTGCATGTGCATTTGGTGAAATATAATGTTAGGCACTGGCAGTTTCAGTCTCTTGTGTGTTGTTTTTCTGTCTCTGTTCGTACACTCGTGCTGGCTCTTCAAGAGCCCGATCAAAGCTGCGGACTGTTTGCCGGATCAGCGCTGTTTACCTGCGAATGAAGCCGGTGCCTCTGCTCACACACAAACTGACAAACACACACACAATGAACACAACCCCGCGACATTCCGCATCAGACACACAGCCCTGCAAGCCCCGGCCGCAGAGAAGAGATGCTCGGCCTCAGATGTGCCCTGCAGCGGCGATTCTAGATTTACCGAGACATTCCAGTAAAGAAGAGCGGGGGCGTTTAAAAAAAAGTACATCTCAACACGAAAAGCATATATGAATAAAACAAAGGCCGTCTGTTTGCATTGCACCATGTTCACACGTTTGTTGCGCACTTCCATTATTTAAAGTGTTGATCTACATTTTATTTATATGTCGGTAACTGGTAATTGTGAATGCCTGCATATAGTTTATAAATAGTTTATATCTTGTAAACAAGCTGAACACCAAAATGAAAAATGGAAAGATTCACAGCCAGTAGCATTAAATGCTTTAAATAAGTAAAGAGATTAAAAGATCACAACGTTTTCTGATGAACTTGAAAAGTAAAGCAAAAGACGCTTTGCTGATTGTTTCTATCGTTTTGTACAGCAAAATTAATCTGGGCAAAAGTTCGTAACATTTACATATCATCAAGTTTTAAACCAGGCAGAAAATGTTTTGAAATATGGAAATAGAATATATTATTACAATATCCACAAAGCTGTCGTCAGAAGAACACATAAGACTAACTATTGCACTAGAATTCACTCAAACAGACATAATAAAAGCATATCACCTGATGTGCAAACACTTGGAGGACGAGTGCCTGATAAGCACGATGAACATCAACCGGGAAAAAGTCGTTTATATGAACGAGATGTTTCAAACATGTTTACAAATACATGTTAAAATATGTTTCAATAATACAGTTAGGAGCATACCATAGCAAATCTCCCAGAATGTTTCAAAATAAAAAAAGATAAAACCGTGATTAAACATATAGCCGTCCCAGAAGATGAAGAAATGAATGCCAAAATCAAGAATGTAAAGAAGTAAATGAAGCAAAAGACAGCATCAAAAAAGCATCAGAAAACACGTGTTGTTCCCTGCATGCATCCCTCGAAATTAGAACGCTTCGATTTTCTGCAGATTTACTAACCAAACCAAAATGGAAACGTAATAAACTTAAAAAGTAAAAGGTTACGTGAATTTTATAAAACACCTTTACAATACGGTCTGAAAGAAGGTGACCTGCACTAATATCCAACCAACACAAAGTCTTTTTTCTCACTCATAATGAATAATATAAAATGTCTATAACTGTCATTTTTGTCAATTTAATCGAAATCAAACACCGAAATTGGGAATAACACCGGTAGAAATGTTTCGACGTAATCATGGATATTTTGCTAAAACCATGGAAATGTTGTTTGTTTCTCTTTGGTGGAGTGAACGCAGTGATGACGCATGGCTGATGCAATAGAAAACCAGCTTTAAATTATGAGAAATGCTCCGAAAAAGAAACTTTCTGAAAGAGGATGTGCGCTATATAATGGGACTAATGAAAATTGATGCTTCCACTGCAAATCGAGTCATTTGTTGGCTTTATTTCAAGAATTATTGAAAACAGAGTGTCTTCATAATTTAATATATAGTGCTTCCCTTCATTAATCACTTCATTTCTTTCACCGATTTTTCTTTAGATCTGGAAATAAACAGTAAACTGCAGTAAACGTTTGAAATAATGTTAAAGGTTTATCTTTTTTTGTCAAATGTGATATATTTCCCTAATTGGCCAAGAGCTCGGGACTAATTAAGAGGTATCTCCTTTCTTGTTTCAGTAAAATACTAATGGACAAGTAACCCGTATTTGCACAAGATCATAAAATATTGAAATAAATAGAATTAAGAAACTCCGAAAAACTAAAAAAAATATTCAGTATTTCTGGGCTCGAGCAGCTTATGTGCGAAGTATAATTACATCCAGGAGAAACCGATCATTTCAAATTGCTGCAGGGATCGAATAGGTCTCCATCCGATTCAGAATCAGCACCCACCAAACCACACCATTTAAAAGTTGAAAAGTATTTAATTGATAGCGTACTTGATCAACTTATGACTTTTACCACAATCTTTTACTAGATTTGTTATTCTTCATATTCAATTTGCTAGATTTATTCCCTCATTCATTTTCCACCCGCTTATTCCCTTTTTGGAGTCACGGGGTTCTCCCAGTGCTTATCTCCAGCGCACATTGGGCGAGAGGCGGGGGTACACCCTGGACAGGTCGCCAGTCCATTAGAGGGCAACATTCACTCACACATTCACACAATTTAGATTATTCTATTAACCTAACCGCATGTTTTTGGGATTGTGGGGGGAATCAAGCACAGGGAGAACATGCAAACTCCTAACTGGAAGGCCACAGTGCTACTGTTCATTTTAGTAAACGCCTTTGAATTTGGTAATTTATTTGGTCAGTTATAATTGAAAACGAGAGATAATAAAAACGAGAGAACAATAACTTTTGAAAAATAAACACATTTAATCAGAAGTAGCTACAGGAGCACGATTACACGGACTTGAGGGTTTCCCGGTTGAACAAGAAAATTGTTACAATCAATTGTTACAATCTATAAATCATCGATAAAAAAACAAACCCCTGTTCATAAACAGCATTTAATACTTGGGTGGTGTCATCTTTAACATCCTATCTGCATTTAGAAAAGGCTACATCTACAGCGTGTGCGCCCCCACTTGATTGTTTTGGTATGATTTCAACATTAAATAGTCTTGTTTACGTCACTCCACTTACAAGTGTTTCTTGTGCTTCACAAAAGAGGCACTTACAAAAGCCCCGCCCACATTATTCCGCAAGTGCTGCTATAGTCTTACAGCTATAACAAACAGCTTATGGGCATGGAGAAAGGATCAATTTTAATGAATTTCAATCAGGTTTTAGCATCAAATGGATAGTGTTTCACGTGGATTAAAGACTTAAATTAGAGGTGCGTTTGGGGACAGACTGACAGTGTGGTGACAACATCCAGGATCAACACCGTTGGTGTACTGCAGGTTATTTTCGTATTGGAAATAAATATTTAACAGATTAATTTCAAAGAGAGAACTTTGAACAGGCTAATTTTTGGTTGTCTTGTCTTACAATGAATTTTACAAACAATTTTGGTTGAATTTAAATAATAATTTGTTTTTGTCCCTTATTTTTTGGCATTTATCAAAGTTCAGACCTGTAAAACTGTTTAGTATGACTTACCTTAAAACAAATGTGGACATCCATGTTGATATTGTATACGAAAGAGCTTCGTCCAAAGCAGACATTTAGTTCTGTCTTTTTGGTTTTGGAAACCAAATTAAACAATACTGAATTGCAAAACATCAGGAGATTTCACATCAGTATTTGCGTGAGTGTAAACAACAACAACAACAACAACAACAACAACAACAACTCAAATACAGTCCAGAAATGTCAATCCATGTAAATAACTGTGAAAGAAATCTCTACAATTGGCTTGTGCTTATGGATCATAATACTCAATCGTAATTGGCTGATCTGTCTTTGTGGGTTGGGCTTAGCGATAAAGCGCTGGTGAAAATCTATAGAGAAAACTGATTACAACGAAAACCTGGGGTCTCATGTGAGTATGAAGTTTATACAAAACTCTCCCAGGTGGTGAGATCTGCTCTGCTTTCTTTCTACTCACTCATGAAATTCAGTTTTGGTAAAATGTAAACAAATCCGCACGAGCATCCATGGCTTTCGCAAGAAACTCAAGTAACGAAACCATCAGGTAAATGTGCGAGTAATTGTGGAGGGAACATCATTTACCGGACCAACACTCTCCTAGTGAGGAGTAAAAATCCTAATCAACTGTGTGTAAAAATAATTCCTGACCAAATTCTTAAAATGTTGAAATCTGGATGATGCCCGCTCTGAGCCCCGGTTTATTTCACAGTTTTCACCGATCCTTGTAAGTTTCATTGAGCTAAACAAATCTCACGGATTGAATTCAACCGCCCGCGTGTTTCTGTCATTCTTTTTCTGAATTATGAAATGTTCTATTTATATTTTCTATATATTCTAATCGTTATAATTTGCTGCATCGTCTGGTCTCTTCCTCTGCATGTGGCGCGGTGTACGTGTCCTCCGCAGTGTGTGCGTGTGTGTTTGTGGGGGCGCGCGCGTGCAATAACGATGTTGACATCTTCACACACTCCGGGTGAAGAGATAGACTCCTCAGACACCTCGGTGTGAGTGTAGAGCCGTCGGAACCGGAACCACGCCTCCAGTGCGCGCCAAAGAGCCAATCACCGGTGACGCGGGGCTCGAACCGGACACTCGGGCTCTCACCGAGAGCACAATCACCGGGAATCCCGTTCATCAAGCGAGCGCGAGCAGAGGGGGATCCATCCCGGTCACCCACCCGCCGCGGACACGCGCGAGAGTGTGTGTTTTTGAGCGAAGGTGTTTGAGCTGACAAGTGAGGAGAGAGGAATGACTCCCGCGCTCAGAACTATCTCAACACTTTCCAGAGAGCGGCTGCCAGCGCTCGGACCACCGCGCCTTGTTCCCGGTCACATCACCGATAATAGCGTCGTTATTATGCACGGGACCCGGCGAGACGCGCGGTTCTCTTTTACGCGTCATTTTTGATATTCCTTCTTGATTTGTTTTTTTAATGCACTTGAAATTTCACATATTCCTGGATATCAATTTCCGACTTGACGTTTCCTAAAAAAAACGCAAGAGATTACTATTTATATCATTAATAAAAATACTTTTTATTATTAGTAGTAGTAGTTTTCGACAGAGGTAGAAGATTTCAAAGAAGACCGACGACCCTCACGCTGGATTTCTCACTTGCTTTTCTGCTCCGAGCGCTCGCTTTTCATCTCAGTCCATGAGCTCCACATCTTCGTGAATGAGTTTCCTGATGCGCGAGCCGATGATCCCGGGCTCCGGCATGGCCTTTCACCCGTTTCTCCCGCCACTGGGTCCCCCTCCACCACCTCCGCCACCTCCGTTCTTCCCGGGCCTGGCGCTGCCGCCCGGCGGGGGACTGGCGCTCGGGAGGCCGGTCCTAGAGTCGCTGATAGCGGAGGGCGGGCTGGGCTTCCCGCGAGGCTCCGGTCTGCGCGCTCTGAAGAGCCTGGAGCCCGAGGAGGAGGCGGAGGACGACCCCGCCGTTCAGCTGGAAGCGCGCGAGCTCTGGGAGCTGTTCCACCGGAGAGGAACCGAGATGGTCATCACCAAATCCGGGAGGTAACCGGACGCACAAACTCTCACGCACTCAAATTTGGGGATATCAGAGCATCATGCAATACACAGCCGAGAGAGTAAACTTCTTATTGTATAAGATAAATTGGATCCAAAGTGGATGAAATGTGTCATTTAAATCCAATCGTTCAAATTTAACTCGAAGCCCGAGATTTGCCCCAAATTGTGTTAACCCGCATTCGACAAGACAGTCAACAGACCAGTGGTGTGTTTCATTGAATAATGTGCATGGAGCCACGAAGAATCGAGGTTTTACTAAAATCACTCTCTGCTTTGATTCGGAGCCGGAGCACGCATCGGGAACCCGTGCTTCGGAACGCAGCTGCGGAACGCGTTAGATTTGTTAGACGGTAGTCGAGATGAACACAAACAAAAACGAAACCTGTTTGGTTATTGTTTCAAATCCACTTTGAACGCGTTGATTAGGTTTGCCGGGTGCCTACTTATTTGAAAATTCGATTTGAGAGTGTTCAGACGGATCCGCAGCGCTCAGTAAACAACCCGAACCCTGACTTTATTTTACACTTCTGCCTCAAGGAACGTCCAATGACTCGCTGAGTTTTCGGTCAGAGAAACGCTTCACTTTGTAGTATTCGGAAAAGATAAGATAAAATTCCATAAAGTATGTTTTTGCCTCATTCGATTAGTTTTCGTTAGTCACTGTTGGGAATTAGTTACTCAAGTACTATAATATACTATAATATCCCGAAATAAAATCCAACAGATGTATTTTGTTTGTCATCTGGAGGTCTCTTCATGGACTGTACCATTTTGTGGGGGCGAAATAACTAAAGCAAAAAGTAGCTTCAAGATGTTTTAATGTTTCAAAAATGGATTGTTTTAAAAGTTAGATTTAAATGAACTCAATGCTGTTGAAATATACAGGTCCTGAAAGATATATAGTTCGATTTAATTTGGGATTGTTTTTATTTATGTATTTTCTGGGGGAGGGGGGGATACTTCTACCTTTCAATGACACACACTTCTATCTTTCAATAGCCGCTATTTTCAGTATTGTGTGAGATCGTCGTCTCGAAAAATCACATGCTCCCTGATTGAAATTGTCAGCTTTAATTATTACTTTTAAATATACAAAATATCCAAACACTTGACCACTATTTTTTTAAATCTATCCAGAGTTTTTAAATCTATCCAGAGCTAAAGGAGCTGTTATGTTTATTCATCATCTGGAGTCATGTTCATTCAAAGTTAAGTCATAACATTAACGTGTAAATATGGAACGAATCCAAAGTGACTTCAAAGTCTGAAAATGTGTATTTTTTTGGCGTGAAAATCCAAAACAAAAATCAGACACGTTTATTTTACTTAAGATTAATCAATTTGCGTGTATTTCAAAAGTTTTTCGGTTTAGAGTTTCATTCTTTTTCAGTAAAAATGTTCGTTGCTTCTACTTCAAAAATATTTCAAATTATTATGTGAAAAAGTGTTTGATATAAACGAAACAACTTTACCCTTGCGTTTAGATTAGTTTATATTCAAGCAAAATTGATAAATCTAAAGGTTTCTGTTTGAGTGAACTTTTGCGAGCCGATAAAGCTTTTAGATTTCTCAAAAACTTTTCTAAAAATCAAGAAGACTTAAAACCGTCGCTTAGTTGGGCGCGTGATGTTCTTGAAGAGGGAAAAGAAGGAAAAAACTAAAGTGCATTAAACGATATAATGTTGGATAAATATACTCGAAAAAGTGCTGTGTGTTATTTTGGTAACCAAGCGCTTGGTCAAACATAAACCGACCTAGCATTGGGTTTTTAATCTGTAACCCAGCGGTTGGGTTAAAAATGCCCAACACTGAAAAAACCCAAAATGACCCATATGTTGAACCGAGCAGTTCTGTTACAAAAATAACCCAGAGTGTTTAGAGCGCAGAGATTCTTGACATTGGAGCCTTGCGAGTGAACAAAAGAGATCTCTGACGCAGACAGAACATGGATAAATGTGCTTCTTGCAAAGTGAATCAACACAGGCCCAGTACTATTTTATTGTTGTCCTATTTTCCTAAATTTCGCATTTTAATATCTTAAAATTAGAAATAGGCATTTTTTTTGTAAATGTATTTTATTTCATAACTATCAGCCCGAATTGAACATCGAAATATTTGTGTTTGGTTTAGTCTCAAGAAGAAGCCCAAATGAGTAAAGCCATTATCGCTCTTGATAAAACCTCTTCTGGCCAAAACATCCCAGCGAGCTGTGAACCTTCTACTGGTTCAGAAGCAGTTTTGGACGTGTTTGGCTCAGGGATTGTTTACTAAATTGTTGGTCTGAGTGATGTTTTAAATAAAACCTAAATTACAGCGGCTCGGATTTATTAGAAGTAGTTTGTGAACAAATCGCAGTTTCTGAAAACATTGCTAAATTTCTCAAATTTAACGGAGAAATTAAGTTGAGGTATCTGGGTTATTAAAACAGCGACCCCTAAAACCATTGACATCTTTCAACTTTAGGCCCCAGAATAAAAGGGACGTGTGTTAACGTGTTTTTAATGACTCCCTGGTTTGGTTTCACGCAGTGTACTATTATTAACCCATGTTAATACCGACACAATATTCATCATATTGCAGGTTTAACCCAAATTTAATAACGTGTTATCTTTCTCACCTGTCGTTTTAACTGGTCCAGATAATAAAATATATGAATATTTTGTTTTTAAAACGCTGTTAATCACAGTGTTTTTAAAACAACGTTTTGAGCACATCCACAATTTGTGTTAGATAAAACAACTGATTTAGTATAGGCCTACTGTATTCTGTTTTTACAAAAGCGTTCTCTTCAAAACTAGAGCTCTAATAATATATTGATTATAGTGAAAGTCATGAAATGTTATCGATTTAGAGTCTAGATTGCGCATTATGCGGAAATACGCTGCATCATGAAAATCACCCGCAGATAAAAGGCAAATTAAAGTGGTATCTTTAATTTAAACAACTTTATTTTTCAGCTGTACATTTCAGCTGCTATAACCTTAAAAACAAACGTTTGTATTTTCAAAATTTAAGGAGAACGTCAACTAAAACCTAAAACTGAAATCTTAATCTGAAAATCTAAAACCTGAAATCTTGCACTAAAGAATGTATTTATCAACCACATTCTCACCCGTCACCATGCCGTTTTCAAGCTCCAACTTGTGTTTAAATGAAGAAGTTCCTTTTTTAAAGGCTTCCATTTTCTTTAACTTTCTTCCCTGGTTCGATTTTTTTAATCTACGAGGAATTTCCGTATTATTTATTGATTACATTTTTACGTTCTACACAGATTCTGCCTATGTTTAAATGTTATTTCCATTTGTAGCAGAAAATGAGCAGTTATATTGTTTTATATTATAAGTAGTTATTAAAGAAAATAGCTTGGCATTCATGGTTGTATTCTTAATTTACTGAAAAATATATTTGAAGACTGCATTAGACCAACTGAAAAGGACAGAGCATGAAAATAAATCTTTTATAAAGATTTTTCTTCTTTTTTTAAAGATTTGTTTTTTTGTCAGCTTTACTGAAATTAGACCAATTATATAAAGTTGTTTTCAAATTCAAATCCTGTTGACAAAGAAATGACCATACATTGATTTGCTCTTGTGTGAGAGAAATAAGGGTTTCACCAAACATGGCACAGCAAATCTTCAGTGTTAAATGAACACTAGAGGTGACACTTGAACACCTGTGAATTGAATTAGCACCACAGTCAGCGTTTAAAGAGTTTATATTGATCCACACCATAGATTTTTTTTTTGTTACACTGTGGATTTTGGATCTCATATTCAGACTTTTGTACTTACATCTCAGAAGGAATTTTTCCCACTTCTCCCAGCCATTAAGGTTGGGAGGCTGATGTGTGGAGACTCCAACCTTCCATTTCCCACACATTTTCGCAGAAATTAAGGAGACAAACCAGAACACTCCAGATCTTTCAGTGGCACTTGAATTCACCTCATTGTTGACCTTTTCTGATTTACTTTTAATACCAAACTTTGGGAAAAATGTTTCTCACTCTATGTGGGGTGAGAAGAACAATGTCTCCAGCTCAAAGTTTGACGAGTGTAACGGCATGCCTCCTCCTCTAAAAACAGGGAACTGAGTTGATGCCAAACATCTGGATTTTGGTCTTTCATCCAGTTCTTCAGCCCAAAAAATTCAGATTACCATTTGAAAACTAGTGTCGATATTTTTGCACCAGACCTGTGTCACCAGAAGTTTTATTGGCGGTTATAGTACCAGCTCGGTGGGTTCATTGAGAAGATTCTCAAGATGGATCATGTTGGAATTGCTTCTGCCTATATAGTGCTCTCTTTAAGAGAGAATGCTAATCGTATCTAGTCACCTGTAGAAGAGACACAAGAAGGAGCAAGACATTTTTAAAAGAGGATGTTTGTACAAATCAGTACACTCTTTACAGTGCCATATAACATCAAACCAGGTGATTAAATGAAGGCTCTCTGTTTCCTCTGTATGCTTTCTTGCACCAGGCGCATGTTCCCTCCCTTCAAAGTGCGCTGCTCGGGGCTGGATAAGAAGGCCAAGTACATCCTGCTGATGGACATTGTAGCAGCTGACGACTGCCGCTATAAGTTTCATAACTCTCGCTGGATGGTGGCAGGAAAAGCGGATCCAGAAATGCCCAAACGGATGTACATCCACCCAGATAGCCCTGCTTCGGGGGAGCAGTGGATGTCCAAAGTAGTCAACTTCCACAAACTCAAGCTGACCAATAACATCTCCGACAAACATGGCTTTGTGAGTGCCTTTGTTGTTTTATTGTTGTTGTTTATGGATATAGCATAAAATACTTTTATAATAATTTTCCTGACTAATGGAAGGAATATTTTGATAACATAGAAATACAGAGTTCTGGACACTTGCTCGTAAAGACACAGCTTGTCTGGGTCCTATACATTAACAGGTGTTCCATTGACATGTTTTAGACCAACATTACAAAGAAGATAAGAAAAACTACCACGAGTTTTAGTGTCCGCTTCACCACGAGTGCTTTACCGCGTCTTTTTTTGATGGATACGATTTAAAATGCTTAAAGGGAAAACAAACCTCTTTTCATCACGGGAAAAAAACATTAAAACGGATGTTTAGATGATTTGCAGATCAGATCTTCTCTTGTGGTAAGAGTCGTGGCGGAGCATTACCACGATTGCAGTAGAGGTAGAGCAGGGAGAGTCTGCCCTTAAACTAAAGCTACAAAGAAGGGAATGTAGAAACGATTGAAAGAAAAGTTTTATGCTTCATTGTACTGATCCCTTCCATGAGAAAGTGCAGCACTGTCCGCATTAAACATTATTCAAAGGAACATTCACTGTTGGGAATGCTTGAAGGATGATTTGGTGAATGTTTTTCCTTTGTGTCTCAGACCATCCTGAACTCTATGCATAAGTACCAGCCTCGTTTTCACATTGTGCGTGCCAATGACCTGCTCAAGCTTCCCTATAGCACTTTCAGGAGCTTCGTTTTCCCAGAGACAGACTTCATCGCCGTCACCGCCTACCAGAATGACAAGGTACCACACTATACACCCACCTGAGACTTTTGGTTCCTTTGCAGCACCGCTGTTTGACTCCAGATGTGGGAGACTATCCACAGAACGTCCATTAAGATACCTCAGAGATTGATATCCTAATGGAAAATCCAGCTCAAACTGCAATTTGAATATTGCAGCTATTTTTAGCTTACCAGAGCTGGTTTGCACAGATGGACCGTCTGAAACCAGCTTTCACCATTAAACAATACACAACCTGAACCTCAAGCTGGTTTACCCTTTCCATCAGTTAGTTTCCTGCTATGTAGCAAACGTGAGAGATGTCAGAGTATTAAACGAGAGATGACGGTAAAAGCTGATCTGGACAAACCGGAAGGTTTCCTTTAAAAATACACTCTAACAGAAAATGGCTCTTTTTCCGACTTGACATTTATCCATTTTTAAAATGATAGTTTTGCACATTTAATAAGCCAGAATAGAAAGCTTGAACTCATGAATGAACAAGAAACTGGAGGACAGGGACAGTGAAGGATAAATATAAGAGGTTAGATGTGAGATGGAGAGATATGCTCAGACAACACAATATTAGTTGAAGGCGGAGCGCTAAACTGCAAATGAACAGCTGGAAACAGCTTAGTCTTGAAGAGCAACACACAATAAAATTCTGATCCAGAATCACAAGCCTTTACCTTAGACACAACAACGTGTATTTATAGTAAAAAAACAACCAACTCAACTTTGATAAATATGTAAGTTCGCCATTGGCTCCGCTTCAGTAAAGTTCAGTTTCTCAAACATAATTTTACAAAATCCTCCTGCTCATCTTAAGAAATATTAAACACTGATTTCAGCTCCTGTGCTCTGACTTGCTCTTTGTTGACTGATGGCATTGAAAGGGTCAAGGGGGAGCTGTGTGTTTGCTGTGTCACCACTGGGTGAAGTCCAGTGCCCACAGGTGACTTGATCTGTAATTCGGGTCACTTAGTTTATAATAATGGCCATTTATTGGTAGCTTTATTTCGGCAGCTCTTACCTTTAGTAATAGATTAAACACTTTTTGGTTGTTCTACTATTTCAACAGATATGAATTGAACTGAATGAAACTGAATGAAGCCGCTCGACAGAAGGAAAAAGAGACCGTAGATATCGTAGCGTAGTCGGGAGAGTCTATAGATTAAATATTGATGAGCTTGAGCAGACTGCATGAAAACCAAAGTTTCCTCTCTGAGAACTTGAACAGGAGACAAGTCACAACAGGCAAAGGGGGAGGAAGGGGTCTAAAACATGCATTTACTGGAGTTTAATGAGACTCTGCGTTTGCTAAACTGCTTACAGAACACTACAATAAAATCACTGTTGCTTTTAAAGAAGGGCATTTGCAACAACTGCAGAGATTAAAAACAAGAGGTAAACCCTTAACCGTGACTTTTCTGCTGGCATAATACACAAGAGCATGTATATATGTTGTATATATGTGTATTTCTGGATGGAAAATTGGCAAAAATGTGAGAGTTGTGCAGAGCTGAGAAGTTTAGACAATCGATTGGCTTTGTTCTTTGTTCTATTCCTTTGTGCAAAAGTTTATTGTAATGTAATACATCCACCCCTTTACATTGGCTATAGATATCCAGTTTTTGGATCATTACATTCAGTCGTACTTTAATTATTCTAAATGAAGTTACTGCTAGATGTGTTTATTGTTTGAGCTTACCTTGGAGGAAGAAAACGGAAAAAAGAGAAAACCCAGAGTCCAAACTGTCTCGACAGGAAGTGGGCGTATAACTTGAAATTTGATCTCTACCAGAAAAGCATAAAAAATTTCTACTCTACATTTCTACTCTACTCAAGCGCTCATACCCGCTTTCCTACCTCTCTTACTCCAGGGCCCCACAATCCGCTCTACGTAAGCTCAATGCTTTGACTGTTTAGATTAAATAAAGTGCTGTTCTCACTTTCATTACTCATCAGAGTCATTACTTTATTGAAAAACAATATTCCATGCTTTATATGGTTTGTGCACCTGATCTCCTCCCAATTGAGGACAGCCTCTGGTGGACATTTGATGAACTGCTGTTTCAGTCACAAAGTGGGACGTAGATCATTGGTGAGTCTCATGCTTGTAAACCATGTTCAAAGCACTGCACCAATGATGCTAAATTAACAATAAGTAATATTCATTTTCACGAGTGACACGTTTACAGTAGCAAAAAAATACTGGGCTACGTATTACAGTCCCTCAAGGTTGTTAATAACTAAAACTGCAATTCTCTTGAGGCTTGTATCAGAGGGGTTCAGATCACTTTTGCACCTCATATTTAAAGGCTGATTAAAGGGTGATATTGTTTCATAAAGCAGTACACTCAAATATGATAAGAACAAGAAAGGGCAGCACCCCTTTAATGACAGATAGACCCTCAATAGGGAATGAGTGTTGTCGCCATGCATGGACACGACAGTCTCTAGGCAGTTTTGCAGTTTTTTGATTTGCATGTTCCTTTAATAATGCACTGTCACATGAACACAGGCACACCCAGTACTTTAGTACACTGAGTAATTAGATTAGATCAAGAATAAATGATAGGTTGATGCACGTCAAATAATATTAAGGTCAATGTGTTGACTATTCTTTCAATGCCTTTCTGTTTCAGATTACACAGCTGAAAATTGATCACAATCCTTTCGCTAAAGGATTCAGGGACACTGGGAATGGAAGACGTGAAAAAAGGTAACTGGCAAATAAAGAAAAAAAAAGAATGTTTTAACTACAAAGTTTCTGTGACTTTGGAAGGAATCAAGAAGCCAAGCAGCTGGTACTGTGACTTGAGTAGCCAGCATTATTGAGGTTGTCTTTAAAGGAAGTGGGTATAAATGTGACCCGTTGGATTTGTGCATCTGGAGTCACATGAACAAACAGAGCTCATCCGTACTATTTCTTTTAGCCTTAAACAGTTAACTTGAGTTTGAGTCTCTCAGAAGCTTCTTTTCTAATGTTTGGGTGCATCAGGAAGCAGCTGGCCCTGCAGTCCATGCGATCTCTGGAGGAGCAGCAGAAGAAAAGAGAGACACTTCTTTCAGATGATTCCTCGGGAGAACAGAAGTCCTTTAGTCAGGATTCTCCCACTGCTCCCCAAACACAGCATCACTCCAGAGGTATGGATGAGTTTGTAAAGTTGGGCTGTGGTGATCATTCTCTCTGATTGGAAAGAAAAGCAAGACAACTTCCTGTTGATCACTGACTGGTCAGTTGTTGAGCTCACCGATTGGCCAGAAAGAATCATCACTGTCTGTATCATTACAGTGTGTGACACAAAAATAGATACAACTACTGACCCTTTTGTTTATCTTTTAAAGACGTGACTTCAAATGAATTAAAAAAAAACTTACTTGAGCATTCATCTGCATTCATTTCTAAGGAGTTTGTTTATGTAAATGGTAACCTGATTAATAAAAAATGATTTGTTTTGATTTCTAAACCTTTTGTTTGAGTGTGTGAATCAAGTTCAATATTAACTCTTTTGAATTCTTCAATTAACTCTTTTGAAAAGTAATTCCACACAGTATTTTATATTTATTTATGTATACATTTAGATGATAGAATTTTTTAGAAATTTAGAATTTTAATACTGCATTTTAAGTGTTTTACATACGTGTAGTGAAGTGGCTCTCAATATACACGACTCAATTCTCACGCACACATGTGTAATAATCAAGTCACATTTTTGAGTGTTCTGTTGAAAAAAAGAACCAATCGGATGATTTTGTTATTCAATTTGTGAGATGCATATGTGCAGTCCGGGAAATAATTTTTTGGCTCGTATTTGACCACGGACAAAGAATTGTCAAGTCGTAAACGTATTATAAAGTTTATGTCAACATTGTTTTTCTCCAAACTATTCCTTTATCACAAAAAAACCCACTATAGAATAATTCCATTTCTTCAGAGCATTCTAGCAGTAGAATTCCCACAAGATGGACTCTGGCTCTGCTCCCTACTCTCAGATCATTTCCACAACTGGAGTTCAGAGTGCAGTCAGACACCCGGTTCAGATATTTTGGAGGTGTGACAGCTGGGAAGAAAGCACGCTCTTCAGGCAGGTGTTTCTTGTGTTTCAGAGTACTGCGACACTGATGAAGAGAGTGATGAGGAGGAGCGGGATGCTCCCAGTAAAACAGCTCCAGACTCCTGTAGGATCTCCACTACAACTGAAGACTCACGCGACCCAGAAGGCCCAGACTCCGGAGAAGCTCGATCCCCTGGCCACCGCAGTGAGAGGTCTCGCTTCTCCCAGAGTCCACTCACCCTGATCTCCAGCACCACAGAGGCACCGCGAGCAGAGGAGACACGGCCGGTGAGCAAACAGCGGTGCTCACCATTAACCGTACAGACTGACACCAGTGCCGGCCATCCGCATCAGAGCCATGCGTTCGGCTTTCCTCCGGGATTTACTGGCCAGCCATTCTTCGGTCAGCAGCCATTGCTCTTTCATCCCGGTGCTTTCTCAAATATGGCCCCAATCCTTGCTGCCGTTTCAACTGGAGCTATGGATGCGTCTGGTTTACCATCACCCTCACAGAGTCTGAATGGAGCTCCACTTCCGTTCCACCTGCAGCAGCACATGATCGCCTCGTCGGTGAGTGAAAGCTTCAAGTGTCTTCAACTTCCACTGTTTCAAGACCTTTCTCGAGTTATTCTGTCCTGCCGTACTAGTGGAAAGATAAACTGGGGGATATTTCACGAGTTTGTGGTTCAGTATTGTGCCTTCATACGCCAACAGGTTTGGCGAGAAAGTGTACGAGGCGAGGGCCTGGGCTGGTTCAGTGGCTAGGTATAAACTCCTCGTGTGAGGGGCTGCTTTTTCATCATGATGGGAAGCAGACTGGGAAGCAGAGTTAGTATCGCTGGTCAGATAAAACGATATTAACTCACGCCACTTGAAGGGTGCTTTCACACCTCACTTTTGAAAAGCTTTTAAAAGTCCGCCGTAAATGACTTACTGCTGCACATTTTCTCCATCACATTATTCATTCATTTGTCCAACAAATCATCATACTGACTGTGCTTCATGGAGCAGTAGGGAATGTAGAATTTGCTCAGATCCTTCTCGACGTTATGCTCTCTGGTGATCAATGTAAACAGTAGGAGCACAATCCAACTGCTGCAGATATTGTGGCCCCAAATGGCAAATAATGTCACATATGATTTCAGTCACTCAGCTCAATTAAGTTTGACTACAGTGCGCAGGAATGAAAGCAAAACTCTCACATTGCTACATTCACAGAAGAAACCGAGAGGTTATGGGGCGTTTCTTCCATACGTACCCAACCATTCGAAAAATACTGTGCAGTGAGAGTGTTTGGATTTAACAATACTTTTATAATTGAATGAGAAATCAAAGCCTGGTTTCCTTGCTTTATGCAAATTTGGCAGCCAACTCAAAAGATGCATTTTCTGACAGGCCTCAGGCACGGCAAGCTGACTCACAGACTGAAATAACAGGAGACCAATGGCAAGCAGCTGCTCAGAGGCCCACAGACAACAAGAGCAAATCTCAGACAACTTCAATACAAACGACACAATAGTTAACCTCCGTTTTACCATTTTTAACCCGAATATTCGTGATACCTGTTATAAACGCTAACAAGAAAATGGAACTGTCTTTCACTGTGTGTGGGAGAGTAGTTGGATAAAATGCTCTTGGGTTAAAGTTGTGAATGTTCTTGGCGGGACCCTAAGTCATGTTTGTTACACATCCACCCTGTGGGTTTCTCATTGACTAAACATGAAAAATGAACGGTTACTCTTAGTTTATTAGAAGCAAAAAAGAGTAATTGCATGTTCTGAGAAGCAAGAGAAGAGTTTGTGCATTTCTCAGGGATGACCTTATGTTTTCCATTGGAAAAAGTGCAGGTGTATTTCTGGTGGCAGGTATTTATGGCTCTCTAGAGAATCTGGATGTTTCCTCTCTAGAGTATATATGGAGTGTTGATGCATAGATATATCATGCTTCAAATGTGATTTGTGTGGAGATTGGTTTATTATTTAGTTGTTTTTATTTATATTTCTGTTATACTGTATGCCTTTCATGTAATTTGTTCATGTTATTAGTTGATTAGGTAAACCGTAAGCTTGTTTTTGTGAATAATAAAATAGTAACTGTTGTTAAGAAAAATTCATATTCATGAATAGTTCTCGCCGTTTGTCATGAATATGAACCAACCGAGTAACAGTGCGGAATTTTTAAAAACATGCCAAAATGAACCCAAAATAACCCTTTTATATAACAACCAACGTTACATGGTAATAACTTTAAATAAGAGTTCTAGGGTGTCGTGACCCTTTCAGTCACTCTGTAATTTCTCTCTCTCTCTCTATCTATCCATATAGGGTCTGGCAATGTCCCCGTTCGCTGGTCTCTTCCCGTACCCCTACACATACATGGCTGCCGCTGCTGCCACCGCCGCCTCCGCTCATCGGAACCCTTTCCTCAGTGCTCTCCGGCCACGTGTGAGGTACAGCCCTTACCCCGTACCAACTCTCCCAGACAGCACTCTGCTCTCTGTACCCCCAGCCGCTCTGGATCTGAAAGCAGAAATTATGAGCTCAAGCCTAGGACTTACTGGGATGGACTCCTCCTGTGTTACTTCTGATTCACCAAAAAATGGGAGCATACACGAGGCAAGCAGTGATCTCCAGAGCATCCAGCGGCTGGTCAGTGGACTTGAAACGGGACAAGAGCGTGAACGAAGCACCTCTCCATAGACTAACAATAGCTGAAAAGACACCAGAGCTAGCTCTTAAAGGGCCAGCACACCCTAAAAAGGACCAGGAGTCCTTTATTTATTTATTTATTTATTTTTCTTTTAAGTTTCATTTGAGTGTTTGGTTGTGAGATACATAAAAGAAATATTTTGAAGGATGTCACTGATTTCCACTGAAGAACAAACAAAAGTTCACCTTAGATTAAATATAGGCCAACCCAGTCCAACTATGAATATCAAACATTGATTTAACCAAGCATGTGCCCCAGACTTTAACATGTTGCTAGGATTATTATTATTAATATTACAGTAGCTGTGATTTTGTTTCCCCATATAGCGTTTTTTTTTGTCTCAAAGCTTGATAAAAGACAATCCTTGATGTCCTAAAAAGTGCAAGAAATTGATGGCTACTGGTTTTCACACTTCTTCAAATTGACTTTGTGTTCAACATAGGTTTTAGTAAAGGGTTGGACTGGGTGGACAGATTTAAATCATTTTAAAATATGAGGTTCTAGCCTTGAAATGGATAGAAAAAATGTTTTCAAGAGAAGTATAATCAAATTTAAAGTTTAAAGAATGAGTTTGTTTCTCTGCGAAGCAATGTATTCAGAAGAGGAAGCACAGGATAGTTTTCCTGGTAGACCTAAAGGTACAAAACCTAAAGCCGTTCCAAATGAATTCTGGTGTGGTCCAACTGTAATGCCATTGCGACACAGACTGAAACAAATTGAAGTTTGTCACACAAATCACACAATGAGCACTTAATCCAGTACACAGCACTCTATCAGATCTTACGTTTCATCACAAAATACCTTCATTACAAATGCTGGCCAGTTGTGGACCAATCACTAGCTCTTTAGGTTCAGTGTCATTCGGTTCACTGCAAACTATGATCAAATGATTCCTTTTCATATTTAATCATGACCAGAGTGTGATTACTCACAAGATCTGAATCACACTAGGGTTCGTTGAACACATGCTGCAGGTGGCTGCTACTGTACCTTTCTCTGAATCGTTTCGGAGTCGCTCTGGACAAACGTATTCACACACCATTCTATTGGGTGAGCTTGGAAAGTTATTTGAAATGTGATTTAATCACAACATCGATCAATCCTCACCTTCTCTTTATTCTGGGTACAAAGGGAGGAGATGTTGAGCATGTTGAGTTGCAATCACCGTTCTTATCCTGGATCTAACCAGCGGTGTTGAAAATCTGCCAGAAATGGGAGCACATCATATTTTCAGATGTACATATTATATATATAAAACATATTTATGTAATTATTTCTTACAGCGACTGCTTGTACAGATGAGTTGTTTGATTGTCTAAATGAATTAATTTATTGTTGAACTGTATGTTAATGTGCATTTTTCCTGGTTTGCTCCAGATTTCACCCCTTGCCTCCTGTTCTCGTGTCTCTGGAGGAAACAATGTTAATAACACTGATAAAACTGAGGATGAGGATTCTGTGCCATGGTTTGGTGAACTCTTGTGTGCTTCAGTGCTATTGTTCAAATGAATTAACGTCAACACCACAATGGATTTGTGTTGTTTGTGAGAATAAAATCCCAAATAAAACTTAGCTACCGGATGAGGGAAATATATTTTCTGTATAAAATACATTCATTCATTCATTTTCCAACCCGCTTATTCCCTTTTTGGGGTCACGGGGTCTGCCGATGCCTATCTTCTGCGCACATTGGGAGAAAGGCGGGGGTACACCCTCCACAGGTCGCCAGTCCATCGCAGGGCAACATTCACTCACACATTCACACCTAAAGGGGAATTTTAGATTATTCAATTAACCTACCGGAGGAAACCCTCGCAAGCACAGGGAGAAACTCCTTACAGGAATGTCACTGGCGAGTCTCGAATCGACAACATTCTAACTGGACATCTAAAATACCCTTCACTCTATAAGCTGGGTCAGATTACGTAATGAGGGGAAGGATCAAGCGAGAAAGAAGAATTAGTATGAATGGTTTTGAATGTACAATACATGAAAAACTGTGTATATGAGAAAGATAGCTCATAAGAAAGAGGTACAGAGCAACCGGACTGACAACCTTAGAGACAGAGAACAGACCGTTAAATTTGGGTGTCAACTTGACAGCTGGACAGAGGGGGTCCGTCGTCTCTCTCTGTTGGATAACCCGGTGATGTAGCAGAAGAATTTTGAGAGTTTTCGACCCAGGTGATTCGGCCTTCATTAGCTCTCTCTGACTGCTTTGCGAATGAAAACCAGATGAAACGGATTCTCTGAGAAATTTGCTGAATTCTCGCCAGACCTGGGAAGTGTACTGAGTCCCACAGTCAGAAACAATGTTCTGACAGTATTCTGCCTACGTTTGGAAAGCCTTAAACACGCTAACAGATGTGGCAATTTTTTAGCAAACCTACTTAACAACAAGGAAAAGCAAACAATTTCGTCAGTTATTAACAAAAAGGGCGAACTCGTTCACGACCCCCAAGAGATTAATGAACTATCAACTATCAAATGAACAAGTAGAAAACTTAGTTTCACAAATATCTTCTACTTATGTTCACGAGGCTCTACAGCAAGTGTCAAATAAAAAGGAAGAGTGTTCTACAGAAAGATTTACATTTATGTATTTAGCAGACACTTGTATCCAAAGCGACTTACAGTTCGGGAGTAAACATAAGCAGTTTGTTACAAGGTCAATTTAATCCTAAAACATGCACATAGAAGAAAATTCAGTGCTTCAGTGTTGTTTTTTTTAAGTTAGTAAATGCTCTCGAAAGACTAGAGTTTTGTTTAAGAGTAGTGTCTTTTTAAAGGTTAAAAGAGACTCCAGATTGGGACGGCAAGAGATTTCCACCAGGCAGGAACTGTGAAGGAGAAAGTCCTGATGAGAGATTTTTTGCTGCTCTGAAACGGAACCACCTGACGCTGTTCATTTCCTGTGTACGGAGGCATCTGGCAGGGATGTAGGACAGCAGGAGTTTGTGGAGGTATGATGAACCAGAGGATAAAGCCAGAGACTGTCCTGGCAGTGATTTGAACTTGATGCGAGCAGCAATGGGAAGCCAGTGGAGAGAGTTAACGAGTGAAGTGAGCTTACCTAGGATCCATGAAGATCAGTCGAGCTGCTGAGTTCTGTATCATTAAAAGAGGTCTGACTGAACAGGAAGGAAATCTGGCGAGAGGAGCATTGCAGTAGTCGAGTCTTGATATGACCAGTGCTTGGACTAGAAGTTGAGTTGAATGTACATTCAGGTGACGTCTGATCTTCCTGATGTTATACAGAGAGAATCAACATGCTCGATCGGTTTTAGCGATGTGTTCCTTGAATGTTAGCTGCTCATCGAAGATCACTCCAAGTTCACAGACAGAGGTGGTTGGAGAGATTGTCGATGGCTCTAGTTGTATGGTGAAGTCATGCTGGACCGTGTGGTTGGCAGGTATAACCATCAGTTCAGTCTTTGCCATGTTGAGCTGTAGGTGATGGTCCTTTATCCACGTTGAAATGTTGTTTCTGACAAACTGTTCTGCAGGTTGTAATAGAATCATCAGGATGGAATGACAGGTGGGGTTGAGTGTTGTCACCATGACAATATGATGGGACCCAGGGAGGTGATGTAAGTTGAGAAGAGCAGAGGACCAAAAACTGTGGCTTGGACACCTTGTCCCTCCAGCCGACTCAGCCATTCCAGGGCAGTGCCAGAGATACCGTTAGTTGCAAGTGTGGAAAAGAGGATCTGATTGTTCACTGTGTCTAAGGCTGCAGAGAGGTCTAGTAGAATGAGAACTGATGATTCAGAGTTTGCTCTGCCATAGTCTGAGTGCCTCCATCACTGAGAAGAGCAGTTTCCGCTGAATGGCCATTCTTGAATCCTGACTGGTTCTTGTCAAGTTGTCCAGGTATTTGGATGCGATGAGGAGAGAAGTTTAGAGACTTGAGGTTCCTTCATATGTATCAGCGTTAAGAGTCCCCTTCTTCCTCTCCCCTTCAGCATCTGACTGAGCAGGGCAGTCAGCTTTGGAATGTTTTGTATGAGGGTTTTGCCAGAGGGCCTGATCCCTACAGAACTAGGGTCCAGGGGTCCATACCTAGGTGCCCCCTTTGTGAGTATACCATACAACTTCCCACCCAGCTGTTGGCTGGACAATCTTCTTGGGCAATGTTTTGCCAGTAGCCCTTCTTTAAGGTTGCCTACGAATAAAAGGGTGCTCTCCTTCTGGTCATTCGCTCCCTCAACATAGGAAAGCTAACACTCTCAGTGTTGCGCGACTTCCCCATCAATAGAAAATTTCGGGCAAGGGTCAGAAGGACTTTACATTCAGGTGTACGAGCATGGTTGCTAACCTTTTTTAAGTTTAGCGTCAGCCTGTTTGGCAGGACTTCGACCATAGCACTTTAAAAAGGGGTTCCCATCAGTCGAATTCTCAAAGGAGGGAATGGAAATGTACTCATTTGGCTACACCCTTGCACTGATCAGAGTTGTTGGTAAGTGGGTTTGACTCCTCTGAAAATCGGTAGAACGTAGGTTGTACCCGGTTTACATACCCGGCTGATTGCTAATCATCACACCACAAATTTATTTGCTGTAATATATTCGGATTGCTCACTCCCATGGAAGGTCGGTCCCACCAGTCAAATTCTCGACGTACGTTTCATTTCCCTCTTTCCGGGAACGAGGTGTTACACAAGTAACCGTTTTCTCTACTCAACAGCTTGACTCCCATACAATGTTAATAGACAACTTACACTCTTTTTAGTGGATGTAATGTAATTTACAAACTACAAAACATGTCTCCCTCCACAATCGTCAAAATACATTATTGTCTATGAGCAGCTGAGACCATCTGCAGTGTCAAACCTAAATAATGTTTTTCTCAGAAAATGGTTAGTAAATTCACTCAAAAATACTTCTGTATAACCAACATCAAGCCACTGTTCTCCTGCAGATTATACTGCAAAACTCATTTTTATCAAATTTTTTCAGTAAGAGGACATGCAGCTCCGATGACCATAAGGGCTCGAAGGGGGACATCCCCGTCCCACGGAGGGTGACCTATAGGTTCCAAGAGTTTACTGAGAGGGGTCTAGAGGGCCATAGGTGTATTTTTGTCTGGTCTAACCAGAGGTGACATTCTGGACCAGTAGTCTGGACATCTTGCGGCCAATGTTCAACACTGCCAACTTTGTCACCCGAAGGGCAAAGTCAGTGGCAGAACATAAGTATTTTGAAGACGGTTGGCTGCCACAACCCCTGTGCATGTCAAGGAGGACCTTGGCATGCAGAAACGCGCCAACCTGACCCGCAGCCTTTGCCATCATGGTCGATAAAACTTTTTAACTTTGAATGGAACACTCAGGCGAAACCGCCAGGTGGCAGTACTGTCGTGGCATAGATGTATGGCTGCCCCGTCAACCACAGTGGTAAACGGGGAAGAGCTTTTGGGCGTGTTTGAAGCCCAAAACCTGGAGAAACAAACACTGAACACAGAACGCAAGGTAAGGCAACAGTCTAATACTAACCAGCTTCAAAGTGCCGAAGTTGAGACACACACCCAGTTTGCTCCAAGGAAAAAAGAGAATGAGGATAGGTTTCGGTGGACACCAAGTAAATTTAATTTTACCCAATGTATGTAAGTATTTATTTATTTTTATTTCAGATTTATAGTCAATATATGGGATTGTGGCAGCAAGGTGGTGCGGTGAGCAGCACTGTGGCCTTCCAGTTAGGAGGTTGCTGATTCGAGGCTCGCCGGTGACATTCCTGGAAAGACTTTGCATGTTCTCCCCATTAAAGGGGACTAAATTTTCCCAGCTAAGTTTTTTCAAATTTAGACAATTTGTACCTAAATTTAATTAGTAAGTAGCTGTTGAATATAGTAAAAAATGTGAGGTATTTCTATATATGTATTAAATAGCTTTTTACTACTCAATATTTATATTTTTATTAGTTATCATTCAATCCAAACATAAAGAAATGATGCAAACTAAAGTAAAAGCTCATGCAGACAGCTAATGCATCCATGAAAGGTGAAAGCTTCAGCTGAAGAATGTGCATGAACAGGCTCGAGCAGACTTTATCAGAGCTTCATCTATATTTGTCTTGAGTTTGGTCAATGAGTAACAGACACCTGAGGTAAACCTGCCCTGATTGTGCTTCTATTGCTCCGCTGGCGCCTTGGTTATCTGCATGGGTTTTTATTGCTGGAGAACAGTGGATTTATCAACTGCGGTTTTACTACAGGAGATTCCAGAATGAGTGTCTGCATAAAACAGAGGGCGACGGCGGAGCGTCTGAGCAGATAAGCACTCACGCATGCGCACTGTAGCGCGCAACCCACACGAAACCGGGAAGACTCCTCGACCTGGTGCGTGTCACACAGTGAAGTCAAACCGCTGCGAGCGCCCCCATAGTGCTGGCTTCAGAATGATCCAAATAGTAGTCTATGGTAAATTATGAAAATGATTTCCTCAAAAATTACGTTATTTAAAATAAAACGGTTTTGACGATTTTCTATAGTTATCTATACAGTAAACTATTTTGTGACTGACAGCTGCACTGAACAGAGCTGATTTACCGCGGTCATCGCGTTGTGAGAAAGATCAAGTTCAGAGAAGTCGTTCTAAAATTCGTGATTAAAGTGACAAAATAATTTGTAAATAACCGATGCGTGTGAGAGGGGCAAGTGCGAGTCAGCCTTGAGGCAGAGCACTGAAACCAACGGTGTCACGCCGTCCGTGTTGTTTTACAGCGTATATGTCTTCAACTGAATGGAACGAACGATTGTCCACTCACTTAAAATTATTTGTCATATTTTACACACAATAATTTATTCTGAAGAATGTTATAAATGAATTGCCATTGTGAATCTTCTAAAGGGGGATTAAAAGCCAGCTTTTTTTCTAGCAAACTACCGCCTTGTCTCTTATCCTGCAGCGCCACCCAATGGTGATCTGAGGAAAACACGACTCATTGAAAAGAATAGGATTTTGTTTAATTGATTCATTACTTATCTTTCGTGAAATTATTACTATTATTATTATTATTAATAATAATAATATTACTGTATAAGGAGTTCTGGCTGAAATTATCATCTAGTCTTGGTGAACTTTAGCTAAGGGAACCCGATAAACTGATTTAAACTGGTCAATACTGGATCAAACTGGTGGCCCTGCAGCTACCAGATTATAAAAGAGACTGATCTGGTCTTGCTGAGTTGTTCCCACGATGGAGGCCAGCTTCCTTTTATAGTGTACTATAGTATATGGGTTAAATAACAGACAGTAGCCACAAGCAAACATCTCTTTTGACCATTTTTTTCCCACACATGTTAAATATCATCAATTTACTTTTAATTTTTGCCTTTTATACCTTATCAGTTTAAGGAAAATAGTAAATATACTTGATTACTATTCTAGAGCGATACATTTTTCTTGCTAATGCTGCAGTTTTCCACATTTTTACTCCATGGCCTTAATTAAAAGAAATTAAGGAATTCTACACACAATAGCTTATATAGCAACTAAACATAGAAATGGGATTAAAGGGCACCCTTGGCAAAATGCACAGGCAATAAATCTTGGTGATGCACATGGATTTCAATTTGTATATTCATTAAAGTGGCCTTGAACTGACAAATCATAAAGTGCTTGACATATTTACATTTATTCTTTTGAATCATCACAGGCCTGGGGTGACAAAGTAAACTGTTTTTTGAATCCAGCAATATTAAATGAGTACTGTGTTGAGGTATTCTTGGGAGCTCTTCGAGTCGAGCCCAGTTTTGTAATCCAGAAGTGAGTATCATGGTGAGTAATATACTATTATAGGCAGTGGATCATCGGGGGTACTTGGTGCTTATCACCAGCCACAGGATGTATTGTGGGCAGTGCCTCGTGTCCAGGGGAGTGCCCCTAACTCCAAGCTCAACCTGATGATGGAGATCGTACACCAACAGGAAACTTCAGAGGTATGATTGGAGTCTGATGAAAAACAGGTAAGTATGGTTTAAAGAGAAACTCATGCAGAGATTATTGAAAAACAGAGTCGAGGAAGTCACACAGGGAAGACACTGACAAGAGATAAGAAGATTCTCTGGAACAGGCTCTAACAATACTCTCCCCTTCAGAAGGAGCGCCGCATGGAGGTCTAAAATGTCATCTCTAGAAACCCATTACCTCCCCTCTTCACTCTAAGTTTCCCAATCCACAAAAAGTTTATGATTCCTTCTTCATGAACTCAGGATATCCTTGACCTGGTATCTGGGTTCCTCAATGGCAGCTTGCTTTGGAAGTTTAGGACCTGGTGCTATACTTGGTGAATTTTTGCTTAAAATAATTCATACATGTTCACAATAGTCAATAAAGCAAGATGGTTTTTCGTTTCTGCATGTTTGATGACATTTCAAAATATAATGATCAATACATTTTGATTCATCATTTATAGATCACAGAGAAGGACTTTTCAGATTTGTGAAATTAATTGCTTGCGTTGGAGAAGTAATCTACAAGTGATCTAGGATGCATCTCATTCCTGTGGCAAAGTCGATTCCTGACTTAAGTCCTGTCTGGTACCGGAAGGGGTACCAATTTTCCAGAAGGCAGTTATCTGGGTGTCTTTGAAATAGCACAGACGTGACACCTCTTGATTCAATCAATCACACCTTTATTTGTTACATACACTGTTACATGGCCACAGACATAGACAGGGTGAGGACAGCCAGATGAGAGAAGTTAATTTGGGTCAAAAACTGTAAATGTGCACAGATTTTTACTGTCCATCACCGGTCTCCATTTTATCCAACCTCAGTTGAATCGCTGCCAGCCTCTCCCTGATAAAATCCAGTTTGCGGTCACAGATCATTAAATGAGTCCTGAAAGTTTTAAGTCCAGTCAACATTCCATTCCATTCGGTCAGCTTAGTGGGGCTTTGAGCACTGACCTGCTTTGATCAACCGAGATATCCGAGAGTTCCACATATTCCGATCAGCAGAATCCCAGTTATCAAAGTTCCAATTATGTAAATGTCCTCAACATCCTCCAGGGACAGGGCGGCCAGGCACACGATCCTCCACTTCACCCAGGAGTCCATCGTGTAGCCAGCAGCAAAAGTTCCTGCAGGACAGGTGGGCTCCCCCTAACCCACGCTCCTTGTCAGGAAAATGGTGTTAATTGCATTCAGAGACCAGTTGATCAGATCCATAGTTCCTTTTAAACGGAGAGAAGGACAATGAGAGCCTCTCGCAGACGAACACAGAGTGCTAGCTGGTAAACAAAGATAAGGGAGAGGAGAAAGAAGCGACTGTCTCTGCTGAAAGCAAGAGAGAAAAAGAGATGATCTCTTCCAGATCTTTGCTTAATGTAGGCCACCAACATTTTTTTCCTTTACCAGGTCTATGGTCGTATGAGCTCCAGGATGACCTGATCCAGGGGATGCATGAATATACATAGTGATTTCTTCCTGGAAGTGTGGATGAATTTATATTTTACACCATATTTTTACTGCTAGACAGTTTTTTTATTTATCTGATCCGCAGCGAAAACACTTCCTTGTTTTTTGCGTTACAGTGGACCTGACAATGGTAGGTGAGTCATGGTCACCCACTTTCTATGGTTAGCGCCAGCACCACCTTGTCTATACACTCTCCCAGATCGTTGCACACCCACAGCGTGTACCATAAAGTTCTGTGCATTTGACATTGCTTTAGCAATCGCAGATGGCAGACAGTGCAGCGACATATTGGATTATGGACTCACCAGCTTCCGAAATGTGTGTTGCTCCATAACCACATTCCGTTTCAGTGTAAAGTGAGCATTTAATGTGTGAATATCCTCTGTCCCTAGGTACCGAGAAAATGCAGCAGCAACGCTCTTTTCCTGTTTTCTGGTCATTCACTGTACCACCAGCAAGTAATTTTGGAACATCTTTTCCCATGTTTTGGACGGAAGTGATGGATCCCTTGGTGCAGGTAAGTATAAGTTTGGAAAAAACGCAGACAAAGCCATTTTTGTGGTACTCGTGGATGTTCAACTAGTCGCCAAAATGTTATGTTTGTGAAGTCAGATCACTCCGGTATCACATTCTCAAAGACCGCATGGGACACTTCTTCATTTGTTCTCTTTCTTCTTTCACTATCTTCACTACCACCCTCTAGTGGACCTAAGAAGCATTCTTATCAATACTGAACATAATAGTAGAACAGCAAAAATTGTATAAATGGCAGAGGAGTATACTTGATTACAAAGCTGGTTCAACCCTGACATGAGTTTTCCACTCTGTGGAAAATTTTAATATATTTAGTTAAGTTATGTTGACAGAATTGTCATATCTATGTAGTGTACCCTTTTAATCATGCAATTATAATGTGTATACTGTAATCTGTCACATTTTATATTATTTTACAAATGTAAAAGTGTTTCACATATTATTGTATTTTATAAACACCCAAAAAGTGTTTCAGTTCAATTTATGCAAATTGTATTGATTTTCATATAAATACATCAATAAAATATATGAAATACCCAGTGGACAACAAAGGTGTTGAATGTGTATATTTACCTTTTTACAAGAAAAGATAATTTAAATCATACATTTTATTTACATTTAATCAACCATCATTACTCACAGCAAATGGTGTACATTTTAGAACACTAATAAGTCCCTGAGGAAAATACATTTTTCTTATCTATAACTAATTAACGCAAATAATATAAAAAAATGAATTGTGTAATTTCAGTCGTTGGTGTTATTTCTGCTCATTCATGGGTCGAGAAACGTCTAGGTTACTTGCGTAACCCCATGTTCCCTGAATAGGGAACGGAGACGCTAGTCGGGATAAGACAGACTGAATGGGAGTGAATCCCCGTGAGAGCGACAGACCGAAAACTTTAACGGGCAAATTGATTTGCAGGCATAGGTCATTGATTAGCAATCAGCCGGGTATAAAGCCGGGCGTGACCTATGCTCACTATGAAATTTTCAGAGGAGCCGAACCTACTTACCTCTTGGCACCTCAGATCCATGACTTCTAGGGCATGGCAGAAGGGTAATATCAGGCAATGTATAAAATATCCTCTGTCCCTAGTGTCGCAGGAGAGGGATCACACAACAAGGTTGTAACAGAAAAGTGTCCCCAGAGGGTGGATTTATTAAGAATAAATACGTGAGGTGACAGAGTGCAGTCTTAGGTGCAATCTTCGTGCTGTCTTCTCCCTGGTGCGTTCCGGTGAGTGTTCCCGTGGTGTTCGTGCTCGTGCTCTGGCTCGGGTATGTGCTCGTGCTCTGGCTGTCGATCTCGTGGGTGGATCGGGCTTCGAGGAGGAACCGCTTTGGAACTTTCCCGGATCTCTGGAGTTAGAGAGAGAGAGAGAGATACGCTGCTGCGCTCGTCGGAGGTCATTCTCATTTTGAAGGCTCTCTGTCTCTCTCTTATGCTGCCGCGCTGATGAGGCGCGGCTGTTCCCGCTTCGCCCTTGATAGCGGGCTCCAGGTGTTCCGTGTTTATGCCAGGACCGCGCTGATTGGAATGGGCCTCCGTCACACTCCCCCCCCAAGCGTTGTCCTGGCGGTTCCTGAAACGCATCATAAACAGATTGGGGATTAGGGGTGGGTGGGGAGTGACCCCCGACAAACCTGCATATCCGGCCCAGATCCGGGATAGGCCGTCTGCGTTGGCGTTGTCGGCCCCGGCCCGATGGCGGACTTCAAAATGGAAGTCCTGGAGCGCAAGGAACCAGCGGGTCACCCGAGCGTTGGTCTCCTTTGCTCTGGCCATCCATTGAAGTGGGGCGTGGTCTGTTAGGAGGGTGAACCGCCGGCCCAGGAGGTAATACTTCAGCTCCAGGACTGCCCACTTGACGGCCAGGGCCTCCTTTTCGACGGCCGCGTACCGGGTCTCGGCCGGGTTCAGCTTCCTGCTGATGTAAATCACAGGGTGTTCCTCACCTTCCTGTACTTGGGACAGGACGGCTCCCAACCCTGTGTCGGAGGCGTCGGTCTGTAGCAGGAAGGGGCAGTTAAAGTCAGGCGCTCGGAGTACCGGTTCCGTCGTGAGCGCCTGCTTTATGCTCCGGAACGTCCCCTCCAGTTCCGGAGTCCATTCGATCTTCTCCGGCTGCCCCTTCCTGGTCAGGTTTGTCAGGGGGGCGGCTAAAGAGGAGAAGTTGGGGATAAAGCACCTATAATATCCCGCCAACCCCAGGAAGGCTCGTACCTGGGTTTTTGTGGTGGGACGAGGTGCCTCTTGAATGGTTTGGACCTTCTTATCTTGGGGCCGGATCACTCCCCGTCCCACACGGAACCCCAGGTACGATGCGTCGGCTTGCGCCAGGTGACATTTTTGGGGGTTGACGGTCAGTCCGGCTCCCCGGAGCTCCGTGAGCACCCTCCGCAGACGGTCCAGGTGGTCATCCCATGCCTCCGAGTGGATGACCACATCGTCCAGGTAGGCCGTGGCGTAGGGCTGGTGTGGGCGGAGCAGGACGTCCATCATCCGCTGGAAGGTGGGAGGGGCTCCATGAAGGCCGAACGGGAGACGGCGGTATTGCCACTGGCCCGATGGCGTGGAGAAGGCGGTCTTGGGCCGGTCTTCTGCGGCCACTGGCACCTGCCAGTAGCCCTTTGTGAGGTCAAGGGTGGAAATGTAACGTGCCTGTCCCAGGCGATCCAGGAGCTCATCCACCCGGGCATGGGGTAGCCGTCGAATTCAGACACCTCGTTGAGCCGGCGGAAGTCATTGCAGAAGCGGAGGGTGCCGTCGGGTTTAGGAACCATCACGATGGGACTGGACCACGGGCTCCGGGATGGTTCGATTATCCCCAACTTCAGCATGTGTTGGACTTCCTCCTCTATAGCCTGCCGACGGGCTTCCGGTACTCTGTAAGGCCGCTGCCGGACGATCACTCCTGGTTGAGTTCGGATGTGGTGTTCCACGATGTTGGTCTGCCCAGGCTGATGGGAGAACACATCCTGGAACTGAATGACCAGGTGCTGCAGCTCCTTCTTCTGGGCAGCCGAGAAGTCGTCATTGGTATCCACAATCAGCGGGGAGCAGGAGGCGAGTGCGGCGACCGCGGCGAGCTGGTCTCTGGTCCCCACCCACTTCTTCAGGAGGTTGATGTGATAGAGCTTTTCTGGCTGTCTCCTTCCAGGCTGTCGAACTCTATAATTGACCTCGCCGACCTTGGCCGTGATGGTATATGGCCCTTGCCATTTTGCCAGAAACTTGCAGGCCGAGGTGGGGACCAGGACCATCACTCGGTCACCCGGCTGGAACTCTCTGGGTTGGGCTGCCCGGTTGAAGTGCCGTTGTTGCTGTTGCTGCGCCTGAACCAAGTGTTCCCGGACTAATGGCATGACCCGCTCGATGTTCTTACGCATCTGGGTCACGTGTTCTACCACAGAGCGGAGCGCTACCGGCTGCTGCTCCCATGCGTCTCGGGCGACATCCAGGAGCCCCCTCGGCTGACGGCCAAACAGTAGCTCAAAAGGTGTGAACCCGGTGGAGGCCTGGGGCACCTCTCGGATCCCGAACAGGACGTACAGGATCATCTTGTCCCAATCTCGCCGGTCATCCGCTGCCACCCTTTTGAGCATTGTCTTCAGCGTTTGGTTAAATCGTTCGACAAGGCCGTCAGTCTGGGGGTGGTAGACGGAGGTACGGAGCTGGTCGACTTTTAGCAGCCGGCAGAGGTCAGCCATCAGCCGGGACATGAAGGGGGTTCCCTGGTCAGTCAGTATCTGGCTGGGGATACCCACCCGGCTAAATAGTAGGAACAGCTCGTGTGCGATGTTCTTTGCTGTAGCTTTACGCAGGGGCACGGCTTCCGGGTACCGGGTGGCGTAGTCTACGACGACCAGGATGTGCTCGTGGCCTCGGGCAGACTTCGGCAGCGGCCCTACCAAGTCCATTCCAATCCTCTCAAAGGGCACCCCTATGATGGGGAGTGGAATTAGCGGACTGGGGGGAGGCGTCCTTGGCGATGTCTTCTGGCAGGTGGGGCATGCCCGGCAGAATGCTTTGACCTCGCCGTCAATCCCCGGCCAATGGAAACGGTCCCTGATCCGTTGGGCTGTGTTGGCCGCTCCCAGGTGCCCCGCCATCGGATGGGAGTGCGCTAGCTCCAGGATGGTCTCCGTCTTCGACCGGGGGACGACGAGTAGCTCTTTGACCTCCCCCCGTCGCTCTGCGACGCAGTAAAGCAGACCCTCCTTTACGATGAAGTACGGGAGAGGATGGGGTCCGGGTTGGAGCTCCTGTCCTTCAGCCACGCGCACTTGAGCCCAACAGTGCTTCAGTCGATCGTCTTCGTGTTGGGCGCGGCTGAAGGACCCCCCTCGCGTAACTCTCTGAAAGACATCATAGAACAGGTTAGCCGAGGGGGGGGCGGACTCACCATCTCTCCCGCTATCCGTCGACAAGGTGACAGCCTGGTTGATCGAAGCCTCCTCCTGCGACGACGTTGGGCGGCTCCCTTCATGGCTGACGGGTCGGCGGTTGGCGGCGGTGAGCAGGTTGTCGAACCCGGGGAAATTCCTGCCGAGGAGTACGGGTACCGGTAGGTTCTTCACCGAACCCACCTCGACCATCCAGGTTTTCCCTCGAGCCTGGAGCTGGATTTGGTGGGCCCTCACGTCTCTGGTTTCCCCATGCACGCAGGTCAGACGGAGTATGGCGTGGGTGTCAGGACGAGGTGGGAGGAGCTGGCTCCTCAGCAGGCTCACTGAACTCCCCGAGTCCAGCAACGCCTGGTAGCGACGCCCATTTATCCTCACCGCCACTCCCGGGGCTCCTTTGGGCAACCGACGATGGAATCCACAACCCGCCAGCCATTTCTTCCGGGGTGGTGATGGTGGTTCCGTGGGCGTCGGTTTGTCCTGGAGAAGGGGAGCCGCCGGTCTCCTTTCTGGTCGCGGGGTGCCCTCTGGCGGTCGCGGGTCCTGGACCACCCTCTGGGGGTACGATGACGCGCGCTCTCCGAGTTCCTCGGGGTGAGCCACCTCCGCCAGCTCAATGGCCTCCACGGCCTCCCATAATGTGGATGGGTTCCGCATCCGTATGGCCTGTCTCTACGCACGGGGTAGAGCCCTTAGTAACTTGTCCAGTGCCACACGTTCCACAAGCTGGCTGGCGGAGGGGTTTCTGGACAAGCCCAGCCTAGCGAGGATCTCCTTCTTGAGCTCCCCATAGTCCTCACGTTATTCATTTCTAGTGAGAAGAAGGCGCATTGTGCCTCGCCGGTCAGTAGCGGCGCCAGCGCCCGTGCCCACTCCTCACGTGGCCACCCTTCTTGCACTGCTGTGGATTCGAACATGGACAAGTAAGCTTCGATATCATCACGCGGGGTTAGCCTCTGTAGGACCCGCGCAGCTTGTGTTCTAACGTCTAGCAGCTGGATTTGCTGGGCGCTGGCGCCCTGAAGCTCGCTGACCCTCCGGTTTATCTCGCCCTGCTGCTTGGCGAGGAACTCCACGATCTGCTGATGTTTTAAGCTTACTTCCACCAGGTGCTTCACAAGATCTTCCATCGTTCTGGAGAGCGGCGTGCACCGTACTTAATCCTGAATCCACTGAAAAATTTGAGAGAAAAAAAAAAAAAAAAAGAAAAAAATTAGGCAGTGTTAGAAGTCCGGGGTGATGAAGGCTTGTGTGTGATCCCCCCTTGGGTGTTATACCCGCATTCTCCACCAGTTGTCGCAGGAGAGGGATCACACAACAAGGTTGTAACAGAAAAGTGTCCCCAGAGGGTGGATTTATTAAGAATAAATACGTGAGGTGACAGAGTGCAGTCTTAGGTGCGATCTTCGTGCTGTCTTCTCCCTGGTGCGTGCCGGTGAGTGTTCCCGTGGTGTTCGTGCTCGTGCTCTGGCTCGGGTCCGTGCTCGTGCTCTGGCTATCGATCTCATGGGTGGATCGGGCTTCGAGGAGGAACCACTTCGGAACTTTCCCGGATCTCTGGCGTTAGAGAGAGAGAGAGAGATACGCTGCTGCGCTCGTCGGATGTCATCTCTCCTGTGAAGGCTCTCTCTCTCTCTTATGCTGCCGCGCTGATGAGGTGCGGCTGTTCCCGCTTCGCCCTTAATAGCGGGCTCCAGGTGTTCCGTGTTTATGCCAGGACCGCGCTGATTGGAATGGGCCTCCGTCACACTAGGTACAGAGAAAATGCAGCAGCAACGCTCTTTTCCTGGTTTCTGGCCATTCACTGTACCACCAGCAAGTAATTATGGAACATCTTTTCCCATGTTTTGGACGTAAGTGATGAATCCCTTGGTGCAGGTAAATATAAGTTTGGAAAAAACGCAGATGAAGCCATTTTTGTGGCACTCGTGGATGTTCAACTCGTCGCCAAAATGTTATGTTTGTGAAGTCAGATCACTCCGGTATCACATTCTCAAAGACCGCATGGGACACTTCTTCATTTGTTCTCCTTCTTCTTTCACTATCTTCACTACTACCCTCTAGTGGACCTAAGAAGCATTCTAATCAATACTGAACATAATAGTAGAACAGCAAAAATTGTATAAATGGCAGAGGAGTATACTTGATTACAAAGCTGGTTCAACCCTGACATGATCCATGACTTCTAGGGCATGGCAGAAGGGTAACATCTCCGTTCCCTATTCAGGGAACGTGGGGATACGCAAGTAACCTAGACGTTCCCTTTCAGTCGGTCCCGGAGACGTTAGTCGGAATAAGACAGACTGAATGGGAGCCTTTGTAAAGCGCCATGCCCGAAGTCCATCCAAACAGGATGTAACTATCGTTGACGTGGAAGTTGTCCAACACCGAGAGCGTTAGCTGTCCTTGGTTGAGGCAAGACGAACAAAAGGAGGGGACCCTTTGACCCGTAGGGAGGGGTGTGCGGAGATCGTGTCGAGGCCTGAAGGGCTGCCGGCGGGTCATCATTCTGCAAGACAAAATTGGCAGAGACGGGGGTTATCGTTACTCAACTAGTCAGGGGGGGTAACGGGACGGGTTCATACTAGCCGCCTGGAAGGGAGCTGTATAGACAACACAGAAAGGTAGCGCCGAGGGGGGACTCCCAGAACTGGACCCTAGTTCTGCTGGGGCTGGGCCGAGGCAAGTCAGATGCTCCGCTCAGTCAGATGCCGGAGGGGAGGGAGGAAAACAGAGCCACCCAAGAGGGGGGGCTCATCCTAGGGTACTGCTCCAGAAGGGAGAGTACTGCAAGCTTAAACCTGCTCCGCTCCCTGAGGGCGACTGCCACCACTCAGGACTGCAGAGGGAACGGAGCCTACGTCGAGGTTGTAGAACCTGACGAAATTGTTAGGTGTAGACCTGCCCGCAGCTCGACATATGTCGGCGAGTGAGATCCCTCTAGCCAATGCCCAAAAGGCAGCAACGCAGCGAGTGGAGTGGGCCCTCAGATGGAGAGAGCAGGGAATCTCACATGCCTCATAAGCAAGGCGAATGGCCTCCACTAGAGAGTGAGCAAGCCATTGCTTGGAGATCGTGGAACCCCGACGCTGGCCTCCGAAACAGAGCTGCGGAGCTCCCGGGTTCTGTCCAGGTAGATCCGGAGGGCTCTCACTAGACATAACAAACCCTGGGCTGGGTCTGCCTCCTCCCACTGATTTCCCTTCAACCCGAAGGTGGAAGGCGGAAATAGCAGTGGCGTAGACCTTGAGGGACGAAGGGGACAGCGATCCAATCTCTCCTGGAGGAAGGTCAAAACGACTCTAAAGGGACACGTCCTGGGGTCTTCTTGGTGGGAAGAGCACCGACCCCATTTGCCAGCGTAGCACGCTTGAGTACCGACCCCATTTGCCAGCATAGCACGCTTGAGTACAGGGGGCTAGTGCATGGTCTAGTGTTCTCACCACGGAGGGTGGAAGAGGCTGGGGGTCAATGTCCAAATATGCCATACGTGAAGGGCCCAGAGGTCTGGCCGTGGTTGCCTGTATACCCCCCCTCTGTGTCAGGAGATCTGGACTCAGGGAGATCGGCCAAGGCTGTCATGAGCGCTGAGAGGTCTGGCAACCAGGCTCTGTTCGGCCAGAGGGGCGCGACCAGAAGCAGTTCGCGCTTGTCTTCCCTGACCTTGCAGAGTAACTGTGCTAGAAGGCTCACTGGGGGAAACGCGTTTAAGCGTTTCTTCCTGGGCCAGCAGTGGGCCAGCGCATCTGTCCCGAGAGGAGCCAGGGACAGGGAGTAGAAAAGCCGGCAATGGGTGTTCTCGCGGGAGGCAAACAGGTCTACCTGGGCCTCGCCGAAGATATCCCAAATTTGCTGAACAGCCCGAGGCTGGAGTCGCCATTCTCCCGCCGTGGGGTGGAACCTGGACAGCGAATCCATGATCCTGTTGCACTCCCTGGGGATGTGTACGGCTTTGAGCGACAAAAGTCTGCTCTGACTCCAGAGGAGCAGCTGTTGGGCGAGGTAGTGCAGGCCAAGGGAGTGTACACTGCCCTGGTGGTTGATGTACACTACAACCACGTTGCTGTTTGTCCTGACCAGCACGTGCCGACCCCGGAGGAGCGGGTCGAAGTGCCAGGGTGACTGCAACTAGCTCGAGACGGTTGATGTGCCAGCGAGATAACCGTCCATTCCAGGAACCGGGCTCTCGGTGTGAACCGCACACGGCGCCCCAACCGGTCTTGGAGGCATCGATGGTGACCACCACGCAGCTGGAGGAACTTGTTAGAGGCACTCCGGATCACAGGAACCACACCGACTTCCAGACCTTCAGGTAAGGGAGCGTGCCTGTCGTGGACAGGCGGAGCTCTCCCCCACGCCATGCCCAACTCGGAACTCGCGAGAGAAGCCATAGCTGAAGTGGTCGCATATGCAGGAGCCTGGGTTGAATAACTGGGGCTGCGGCTGCCATATGCCCCAGGAGCCTCAGAAATAATTTCAATCCAACCACTTGTCGAGAGTTCACCGCCGACAGGGCGGCCAGCAAGGCCCGGGCGCGATCTACCGACAAGTGCGCCCGCATGCTCTCGGAGTTCAGCTCCATCCCGAGAAAAGAGATGACTCTCACTGGAGTGAGGCGGCTCTTTTCCCAGTTGACCTTCAGACCCAGATGGTTTAAGTAAGAGAGCACCTTGCCCCAGTGTCGAATCAGCTGCTCCCTGGACAAGGCTATGAGGAGCCAGTCGTCGAGGTAGTCCAGGATCCGAATGCCTGCCCCGCGAAGCATGGCTAGCGCTGCCCTGGTAACCTTTGTAAAGGTGTGAAGAGAGAGGGCAAGACCGAAGGGTTTCTGTACAAACAGAACCAGAGGAAGGGTCTGTGTCTCAGTACCACTTCTACCTGAAAGTACGCGTCCTTCAGGTCGATTGTTGTGAACCAATCTCCAGAACGGATGCACGGTAGAATGCAGCGGACCTTCAGCATCCGGAACCGAAACTTGGCCAGGTGACATTTCAGACGCCTCAGGTCCAAGATTGGTCGCATTCCGCCTGCTTTTTTGGGGACCAGGAAGTATGGGCTGTAAAACACACGCTCCACATCGGCAGGAGGGACTGGCTCGTCTGCACCTTTCATCAAAATGGCGTCTGTCTCCTCTCACAGGAATGAGGCGTCTGTCCGAGGGACAGGGGTGTGCACCACGCCTCGAAACCTGGGGGCTATCACAAACTGAATCGTGTAGCCCTGACAGATTGTCCGGACCACCCACCGAATGCTTGCCCCCGCAGAGGTTGGCTAGCGCTGCCCTGGCAACCTTTGTAATGGTATGAAGGTAGAGGGCAAGACCGAAGGGTTTCTGTACAAACAGAACCTGAGGAAGGGTCTGTGTCTCGGTACCACTTCTACCTGAAAGTACGCATCCTCCAGGTCGATTATTGTGACCCAATCTCCAGAACGGATGCACGTGGGACCTTGCCTCGGTGTTTACCGAGGAACCAATCATCCTACTGCGACGGCGCTGAGCAGGAGGGCGCCGGCACCTCCAGCCCAGTTGCGGAGGGTGGCAGCGCTGAGCCGAAAGAACGCAAAGATTGTGCCCCTTCCGATGCTGCGAGGGAGAGGAGCTCATCAGCAAGGTCACACCAGGGTCCGGGCAACACTGAAGCGCTATCCGAGTCTCCCGCAGACCAGAATTCTGGGGATGGTGTGAGGAATCACCTGACACCGCTCAACCCAAAACATCCATTGAGGTTTCAGACAAACCTCCCTGAGTCGTAGGTTCACCCAAAGCCGAAGCTCCGGTGTTCTCTTCCTCGAAGAAAGACCGCCTGTGCCTCAGCGTGCGGCCCGGCAGAGCGTTGCAGTGCAAACACTCACGGAACCCCAAACACTCCATGCATCTATTGTGACCGTCTTTCGACGAGATAAACCCACCACAGCCAGGAGTCATGCACGTTTTGCTCATCGTGTCGTGAAAAATGGACAGGATATGAGAAAACGGTGACAATACTGGACAGGCTTTGCCAAAAGGATTAGAGGTGCGCGGTACGGTGGCTTGCTATCTGGGCTAGCAGAGGACAACACCGGGAAGCCGAGGTAAGCAACCGACTAATCACTTTCAGCTAGCGTCAAAGTAGATAAGAGAGTCACACTCAATCCGTTCCGGAGGAAAATTGCTTAGTGAGCGTAGGTCACGCCCGGCTTTATACCCAGCTGATTGCTAATCAATCACCTACACCTGGCAAAATTCAGATACATGCAATGTTTTGTGTTTTTTTTCACAGTCTTTCTTGCTAAACTGCAGGAATGATCAATTTAGCCCTAAAACTTAAATGCCAGTGCGTTTAACATCAAAACGACTTGGTTCTCTGCATCACTATTACACCAGAACTAAGTTTACACTCCAACGCCAGAACCAGAAGAGTCAAATGAGGAAGTGTGAAATTGATCTATTAAGTCACATCAGCAACACTGGCTCCCTAACCTGTCCACCCTTTTGTGCCAAAGACTGCTTGAATTTTCAAAGCCACCCTTTGTAAGTGTTCTTGGAACTGGTCCTGGGAATGGAAGGGTTGCTTTCACACTTGCAAAAACTGCCATTCCTGGGGCCAAGTTTGTAGAGAAATGGATCGTGGATCCCAGTGTGAAAGGCCTCTTGACAACAGACAAATTTCTGTCGGCATTGTGGAGCTTAGCACGAACTGTTTTCGAGTGTGTTTTCAGGAATTGTGCAGTCGATGGGCGCGAGTCCGTAGGCTGGCTCATCTGTCCTTTTTGGTGCTCTGAAGTGCACTCATTGCACCCTCTTTGCACCCTAGATGCTGTCTTTAGTGAAGCCAGAATCGGGGCAGGCTCTATGTGCCCTTATAACTGTGTAACAGAGCTACCGTCTCGAGCCTGGGATCCGCTCAAAGTCTGCAATGCGAGTCTGTCCATTATGCTTGGTTCAGCATCTGCACAGTTCTATGTATCAGATCACTAGACGCTCTGAAACATCAACACTTCGTGCCTCTCTTCTGTCTCGCACTGAATTTGAGACGCTCTTATAGGGCTATATCCATGCTTTTCCTCATTAAATCACATCACTAACAGCTGCCTCATAAAAGTTCAGACATTTAGCACCTCAAAATTAGACCACTTAGATGATTTGTTAAAAACAGTCATTCCATACTCATTCATAAAAACAATTGTATTTAATAATACAAAAAAAAAACATGTAGTGCTCTCATTGCAATTTTTGACCCGGTCACAAGTATATTCTTTTGTATTATAGTCAATCTCCCCCGTGAAACACACAGTTTATTTATTTCACCATGATTTTATACAAAGAGTATTTGAGTTGTTCTTAATCCTGTTTGTTATGGCTTATAATGAATAAATTGCAGTATTTTAGTTACATAGATTTGTGTTGTGGATTTGACAAATTGCTTTTGAATTAATTTACTTCCTTTTATATCAATGTGCGGCCCAAGAGCTCATCACATCTTGCGAGCTAGGGATCGTAACAGGGAGAACTTGGAAGACCAGAGCCACAGTTCTTGCAAAGGCCTGAAGTGGCAGACCATGGAAAATCTCAGATAAGCAGAGGCACAGGATGGTGGTAACAGTCAAGCCAACCCACAGACCAACTCTAAAGACTTACAACATCATCTTGCTGCAGATAGTGTCACTGTTTTGCAATCTTTGCTGCTCCTCTGCTTAGAGTAGTTGCTCAGTTGGCTGGCAAGCAATGTAAGGCATCCGTTCAGGGTCTGGGAGAGTCTTGGACTGAGGAATGTCAGCATAGCTTTGATTCTTTGCAAGAGAAGCTTACCTCTGCACCAGTACTAGCCTCTGTAGAGTTCTCATTATCCTTTATTCTCAAGGTTGATGCATGTCAAGTAAGTTTGGGCCCATAGCCTTCACAAGCAGAGGGTTGAGTCCAGCAGAACGAAATATGTCAAACTACAGGTCAATGAAGCTAGAGTTACTAGGTCTTCAGTGAGTACTAAATGTAAAATGTAAATAATTCCTCCTGGGACATAAGTGTACAGTTTTCACGGATAACCTGTTGTGTCACCTGTCCACTTCTAAATTAGGAGTGGTAGACCAGCGCTGGGTTGCTCAACTGGCTTCTTTTGACTTTGAGCTTAAGAATAGATCTGGTAAAAGTAATCGTCAACATCACCCGAGTTACGAGGTATTAGCAGCTGTGGCCCCCTTCATGATCACTCTATATCTGCTGCAACAAGTCCAGTTTTTTTGGTTCATCTGAGGCTACTTAGGCCACCACTAATGCTTTGCCATTCCACATGCAGGAGATCATGGCCCTTCTGGAGGCAGACCCGATTATACAGGAAGCTGCCTCCTTCTGGTGATCAGGACGCCATCCCATTTATGAAGAGCGCAGGCAATTGATGCCCTCTGCATTAGTGCTACTTCAGCAGTGGGAAAGATTGGTTGAAAGGAAAGGCTTGCTCTACCAAAGGGTCCACCGCTCGGATGGCATGGAGGTTGTCTTTCAGATGCTCCTGCCAGGCACACTACTGGGGAGAGGTTCTAACAATGCTATACCAAGAGCATGTCCACCAGGGGGTGGAGATAACATTGGCCCTGTTGCTTTCCCGATGTATATGTTGACTGGTGTTTTCAGTAAGTACTCACTCGCTATTCCAGTACAGTGGGTCAAATCTTAGCAACAGAGTGGTTTTGTAAGTGTGGTATGACCAATGTGAGCACTTTAACAGGATCCTACATGGTCTGTTGGGCACTCTCTCAACATCCCGGAAACAGCAGTGGACATCCAGTCTGATGCAGGTTTTTTATGCTTATAATACTACAGCACATCAGTGCACTGGGGGTACACCATTCTTTGTGATGCTTGGACAGCATCCTAGACTTCCTGTTTGTTTTTCTCTTGGGTAGAGTACAGGATCCTGTTAGGGGAGAGGTCCATGACTGAATCCTTGAACAGCAGACTAGGTTGCGTCTGGCATTTGAGGGAGCAAAAGAAAGGATGCAAGCTGCCAACGAGTCACCGGAAGCAAGCTCATGATGGTTTGTGATCTGCCTCTTAAGGAGTGAGAAGTACTTTTGCTGCATGAGCAGGGTTTCCGAGGGCACAATAAAATCCAATAAAATGTATGGAGCTCCGTAAACTATGTGGTGTTGAAGACAACTGTGGATGGAGGACCAGTCTACACTATTGCCCCAGATCAGACCAGGGTTCGTAAGGTTCATCGTTCCAGCATCAAAGCCCTGGTTGGGGCTAACCCCTCTGCATTTGTCACGATTCAAGACAGAAGACCCAGTTGCGATATATCAGAGAGTTTATTAGTTCTTGTAGACTGAGCAGGTTGCAGGAAAAGAACAAAATCCAACAAAAAGGGTCTCAACAGCAAAGCCAGGAACAGGATCTGAGACCGGGTGGAAGAGCTCACGCCTGCACAAAAAAAACATAAAAGGCAAATCAGGAGTCTTCTAAAAACTTGGTCTTACAGAGTAGACGTGGAAACCTGAGTCAACATATGCGCACACACTTAACAATGACCTCACGAGCGTGAGATCCTTATAAAGTGCACAGGTGATTGCGGACGGGGCAACACCTGCGCGCGGTTAGAGCAGCGCCCGCGTGAGCGAGCGAGGATTGAGTGAGTGAGTGAGTGAGCGAGTGAGTGGACGAGCAGAGAGAGAGAGAGAGAGAGAACAAGCGCGAGCATGAGCGCTTATGACAGCATTAACCTCTTAAGCCTGAGAGTCCCCGGTAGCGGGGACTTGCCCCCTTTGTGCATTACATTTTCGCTCATAGCTCACTAATCCTGAGAGTAACCCACACATATTACCTATATAGTCATATATAGTCCTTCACATGTAGTGGTTACAATTGATTGTGTTTATTTGCTTCGTTATAAGTAAAATAAGGAGATATTAGAGGAAACATGTCTTTTTTTAGGCGGAGTTCATTTTTGGCCATTCCAACATCAATTGCTCTTACCCAGTGTTCTTGACTGTCAAATTAACTCATCCACACCACTCCCCAAGAACCTATCTTCATTTTGATACCAAGATTTGCAGTTTAGACCTTGTAAAAGCTGAGAAATGCCTAATAAAGTGAAGGTATAGGATTTTCGGAAAATAGGCCTCAGGGCTAAAGAGGTTAAACTTAAATAGAAGTTTTGGATAAGTGTAATGACTGTGAGGAGGATTCTTCCACTGAGGAAGATTTGGTCCCCCTGTGTTCCACTGCCATAATTACGTATTAATCTTCCCCCTTTGTCAGTAAAAGACCTGCCAGGACCAGTGCAACCAGTACCTACTCCCTCAGTTGCTGGTGCAGTAGTTGTTCGTAGGTCAACTCATTCAACCACTGGTCAGCACTTCAACCGTTACCATTAACTGAATCTCCATCTCCTGATCCACAAATAAGGGTAGTCCCTGGTTTACCAAGTTTTTGGCCTTGGTGTTAGTTGTTTGCTCATCATCACAGGCGACGATGAAAAAGGGGAGGGGTAGAATGTGGCAAGTCGAGGTCTATTGCCCCAGTGCTTCACCTTGTTTTTGTTATTATTTTATTGCTTACCAGCTACGGATTGGTAAGTGTTACTCGGGGGTGCGTATAATTGAGAGTGTTAACTGATCTCCTGATGACTTAGGCTTGCTGCAAAAGTGATAACAGGCACGCTGTTTGTATGCAGTTTGGGCATATCAGCTGGCCACTTAACATCGCTGCCCTGGTAAGCATGCTGGTTCATGTTCATTGGTGCAATAGTACTGCAAGCATGATCGTTATGCAATGTTTATTTAATTACGGAGAGCGACGGCACACTCCACTCCTCTCTGCACTATTGTTTTCCTCCTACACAACTTGTCTACATCGCAGTACACTTGTTTGGCTGCTTCAACTCTCATAATGCCCTTTTACAGCTGCCATTAAGTCCAGTTGTAGTGATTGTGGCCCCAGTGTTGCCTGCTCGTTTAATTTGGGGACTTATAACCAATCCAAAAAGATACACATTAGTGGCGACAGAGCCCCGATGCACAGAAGTTTGCACTGCAATGTTCTATTCAATTTGCATTGAATCCGACAACACCAAATACAAGCTAACACCGATTACGACTCATTTTAAAAGGGAAAGAGAAGACAGAGACCATAGTTTATGACAATCAATCTTTATTTTACAAAAGCATTTAAAGAATTTTAAAAGAGAAACAGTCCCTTGGGGTACCACCAGAGGGCATGAAAGTTGCTACTGAATGTTCTGTATAGGAAAACCTCTCACTACAAGGGTTCTATGGCCAGGTGTTGGCGAGAGCTGGCTCTCATTTTCACTACAATAATCATTAGCATTATACAATACATTTATAGCCCAAACACTTCATAATATTTAAAATACACAGTATACACACGCACACACGGCGGTCACAAGATTAACATCATCCAAGGAACGGGAGCGTACTAGGGCTCTTTTCTAATTCTAAAGTGCAATATAATCACCAGTGCACACACACCACACACTCACAGGTGAAATCACTACACAGAAAATCATTTTTGGTTTTCTTTCCTTCATTTTCCTGCCCTCTCATTCCCTTTTGGGGTAACGGGGGTCTGCTGATCTCCAACTCACATTGGGCCAGAGGAAGGGGCACACCCTGAAGAGGTCACCAGTCCATCGCAGGGCAACACACAAGGGGAATTTAGATTCTTCAATTAACCTGACGCATGTATTTGGGATTGTGGTGGAAACCTGAGTACCCGAAAGAAACCCAAGCAAACGCAGGGAGAACATGCAAACTCCTTCCAGGAAATGCAACAGCAGGCCGCCGATAACATTAAATTGTTAAAATGTATGAATTATATATTAATTAAAAGAATCTGAACTGATGTCGGCGATACTGAGCTCGATCACAAAACCTTCAGTATTGCCCAGCCCTAGTCCAACATACCTTCTGCCTGAAACCAGATTCTAATTGAAAGCTGTTGGGCTTGAATATTTGATTATATGATTAACACATATCCCTGTGTTTGTCTTTATTATATTTAACTGAACATTCTTATCCAGACAACAAAACTTAACTCTTAACTATCACTATAGTCATTAGTGGAGCCAGTGCTCTCAAGGAAAGTGAAAAATTTTAACTGTAGAGGGTGACCACTAGAGGGCAATGTCGTATAACAAAGGAATGTAGATCCCAAGCTCAGCCAGAAAGGATGTAAATCGTTCAATAATTAATTTTGTCTATAGCTACCATTATTTATTATAAAATACTAAAATACAATTCAGATGATATATTGTCTCTCTCTTAATGTCTTTTGCAGTGTTAAGGACGGTTTATATTGTTAATAGCTGTATAAATGTTTTATAATACCAGTATGATTTAATTATCATTATTATGTTATTATATATATAATGAATGTTTTAGCATTCATACAAATGTGTTAATCCATAACGCTTAATTTCAAATAACCAGTCAAATCCAGTTTACATTCTTTAAAACTGTATTATTACATGTGTTCGTTAGAAATGCTGTATAATATTGAAACAGAATTTTGCGATCTAGAGAATCTATCCTCTCGTAAACAACACTGTGTCTACGTTTGAAATATGATTCCAAAACCATCGTATTTTTCCTCAAACTCAACAGAACCGTCATATTCTTATGCTATTAAGTTGCCTTTGCTCACAATAGCAAGTTTTCAGTGATTTAAAAAGCAAATGAAACTTTGCTCGGTGTAGGGTGTAACTGAAACCGTTGAACAGGAAGTGCATTCAGGAGCACGTACGCTCGGGCGCGAGCACGCAGGCCCCGGTTCGTGTGTGAGCTGATGGTTAGCAGAGTGTCTGTCTGCCAGGGCGAGCTCAAGCTGGAGTCTGTGAGGCTGTGGGTGATCGGAGAAGAGCTTTATCTCCTGTTGACATGAGGAGGAGGGAGACTCTTTTCAAAGCCCGCTCCTGCAGTTACAGCAAGAAAACAATAATGAACTACAGGAAAACAAAAGGAAGCAAGATGACATCACTGCATTTAAAACTTCAGTGGAGCAGTGTAAAATAGTGTAGAAAGTGGAGGTGTAAAATACACCTTCAGCCACATGTACCTAAATAAATTCCTTTTGCGTTTTCCTCAAACACGCGCTTGGAAATAAAGCTCATTCTGATTCTGATTATTGCAAACCGAGTTTGATGATGGGCATAAGTCCGTTGGTTGCCGCCCTATGTCACGCTTAAAGTGAAGTGAACTAATAATTCTCTGAAAGTTGTGAATCGTCTGGAAAAGCGCACTTTTAAACTCATTGCTATTATTATTATTATTATTATTATTATTATTATTATTATTATTATTATTATTATTATTATTATGTACTTAGAAATGTTTACATGTCTCAAAACATCAGTGTAACCTGTTACAAAATAGCCAAAAATGTCTAGTACTAAGATAAAAACTGTCGAAAACTCAAAGTTTTAAGCTAACTCTACATTATTTTTTAGTTTACCGCCCAAAATTGTGAAAGTTTAAGAGGAAAAAGTAATTTGTTCACATTTAAAGATACACATTTTCTGAACTCACGTTAAATGCACACATGCTGCTCCAGGAAGGTCAGCAGTCCATCACAGGGTCATGCTCGTGTCCAAAGAGTCTCGTCTGGGTGATGTTCTTCTGACGGGCAGCTGAAGTCACGGTCAGCTCCTGCGACACTGCTGCGAGTTGCGTTCTTTTATCGCTTTCGATGAAGGAAACCTGGAGTGTTTGGTGATATGGCAAAAATGTAAACTTTTACTGAGTAAAACCCAAATAATAAATCAGTTCAATTAGGTTGGACAAAAACCGACACTGAAAATTTAAATAAAATTCTTAAAAATAACTTCTAAATAAAAAATAAATAAATAAATAAATAAATATATAATTGAAATTAATATTTGCCTTAACTGCTATGCTAAAGTAATGGTTGTGAATAATAATAGTTGTATGAAATAATAAACAGACATTCTGTGCTAAATGTACAATTTACTGACAATCACACCCAATATTCAAATCTAGTTTGAACAAGTTAAAACAAGCGCTTAAACGACCAGTGAGATAAAGGTGCAGGCATGACCCAATAACACTTACTTACTGTGATCTGAAAACTGCTGTTTTAAGCCCAAGTATTTTTAGCACTGTGTTTAAAATCTATATAGACACAAGATATAGCGATAGAAGCAGTTGGGCTCAATCCGACTGCTGGGTTTTCTGAGATGAACGTAATCTTCACAAGCTGTGCAAATGTAAATGCCATAGAATTATTAAATGTTTCAGATATTAGTCTAACATGTCAAACTATTTAAACTCGATTACCAAACTGCAACAAAGCAAAACAACATCTGTTCACAACAACCCAATAACGTGTGCCTCATTGTCTAAATTATTTTCTATAAATAGATAAAAGAATAATTTCAAACTCCTTTGACGGAGTTTATTAAAACGTGTCAACTTTACCAGTTTTAAAGAAAACGAAACCATTCACTTAAAAAACACTTAAAAAATATTCTTTTTAGTGAGATGAAAACTTTTATAAGCAAAATCTTTACAAAATAGTAAAATCTTTACCAAACATTTTCAAACCTGTATCGAACGGAGATCTGAATAAGAACGAGAGGAATTCGTTTCTGTTTCTGTTTCAAAGCTAAACTTTTGTTTATGAATTTTTAAAAACATGAAGAAACGGATCTTTCATTCCCTGTTGTTTCTTTTTATGGATTAAAAAAATCCGAGTATAGTTGTAAAAAAGTTTTTTGTCCAGGGCTTGATAATACAAATGAAAAATTGATTTCACACAGATTCGACGGTTTAAGTTTGGTTTTCTTCTCAAAGCTCTTTCCCTTGCAGTTTACGAGCAATTCTGAGTTATTCGTGGGATTGCTTTTAAAAATGACGACAACAATTTTATTCAATAGAACTAATTAAATCTCACTTATTTGAATTATTTTAATACAAGTCATCGCAATGGATATTTGATTTTCATCTTAGTTGTTATGCTTATAAAACTTTAAAAGGATAAACGTGCATATATTTCTATATTAATATAAGACAAACAAAACTCGGCATGGCTTGTAACAAGCAGAAAGCGTAATTTTATTAACTGTTGATAAACGTAAAAACGTGTATTTGCATTTATTTCTTTTTAGTGATTTGGTTAAAGTCATTAGGTAAATAAATATTTTAAATATTATGGTTACTAAAGTAAAGTTTTTAAGTCAGAGACTTTGTCAAGTAATTTTTTCCGTGATGTTGATTACACTAAATCACTAAAGTTATTAAAGAGCACATGTTGAGGAATATTGATCAGATCAGGTGAGTGCCTCGTGCTTGTCTCACCCAGCCACACATTAGTTCATTTTTATTTTTAATTAATTATTCAGGACTATGCGGACTGCAAATTTATATCTGACATTTTAATTACTTTAAATCGTCTATCCATCAAAGGGGACTGAAACGTTTAGTTTTATTATAGCTTTACATTTTTCGAATTCTAAAACCAATGTCAAAGCACTGAACTTTCTCTTCGCAAAATCTCAATCAATCTGTCCTTGATCGTTTATGCATTTTATGTAAATAAACAGTTATTGAAACGTTTTTTTTTCATGTTATAAACGTTGAAGCAGATCACTCGTAAAGCTCTATCAGAAAAGTGTTCTGAGGCCTTCATGACTCTTCTTCAGTCCTTTAGTTAGGTCCATGTGTTCTATCTCACGTCAGTTATCTCAAGTGCCAACATGTTAATAACAGAGAGCATATTGTATTTATAAAGACTAACCGGTCTTCCATAAACTCATCCTTCAGTGAAACCGTACTGAAGCTCATTGCGCATGCGTATGCACATGCCATCGCGTATACACAAATATGTTTGGTCTTAAGTTTACGTTAAAAAAATGACAAATGCATTTCTTCGTTGTAGTTATCCGATGTTCATTTATCATATCAAGATATTCATTTCTGTGGACGTTAAAGCTCTTTTATAAAAAAGTATTGTTTTAGCGGAAACCATATAGGTTCAATGAAAAATCTGATATAAATCTGTAGAGAACCGACACGGTAGCTCCGGGCCTTTCAGTGGGGATAAGCTGGTTTGAGGGAGAAGAATTCGTATGTTCTCTCCGTGTTTGGGTGCATGGGTTTCTTCGGTATACTCCGGTTTCCCACACAAGACACGCATAAAAACACGCGTGAGGTTAATTGAGTTCGCTGGATTCCCTTTAAGGCGTGCGTGTGTCTGTGAAATTTTCATTTACCTGCCCTGCATCTGAAGATTTGTGAGCTTTCCTGTGCAAATTCCTTCGGGATCGAACCAAAAGTGTACATTTCTTGGAATCTAATTCATATAACATGCATAACAGTACATGATGTGGGTTATTCCTCTATACAATTCCAAACCCAACAATCACATTCATATTTGGAGTTGAATGCTGTTAAATCAATAATCCAATAAGGTGCACCTTTACGAACTTAAATCTCTGCGGGTCATCTGTTTCGACAATCAAATACACATCCTAACTGGTGATGGGGGGGGGGGGTGTTTTTCTGTGGGTGGACCGAATAGTGTCAGACGTGCCTCGTGCACGCGCTTCCGTTCCCAGTTGCTTCTAGCATCTGAGAACCTGAGACGGCGAAACAGCGCGGAGAGAAAAAGCGAGATACAGCTTGCTTCACCGGGAATCTACCGAAGATATTTCCGCTCGATGCGCGCTCACGATTCATCGCTTGTCCGACAGAGAAAGGTGCGTTTATCGACAGCATTTTCTCGCCTTACCGGATGAAAGATCTCAAGCTGTTGGAAATAAATGCACGAAGCGGACCCCCGACCGGAATATACCGCGCTCAGATCCCCGGTGTTGTGATATTTGGGGAGGAATCGATCGATCCCCTTGATCACTTCTGCTGTTTTATCAAGTGGCTCTTCGTCTCCACGTTTAAAGCGAAGAACTGCAGGTAAATGTCAGTGCTAGTCGGGGTTATCTTGATCTGGATCAAGTCGTTATGAGCGTGCAAGTTTTAAAGGGTTTTGTACTCCTGCCAATCTATAAATATTATTGTAAATATTAAACAGAAGTTGGTTTTTGAAATGCTCTGATATTGTGGTGCATCTGAGTCTGTCGCCGCCCTCGTTTCACACCATCTTCCCTTAAAAACTACAATGCTGTTCTCAACACAAGTTACAGTCGTGAGAACTATTACTCGTAAAACCTAAACCGAGAAAAATGTAGAAATTTCCGGCTGCATGACCCTTTCTTTGCGTAAGAACTAAAGTTACGTCTTTGTAACCTGGTGTCAACTGGTGTTTGAAGCTCTTCTTATCTTCTGATTCCATCCACTTCCAAGGTCATCCTCGCTTTTCACTTCTCTCTGAAATTAAATCATTTGGCATATTTAATAACATAAATTCCCACGCATTTGTTTCAACCGTGTTAAGCTGCGGGTTTATTGATTACTTGGTTAGTTGAGCAACGTAAACCCCCAAAACTTTTTATAAACCGGTTAACCCATCAATAGGTTGTATGTACACAGCACTCTAAATTAAATGGTCTTTGTACACATATTATTTTTCCAGTAAGGATTGCTGAACTCAGATGTTTGGATGCAACCGGTTTACACAAAAGTTTTGAGAACTGTATATTTATGTGGTTGACAGTGTGACAAAATGACTGAAGTTTCCCGGAAACACATCTTTATATCGTTTAAGCGTTTAATCTCGCTTTCTTTATTGTCTGGAAATCGATGTCACATGAAATTCTTGTTTGATGTCATTGGCAAGTTAATATATAGATGTCTTGCGGTTTGGTTATTTTTGCTCAAATGAAATAAATAAAAAAAACCTGTTCGATGCATCCCGCTGTCGTCGTCGTTTCACGGCGACACAATAGAGATCAAATATTCCATTTATTTGACTTTAAATAAGAAAGAAGGAACTGTACATTGTATCATAACCAAAGACATGAAATATGACACTGAAAAAAGCTGATGCATTTAGATTCGCTGTGAACGTCAGTTCCACGTAATAAGTATTCGTAAAACCAACACGTGTTTACATTAAATGTACTTTTTAAAAGTGAAAAAAAGTTAGTGAAATATGGAATCGGTGTAAATTCAACAAAATCAAGTAAATTTATACTTTTCCCGTGTTTGATGTGTTGACATATTTGGAGAGTGACCGTTTGATAGCTTTTATAGTTTTTTTTAAACATTGATGCATAGAAAAATAAAGCAATCGTTTTCTTTTATGAACTCTATTTTAAAGTATTTCGCATTTTTAAGATGTAAATATATTGAAAACCTACCAACCTTTTTTGTTGTGTTGAAGTGAAAGAGAATGATCCTCGTAAATGCAAGGAGATTTCGCATCTTGCTGCACTCAAATGGTTTATTGAATTACAAAATGTTAAATTATCTAGAAGCAATACGATTTATTTATTTTTAAGGATATGTAATCACATTGATTCGATCACAACTAAATCAAGTTACAGTAATTCGAAAGCCCTTTTGCTGCAGGCAGGACTAACTTGTGCAGCTGTGGATGCCTTCGACCTCTCTGTGCAGGCCACATGGCGGACAGCGAGGAGACATTTCGGCTGCAGAACTCTCCCGTTGAGAGCGAGTTCACAGATTTACACGGCGAGGGAAAACACGACAAACACGCTGCAGCTGCCAGCAAATCGCCATCATCACACACCACCTACATTCAACAGGTAACCCACCTGCAGAGAGCGGGAATTCAGTATTCGGAAAACGCTCGCCACTTTCCGACTATTTCATCAGGTACAACGCTTTCGGGATCGCAAAAAAAAAGAAAAGAAAAGGAAAAGAAGTCATGATAGGACTGGGGCAAATGGGGAAGAGTGCTTTTTTTATAGTCGTGTTTATATCTTTTCAAAGGCTTCGTCAGACAGTAGATTATTGAATAGGGATTTATTATAAATTCAGTTTGTACTTTTACATTTATCGACTCCATATTGTGCTTCGAGCGACATGTGAACCAAACAATCTCTTGATCCACCTCTATAATAATGATTTAGAGGGCTGAAGACTTAGCATCAGAATTCACTTTCATCGTGTTACAATTTATCGTTTTTCATTTAAAAACATCTATCGGTCGTGTTACTTACCGTGTTTACCAAACTTCTTTAATTTTGTTCTGAAAGTATTAAAACTTATTTTAAAGTTATTTTAAATATTAAAAAACCGTTTGCAATATTGCCATTTAAAAGTTTTTTAGTGCTTTTCAAAAAAGTCATGATCACACTAAAAAATTAAATAACACGTATCATATTATACTTTAAACTTAGTTTCAACTCTTAGTAATGTATCAAATTAAATAACCACATATTCTCATTTATCGGTGCATTTGCAAAACAAGCGTATCGATTTGCAGAATTTAGAACAATCGGTTCCGAAATGTTGCATGGTTTTTGGATTGGTGTTAGTGTACACTGCGAAATGAAAATGTTAATTGAATTTAAAACGTTATTAATTAAAAGTTGTCTCAACAATTGAACTGAAAGTAAACAATGCATTTTGTGCTTTTTTTGGCCGTTCAGTTATTCATGTCGGACTCAGGATCGCCATGTGACCATTTCAGGGTGTTTTGGTTTACTGTGCAGAACTTTATAGTTGCTGCATTGAACCGCAGCACCGGTCAGACAGATTAGCAACACTGTGTTAGGCTTCTAATTTGTTTTGAAATGAAATCATTTGTAAATTAAACGATAATTGTACCATTTCTCAACTTAAATTGCGTGCAATTAATTAATCGTAAATAAAGTCACTGAACAACTGAAACCGACGCGCGCGCAATGATATCTCTGTAAAAATGCACAAGATGATTTCTCCATAAAGTTTACCTAAGCGCCGTGAATAGTTGCAATCCGTTTAACTTCACTTTTCACTGTTTCATGAGCATGTGCAGAAGGATGGAGCAGCAGTCTGCTGCTGTCTTAGATTAATACTTCATGGTTCGATTCCGGCTTTTCTGAAGGAGATTCTTTCCACGGAGCAAATAAAACAAAAGACACCGAAGAGGAATCATTTGGTGTGTCTGAGAGATCATCCAACCAGGGGTTGAAGTTTACTTTAAAATTATAATCTGCCTCAAACCAAATGTTTTGTTTAAACACCGAATCATATGTGTTAAAAGAGTGGAACAGTTGAAAAATAAATGAGTTGAGCAATTTAAACATTAGCAGGTAACAGCTGGAGATTAAAGGTGGTTGGGTAAAGAGTAATATAATAAAAATAATTGAACGGCTCAGCTATAATCGTATAATCTTTCCTGAATATTGATTAAGACCGAGTTATTTACTGTAGTTTGTGAAACTGATCACATTTTTAAACGTTTAATAATAAAAGTTTATGAACAACACAAGGCTTTAACATTTTCAATAAAGCAACTTTTCAGTAGAGCATTTTAATAAAGGGTTGTTTTAGCACGTTATTGGAATAGTTCACTAATCACCATGCGCATAGAAAGGCTACACATACACCACAGCCGTAACAAAAGTTAAGGACGAATTGAAGGCTAAGCTTGCACGACTAAATTAAAGCGAAATAGCGGCTACACATAGACCATGTCAAATAATGTTGAAATTATTTTAGTGATGTTGAAAATAAGGCTGGATGTTACTCATCTTATGCCCTGCCAGTCCGAAAAAAAAATCACTTAAATATAAAAGTGGGCTTTGCACAGGCTGTCAAATAACGAGCTAAATTGGAGCTACGTGGAGTCAACCTTTAGACCTTCACATAAAAATAAAACCCATACAACTTGTAATCACCGTTGACTCTATAGACTTTTAAAATAATATATTGTTTAGAGGGCGGCGCGGTGGCGCAGTGGGTAGCACTTCGTTTCGAAGGTTGCCCGTTCGAGGTTCGTGGTGAGTTTCCTGGAAGAAGTTAGCGTGTTCTCCCCGTGCTTGCGTGGGTTCCCACCCGGTAGTCCATGTTTTTATACCAAAAACATGTGGTTCGTTAAATTGAATGAATAATCTAAAATTCCTCTTGTCTGTGAATGTGTGCATGAATGTTGACCTGTCCAGGGTGTACCCCCGCCTTTCGCCTGATGTGAGCTGGAGACCCCCGTGACCCCGAAATGGAGGGAAAATGAATAAATGAATGAATACTGTTTAATTTCATACGGATTATATTCACAAATATTCACTATAACGACAATCAAGGTTTTCTGGCCACAAACCGGGTTACATATAGCCGATCTTTCCTGGTCTTTATTAACCAAGCCGCTGCTAAATGACGTCTTTTGCTTGCTGGGATGACTGAGAGAAATAAAAACACAGGTTCCTGAAGAAGCTGAAAATATTTTGTTACAAAAGTAATTGTGTTTAAAGTCTAAAATGTGCTGGGTTTATAAGTGGTAAATTGATATATGAATTGAACACGATTTTTAGAAGCACACAACGAATTGTTCCACGAAGAACAGAACTCAATGAATTATTACAAACAAAACTGGGATTTTTTTAGAAGGAGGGGTTGTGCGTTTGGGTTAGCTTAGTCGTCTATCATTATAGTTTAATTTTAAAAAAGGTATGTTTTAGGTATGTTTCATTTGCATCAGTTTATTTGTTTCCAAAGCAGTGACTATTGAACCAATTGAACCATAAATTGAAATAATTGAAGCATAAAAACTATTTACAGTCTCCGCACTCCCATTTATCTGAACTCCTTGTACGTGGAAACGATGCTTATTTAAGAATAGTATTACATCTGTCATGTACAGTGATAATAATAATAATAATAATAATAATAATAATAATAATAATAATAATAATAATAATAATAATAATAATAATAATAATAATAGTAATAATAATAATAATAATAATTATAATAATAATAATAATAATCGTGAACGCCACTAATGGATTCATTTGTCCACAAATTACTTCAACTGTGCACCATGCGGCACTTGATTTCAAGGTGATTATAAACTTATTGTCATTTTAAACAAGAGAAATTGCTGAACTGAGCACTGTTAGAAAGAAGCTTAATCCGATGACGCGAGTTTAAAGCAGATTTGCGTCTCTTTGCAGCGTCGATGTTTGATTGACATTCCGTAAAGTGATCAGACCTCTAAAGAATTTACTTGATGCCGATTACTGAGACTCCTGACATTCATTTCATCCAGAACCTCGTTATTAAGAACGTTATTTGTTGTGTTCAGTTGCACGAATTGGAATTTCGGATTTAACGAAAATGAACGTGTGGCACGGCTGCCTTGGTTGCTGCTTGGCCACGATGGCTTTATGACAGGAGTTCGCATGTTCTCTCCGTGCTTGATTGGAACTCCGGCTTCCCCTATACAAGCCAAAGGCATGCTTCGGGGTTATTGGTTAATTTGTCGTAGGGGTGAATGTGTGAGTGAATGTGGACCTGTGATGGACACAAAACGTGGTTAAACACGATGATGAAATCCTAAAAAACTTTATTCAACACTCAATAATCGTCGCCCTTAACTCAAGATTTTTCTGTTCTCAAACTTGTTTCGCTTGCAGGGAATGGAAGGAATCAAAGTCTACCTGCACGAGCGCGAGCTCTGGAGCAAGTTTCATGAAGTGGGAACTGAGATGATCATCACTAAAGCCGGCAGGTAAACTGAAAATATCTGCTTTTGAAAATGCACGAGTAAATAAAAACCGTAAAAGAGTGAGCGACACGTGAACCAAATGAACTTGTTTATACACCCAGTCGACTATAAGGTTAAATTGAAATCGCTTTCGTTGGAGTTTCAATTTGGATCATATTTGATTTTCAACTTTCCATGCAAACAAAAATGGGTTAGTTGTTAGTTAGCTTTAGTTATAAAAGTGTATTTAACTGTCAAAATAAAGGAAAAGTATGAGTTTTAAAGTCAAAAGTCACATTTATAAAAAATAAAAATGAAAACAGTAAAAATAGTTTTCTTTATTTAAAGTATATTTCAAAAGGAAATGACCTGCAAACATAACGAATTTAAATTCGTTTGCAAACATGAATATGAATAGATTAGAAAATCGAGAAAAAAGTGAGTTCTCTCAATTTATTTTTACAATAAGAAAAAACGTTGTATTGAATACATAATTCCAGTCAGCAACGCAAAGAGAATATCCAATCGACGTAAAGTATTTGTTCAAGAATAATGTTGTAGTTTCCATTTATTCTTAATTCCAGAGTGACTGCTTAAAACTCATTATTCAAACAAAAAAGGGAGACAAAACAAAATACTCAAGGAAAGGTGCTCAGCTGGCGTCGAGCGGCGGCGTGGTGTAACCGTGTCGCCCTGTACAGGAACTCATTTAGGTTTTGTTCGAATCACTTTTACGTATGTCTTTCATAATAAGGATACAGATACACGAGAGTCTGTTTTCGTCTTCTCGTGTTATTAGCAGTGTTCCTTTCGAGATCGCACTAAAATATCATTGGTATTGCGTTTTAATACAATTGGTTCTTGTGGCGCATTGTCTCTGAAGCACACCCTGATTTGCTCATTTGTTTAGTTCTTTTTTTAATAAAACTTTTCTTGTCCCGAGTCTTCACCGATTCCGTATTTGTGATTCCAGATTTTTTTTTCTTACAAACATAAAAATAAATTGTAATAAAAACAAATAAATTACAATGAAACTTTCGATGGCATATATAAGTATTTATATCTCCGATACACCACATTATCTGTTGCCTCAACTGCCAATGAACTATTATTAGTTAACTTTAGCTTTCACATGCATCTATTTTCTAATTGACATGAGGATTTTTCCGGTTTGAAAATTGGTTGTTATGTTTAGTTTTATATTTTTATGAATAACAATAATAAAATATTTTATATTTTTTGATTAGAAAACTCATGATTGACCACGATTTATTACTATAGTTACGATAGGAATTGATTACAATAATGTTGTTTAGGCTATGTCACGTTTTAGGATTTCTCATTTGCCTCCATTTATTTCCCGGGATTTCAGGCGGATGTTCCCGAGCTTCAAAGTAAAAGTCACAGGTTTGAATCCGAAGACCAAATACATTCTTCTGATGGACGTGGTGCCCGCTGACGATCATCGATACAAGTTCGCTGACAACAAATGGTTTGTAAATTGCATTCTCTTTGTTATTTTGAACCACTGCTCTACTTCTCTTGGCTCATTTTGTTGGCTTTGAGAAAAGATGTGGCTTGAGAATAATGGTTTATAAGGGTTAATCTATATAGGCTTCTATTTAGTAAATCTGTAAAGGCTTAAAATCTCTGCAATGTACCCAAATAAGTAAATGAAATATGGCTGGTTTGGGAAGCAAATGATTATGCTTTAACACTATTGGTGCAATTGTAATAATGATTACATTACAAAAAAAAGAGATCAAGCTGAGTTCTACTGCAAGTCATTTGCTACCTAAAAAAAACAAACAAACAAAATCAATCCAAATAACAAAAAGTACAAGAAGTTTCAAATTCACTCACTCCTGACCACAAGTAATTAAATTTTTATGCTTTTATTCATATCTTTGTTTTTTCCCCACCCAAACCTCCTATTGTACTAAACAATGATTTCCAAATGTACTCTGATGCAGTTTTACTGAAAAATGAAGGCAGTGGTCAGGCGCTGTGATTTGGTGAAACAACCAAATTAAATTTGATAAATTAAAATACACATGAAAACAAACATACTCTTAACAAACTCCTCTAAATTATAATGCACAAACAAACTAAACAAAGGACTTACAGAAATAAAATAAAAAAAGAGTTTTGCCCTGCTATATTGGATTTCACAAGGGGAATGATTAATGAAAGCATGATGATGTAAGCAAGATGTAGAAGAGATACTCTGAGGCGCTCATCCCACATTTTCATAGCAACCTCAAGAAATAGCACGCCTCAAATCCTCTATTTTCTCCACATTTTGTCAAACAGCTCGCTGTGATCAGCCACCAACAGAATAAACCGCTCAACGTCCAAGATTTTGTCTCTGTGTTCTTTGAATTCTTCTCTGTGTCATCTTCTTCTTTCTTGTGGTGCGGAGTGCATCTGTTGTGACGCAATTGCTATCTTCAGGCAGGGAGCATCATTGCATCAAAATCAAAAGGCCTCTACAGACCGATCCGAATTAAGATTTATATAAGACTTGGAATAGCTTCTCATCTGGGTTGAGGAAATATTGATGCAGTGAGGCTGCCTGCCTGAAGATGGCATTTGTGGCACAACAGATCCAATCCACGCCCATGGCTAACAGATAACAAGAGGGAGAGGGTAGACAATCAAAGGAGAGCACATAGCGAGAAATATTCACTAAAAGAGTTAAACTAAGAGGTACAGGAATAATATGAGAAATAAACGTGGCTAAGACAGAGATAAACAAACCCACCACTCTGCTGCATGTCACATGGTTAGAATACCAGCATGAACACAAACCAAACCAGAACCAAAAAAACCAGCTGCATGCATGTGAATACAAGCTTATATCAGTGAACATGTTTGAAAAATATAAATGGAAAGTGTGGGTGAAGGACCCTTTTCAGTTTTTCATCTGTTGCTTGGGCATTCAGCTCAGAGAAAAGCGATGTTTTGAACACATTTTCCACGTGAAATGCTGCCTTTACATCTCATTTCTGGTATTATTCGACAATGTCATTCATAGGTTTGGAGTTTAGTGGTGTAGAGCATCACAAAAGTGCATTCCGTGGCTTTACAGAGGTGGTTCTTGATGGTAGGAAATTTGAGCAAAACTGAGCAATACAAAATTGTATCATGGAACTCTTCTTCCAATCTATTAACACCGATACCGTCAGCTGTGGTTGTTTTTGAAAGTTATGTTGGGATAAGCAGTTTTAAATGGGCCCAATGAAATACAAAGGTATTGAGTTTTAGATTTATAATATATTTTGTTGCTACAGGAAAGCATTCAAAATGGTGTCAAAAGGATGTTTTAATGCATTGGGCTGCTTTGAAATGCTTCTCAGTTTGCTTTTGCAACTCTTAACCGCTATTAACAATGACTGCTCGACAATCAATCCAAAGTTTTCTAGATGTTTCTGTCTCCCTGCTGCTTCAAAAGGGTCACAGCTTCCCGGTGCTCAACAAAATGTCGTGAGCAAAGAGTTTTCGGAACATTTTGCGGCTCGTTCCTGTCTCGTGTTTTCTGCTCGCCTCTGCTCTTTCGGGGTCAGTGCCCCTCTAAGCTCTTGTTTGAGTTTTCTTTCCTTCTGGAGTCGACTCCTCTGATAATGAGCCGTTCAGATCATGATCCAGAACTAATGATCCACCAGCAAATTAAGCAAATAAATCAGAGTAGAAAACACACACTCAGCCATGCATGAGGAGGAAAGAATGGAGGGATTAAGGAGAGGTGGATCAGGAATGACAAGAGGTTTCATTTCAATCTGGGAAACACATGTCGAGGAAACCAAACATTGTGCTTTAGCTTTAATGAGATTAGCCTTCCAGTCATTAGCAACGCTCGGATGCACCCTGAGATGATCAGACATGGCAAAGTGACAGAATCAATAATCACACTCTCGGAAGAAAACCATATTGACTTTCAAGCCAAACAAAGATGGCCAGATGTCAACTTCTTTATCGTTCGTAACATGTGGCTATATCTAATACACACATTACATGAAAACAATAATAATAATAATGTTGGAAACCTCCGTAAATGAAACCGCCTCTTTGAAATTCTCTATTATTCTCAAAGCAGCAGAAGAATAATCAATAGAGTCTCCGATCCATACAGCGTGATTCACAATTAGAATTAAAGATGAAAAGGCTGAACCAACTTCTGTAGAATCTGACTGTGGAGGCCATATGAGTAGTATATGCACGCTCTCCTGCTGGAAGTTGCCATCAGAAGATGGGGACACTGTGCTCCTGAAGGGATGGAATGGACATGGGGCTGTGGCGTTGACACAGTGCTCAATTGTGCAGACCTCCATTGTAACGAGTAGTAACTGTTGAATTTCTATCACCAGTCCGGCCATTATCCTCCCCTCCCACACTCACTGCATATTTTCTCTTTAAATCCTAGAGATGGTTGTGTGTGGTAATCCCAGTATTTCATCAGTTTATGAAATATTCAGACACCAACAATAATGCCACGTTCAAAGTCACTTAAATCAACTTAAATTCTTCCACATTCTGATGCTTGGTTTGAACTGCGGCAGATCGAGGTGCTGTCATGTGATTGGCTGATTAGAATTGTGTGTTAATGAGCAGCTGTATTTAATAAAGTCATGTACTTTATCTATTATATAGAAAGTGAGGCCATATAATAAAGTGTCTACAATGTAGATCCAATAATGAAGCATTACATTTGTAGCAGATACTGAGCAAACAAAAGGCAAGCATCTGATGTGAGGCACAGCTCAGTGCCTACGCTATACTTGAACAGGAAATATGCAAAATGCACAGATAATCAAAACAGTTTGGATAGATTTGGATAATACAGATATTGCATTTATAGAACAGATCACTTGACAAATCCCAAGAAGGAAAGCGAGCATGTCGCAGCAGGATGCAGTCTATGAATCTCGCCCCTGTGCTTTAGAAGAGTGCAGGGCACCGATGGAAATTGGCCAATCCTGGTGCAAATTCCAGAAAGGGTGGCAAGCATAGGTGGCTCGTCGTTGTCTGTCTCGCATGCCACTCTTACACATCAGGAGAAGAGGACACATCAGTGGGCTACTGGAGGTGATTTTGGACTCTGTACAAAGGACTAGAGAACAGACCTGCTGCCAGGTTGCTGTACCACAATGGTCCGACTGTATCTCCTGGTATATGGACCTGCTTCCTGGCCTCCATGCTCTTGAAGCTATGGTGGAGAAAACAAGTGCAATAATACGGCATTATGGATGAGCTGCACGGCACAAGCATCTTCTGTGCCTTGCGAAACCTTCCTCGAGCTACAACCAGATATCAACCAGAAAGGATGAGGACAGAGACACGGTCCATGGCCTCCACCTGCAGAAGTTTAGCCTGGCTTATTATCTCAAATTTCCAGCTGTTGTCTTTCCTATTGACACAAAAGCGGGTGAATCTGAATCACGAGGAGAAGGTGCACATGTGATATCACTGCAAATATCCATAAAATATGTCTTCGGAATTCGTCTGACCTCTCAGGTGAGTATTCCTTGGGTAAGCAGCCGTCAGTGGAGCACCTCAGGTTTGTAGTGTTCGGTGGAGATGGGTCCACAGGTGAGTAAGGACGAGAAATGAGTGTTCACGGTGTGTATCAAACAATGCAAAAGAATGCTATCGAGCGACAGGAAATACAGGGAAGGTACACCAGGGACCTGAGGAGAGGTTGAACACAGGTAAGAAGACAATGATAGAGAACAGCAAGGCAAACAGAGGGAGTCCAGGAAGTGATTCACGGGGAATGATCTTGACGACGGACACCGGGCTTCTGGGATATGGGGTTCCATGTGGAGCTGTGACGGTGGTGATTGGTTGATGAGGAAAGTGGAAGCAGGTGATTGTGATCAGGGTTGTGAGTGCTGACAATTTGGAAGAGTAAAAACTCCACTTTACTCAGCCATTAGGGCTCATCGATTCGCTTAGTTGTTGATGGCACTGTCCTTCGTTGTTTCAGAAACACTTCCTGAATCCAGTTCCAGTGGTCTCTCTGTGTGGTCCATTGCTTTTGTCAGTCGTGGCAATAGTTCAGAATCATGTGTGGATATAGAATGTTTGGGCCTGATACAGTTTCATTCAGATACCCGGACGGATTGTTCCGTTGTCTGTGGACAAAGGCCCAACACATTCAGGGGGTCAAAATACATTTACAGTTAATACAAATACATTTAGCTGTTTAAGTTCATTCACATTAAGATGAAGATTTTGATTCATGATTGAAAAATTTGATTCAAATTCGATAGAGCAATTCCATATCAGATGTGTTTGAATTATTTTCAGGATTTAGATATTTTGTAATTGTGTCTTTGTGTCGAATGAAGGAGCAAATTTCCCTCTCTTTGTCTCCATTCTCCGTATCTCACCAGGTTGTTCCCTCTGTATTTCGTAGTAAACCTCTGACTGTTTTGTTCTAAACGCAGGTCAGTGACGGGAAAGGCGGAGCCAGCGATGCCGGGCAGGCTTTATGTACATCCAGATTCTCCGGCTGCGGGGGCTCACTGGATGAGACAATTGGTCTCTTTCCAGAAACTCAAACTCACCAACAACCACCTTGACCCCTTCGGACATGTGAGTAAACTACAGTGAAAATCTATAACCTTACAGAACACAAACGGGTCACGTGATCGAATGAACATCAGTCTGTATATTTAACTTCATGCCACTGTATATAGACTGGCACCCGGTGAACCAAACACTGTCTTGTATGGTTCTTGTAAATGTAGAGCTTCTCCAAGTAATTAAATGTTACAACATGACAACTCCGACCTTCGCTATATTTCAATGGTTTTAATGTCTGGAGAGTGTCTAAGCCACTACAGGTTGCTGCATTGGTTGTGTTTGGGATCATTGTTATGCTGGAATGCACACCCATGAACCATTGTCAACACCCTGGATGAGGGAAGTAGGTTCTCACCCCAAGATTTGATGGCACGCTGCCTCAGCCATTGTATCTTTGTTGTGTGCTATTCCCTAGGGAGGAAAATGCACAGTGCTCCAGACTCATGTTGGATGGTGTTTTGGCTTCGTATGCAGGATTCCAGGATATTTAGAGCGACGTCTATTCATGCAGCTAGCAGGCAATCGCTGAGATATTTGAGCAACAGGGAGCTGAATGAAACAGAGCATAGTGTGCAAGTGCATCAGTATCCTGTGTAACACCAGGGATAGTTTTAATGTGTTTAAATATGATGAAAACAAACCTGTCTCTTTCAGTGCTCATCATATCTTTCATATGTTGTAACTGCTTTGTTCGGAGCATTGATTTAAAATTTTAATTTGAGGCAGGAGCGGGAGTTATTAAGGGTCCCCAGCAGTTCTGATGATGAGGTGTGACTGACACATAGCAGAAAACCAAAAGCACGCTTCTGAAAAGCCACTAATGATGTTCGGCTAGTACTAAAAGAAAGAGGGAGAGAGGGAGGGAAGGAGAGAGAGGTCCAGGAACAGCTGTACATATGCACACTATTCAAATACATGAAAAAACAGAGTATTTCTGAGGTATCGTAAAAGTACCTTAGGTCTAGGTTCTCTAGGAGAAGCGCTTATTTCAGATCACTGTGTGCTGCGTCTGATGTGTACGGTTGAAGTACGGTTTGAAATCAATTTCAAATCTAAGAAGCTTATATGTAGATTTTACGAATTATAATTGACCTTTTGACAACAATACGTGTTAAAAAGAAGAGACTTTGCTTAAGCGTCATGATTGACTGATATACATCATCAGTTACTACATGAGACTAGATGCAAACTTTATAAACAAATGCTGAGAAAGTCTAATGGTTTGCATTACCTATCCAACTTCTCACCTCTATGTGACGCCTTGTAGAAAAACGATGAATTCCAACATTCAATTCCAAGTTCTCCAGCAAACGTGAATATTAGATTTTTAAAAAGACTTTTTTTATATACTCAAATATTTTATTTAAATAATCTGTGATTTTGATTTATTTATGCGTGTCCGCTTAAAGCGTGAAGCTTATTCGATGACCATCAGTTGGTAATTCTGTTGTCTGTAAAGTCCCTGGTAGTGTTCTGATAAAATGCACAGGAAATTGTAAATGGGCAGAGATGGGATGCGGCTCTAAATTAAACTTTAAATATGAAATAAAGTGAAATACTTTAGAACTTCCTTTTTTTAAAGTATTTTATTATTGTTCTAATACAACTCAATATACAGAGAAAGAAAACAATTTATCCATTAAAGATGTTTTTGAATTTGAGCACCAACGTCTAGTGGCCAGTCGATGAATTGCAGGTTCAGAGATCTCCGCGGCAGGTTGCTGCTTGGTTTCAACTTTGTTTTTGCCGGAAAATCCAATAAATGAAATTTGATTTCCACTTGTTACAGGTGTTTTGTTTTAATATTTTGAGATGTGACAGCTCTGACTATCCGTTATAGCGGAAGTTATACCTTTTTACATAACTTTAAACTTGCGTGCAGTCCCTGACCCCCCAGGTTTTAAGTCTTGTCCTCAGAACCACCAACTGGAGCTGACCTTCTGACCTCAGGTGATACGCAGGTTCATAAACCTGAACAACTTCTGTGAGGTACTCTTGGAATCAGCAAAATTCTAAAGCTTACTGCAATCAATGCAGAGATGCGGAAACTGGTGTGATATGCGTCTCGTTTAAAGATGTGCTGCGGCATTCTGGACAAACTGTAAGCGATGACGCATCTTTTGGTTGATCCTAGTGTAGAGGGCACTACAGTAGTCCAGACGAGAGGTGATAAAAGCATTGAGAGCCAAAATGATGTCCAAACCCTGACCGCTGAAAATAAAGGGTTTCAATCCTGAATGAGGTTCACTAGAGCCACACTGGAAGAACATGCAACCTCAGCTAAAGCAGGAGCAGCTATATGTACCTCCTTGATCTAGCTTTCATAAAACATAAACACGCTGTGTTTGTTCATTGTCTACATTGTTTTTGTCTTGTGAATAACTGCAGTGGGTGCAGAGGCAGATCTTTTTTTTTTATTTTCGTGTTTCGGAATTAAACTTATAGGTCAGTTTGATGTTTTATTTTGTTGTTGTTAAATTTATCAATTTTTGACAGTAGCTTCAATGTTGCTTGACAAAAAGAATGATCCTTTTTGTCCCTCCAACTGTTAAAAATAGAGTTAAATGGATTATTTTCAAGAAGAGCTTGACACATGCTAACTCCTAACTCATTTCATGAGATCGTCTCATAGCCAATCAGCCTGGTAACACAAGGCGTGTGTGACAAGTGAGATGAGAGTAGCAGGCGAGCTGTGCCTCAACAATAAAATGCAACAATAAAATGTTTATTTCAAGTGCATTTCTTCTAGAAGTCTTCTACATATAAATGTACTGCTGGAAATTTGTTCATTAATAGTTTATCTTGTCTGCAGTCAGGCATCTCCATCCATCAAACAAGATTTTCAAACATCAGCACTGACCCTTATCAGTCAACCTCTACTTAAAATTATGAACACATGTTATTTCTGTTAAATGTCTAATAAACAAACGACCAGATCGAGATTGGAAAATCCAAGACTTCATCTAGAGCTCCACATTTCTAAGGTTTCTGATCGCTCACTGCTGCACTAGGCTAGAAGGAGAACGTGTGCATCTACAGACAAGCTGTTTAGTTCTCATGTACAAACTGAGCTTATTTTAGCCAGTTTTTATTCTTTTAGAGTTCTGCCAAACCTCAGAAGAAACCAGAGCTCAGCAGGAATGCTGAACATTTCTGCCTATAAATGTATTTTTGATTGGTTGCAGTTGTTTTAATGCTGCAAGAGCACCGTGGGATGTTAAAAGCAAGCACAACAACAGCAAAACACAGCTATGCAGTTCCTTTAGGCAGCTAATAATCTCAGAAATTATTAGGAACAACATTCTACAATTTAACATGGAACTTGTTTATGAAAGCATTCTGTTTTTCCAAGTGCACTCTTGAAATGAATGAATTAACACATGTTTTATGTACACAAAGAACATTTGTAGATTTTTTCCAATTTTACAATAAGTGCGTCCAATTGAAATTAATAACATTCATTGTGTTTTTCTTCAGATTACTGACCCATAATGAACATTTATTTAGAGATTTTTAAAAGTGAATTACAAATGAAAACAAAGAAATCACACGCACAAAAGTTTCAGCATTTTTCGGCATCGTAACATCCACCGGCGGTAAACTGATTTAGAAAGGCCCATAACTGTGTTGTAGACGAGGTTCCACAGCTGACAGAATGCGTGAGAGCATGTACCTCATAATGAAACAAGACAAAGGAATTGCTACAGAAAATCTGGGAAGGTACAGAGACATGTCTGCTGCTCCAAATAACCTCAGTGTCCTTCATCCTCTGAAAACTCATGTGAAAAAGATTGAACTCGGGCTGAATCCTGTTCCCTGAAATTCCCTGATCAATAGCAGAGCATTGCTGAGCTCGGACTGGGATGACCAGTAATGTTTCAGTAGGACAATGACCCTAAGCACACATCCAAGTTATCAAGGAAAACGCTTCACAATGCTTCTGTGACCTTTTAAGCACCGAGGCTGTCGCCAAACTGCTCGTGAGCAAACTGCCAGCAAAAGGTGCCAATCTGTAGATCATATTCCAGCAGACTTGAGGCTGTAAAACCTGTCTATTGTACTAAACAACAAGCGTGCAGAACATTGTTTGACACTCATTAAGGATTTATTATGGATTATTTAATATCATCAGACAATTATGATCAGTCAGTCCGACCCACCGGAATGAAGAAGAGCTTTGGTTTTTGTTATTGATGTATTGCATGTAAGAAGAAATGTTAAATTTTTTTTATGTTAAATTAAAAAACAGCAAACCCGATCTGTTCTGTGGCTAGTCATTGTAAAGACTTTGGGTTCGAATCTATGGAAAACAACAACTGACACATTGTGTTCAATCACTGAAATGTAAGCTTTGGATAAAAGGATTTGCATAAATCTAATCTAAATGTAATGCTAAAGCGCTCTGTGATAAAAGAAGGATTTAAAATTTGAATGGAACACGCCACAAAAAAATATTTACATTCTTCAAATAAAAAAAAAACTTTTGTGGCGAAATTATACATATGTATAATAAGACTAAAACGCCTTGTTTCAGAGAATGAAGCATGGACCGGGTGAGAGACACGGAAACGACAGAAGTAGTTCGCGCTTTTCTCCTAGCGCTAAGAATTCATCCGCAGCTCGCGAGTTTACGCCATTCTCCGACTGTCATCAGAAGTAAGATGGCGGCCCCGGGACCGCCGTGTTTATGTGTGATGACGCGGCGTGATGAGCGATGCGCGCGGATTCTTTGACGGCGGTTCTTTGGAGGCTCCGGGCGGCTCTCTGTGATCTCGGCTACATCAAAGCACGGGGCTGCGCGTATGCCCCCAGCGATCGCTCAAGATCATTAAACACTATCACAGCGCGCGGGGCAACTGAAGATGGGGGCAGCGAGGGCAGAACGGCTGGGTGGTCCGCGCAGGAGTAGAGGAAAACCATCGCTGTCGGAGCATCTGAGTATGGCACAAAAGCTCGTTTACTTCAGGCAACGCGCCTCTAAATCACGCCGCGCTCCTTCAGGATAATGGCGATTCCGACAGATGGGTTGCACGACTAAAATAATTCAACAAAACTGTTGCACGAGTTTGGATGAAAACGTAGTAAAATAAAAACGTGAGCAATGGAAATGAGTATAGTATCTTGTTAAATTTTGGTCTGAGCCTTGCCTAAAATAACATTTTGCTTATCAGCAAATCACGGTAAAGAGATATTTTCTTTGGTTCAGATGATGTGCATCATACGGTATTGTTTTATGTTTAAATCAAATGTTATAAATGATTTATAGGTCGGGTAATCCGATTATTTGGAGAGCTATAATGAACTCTGAGCCTTTAAAAGCTTTATATTTCACGATGAGATTAGTGTAAATTACAGCTTTAGTAAAACAGGTGGAATAAGTTAACTTTGAAAGTGACCCGATTCAGATTCAGTATTATGTCTCACTCTCACTTTCTAAATCCGGGATGTGTTCCCTTTTAATATGATGTGTTGTTTTTGTTTTTTCAGGGGAGAGCGCGAACCCACGTCATGGTGTTCAGCAAAGTTCATAAAGCTGACTTTGACGAAAAATGTCAAATAACTTCAGTTATTTCAAATAAACATTTGGGGGGGGGGGGGTCTAATATTTTACACGTAATATTTAAAACGGAAATGCAGTGATTTATTGTCAAAACAAACGTAAAAAGCATCCGACAAATACTGACTTTATACGAAAACTGTCCCTACTCTGAAAAATGGTATTTTTTAATTTACTACATTTTAATTTGTACTTCGGTCCCATGTGTCATATAATAAAGATAGGGAAAATACTTTTTAACTTTAAAGGAACTCTTAAAACACATTCGGCTCAATAGCCTCTCCGTGGTGTAGCAAATAAAAAGAGATAACTCGCACTTTGTTTTTGCTTTCGATAATTAAAATCAGCTGCCTATTTTCATTTCTGTCGTTTCTGTGTTTTCCATTTCGTATAGTATCCGGACAGCAGAGTGATCAGCAATGCAAAGTTTTGAGCACGTTTTGAAAGTGAGCACGTTTTGAAAGCGCCCTGAAACCCTGATACATTTTCTGCAGTGTACCTTTTAAATCAAAGTCAAATACAGTGAAGTATTGATCTGAAACGTTGCAGATTTAGCAAAAACAGCAGTAAATCGTTGCCCCAAAGTTTTTAACTTTCTCTAATTTAAACAGCAAATTCATTCATTCATTCTTTCATTCGTTCATTCATTCATTCATTCATTCATTCATTCATTCATTCATTCAGTCTTTCATTCGTTCGTTCATTCATTCATTCGTTCATTCGTTCATTCATTCATTCATTCATTCAGTCTTTCATTCATTCGTTCGTTCATTTATTCGTTCGTTCATTCATTCGTTCATTTATTCATTCATTCGTTCATTCGTTCATCTTCTAACGCTTATTCCATTTCGGGCGAGAGGCGGGGCACACGATGGATCGTCAGTCCATCGCAGTTAACAGCAAATTATTTGGTGCAAAATAAATGTTTTAAATAATAATAAAAATAATGTATTAAACTTTATTACTATTCAATGAATTCATTATTATAATTTAGTTAAATTAACTTTTTAAATCAATAAAGAACACTGGTGGCAAGGATGTATAATAACGTGTTTTTCAATGAAATATTCAAATATTTAAATTCATTTTTAAACTTAAAACGGGTGGGACAGTGGATACCCAAAATTTAACTGACTTTAAATAAAGTGATTATCTTTAACGAAGACTTTGTCATGAATTAGTTGCTGATTACCGACGTGCTTTTCCATGAATGTGCTGCACAGTATTTGCCAGCATTTATAGTGATCCTTAACTTGTTTACAGTTCCTTGTTCAACAGTGTACCGCAACTAACCCACCACCAACCCGTTCCCACACTCGCATAGTTTTATTTGTGACCACTGGCAGAATGTTAATATTAACAGCCAGTTTAGCTGTACATTTGTGATCATTTTGCTTTCTTTATAAAGCACTTTGTGTTTGAAATATGCGCCAGTAATTAAACTCCCCTTGTAGTTTCATAGATTATGACAGTTTTGTTGTTGTTGTTGTTGTTGTTGTTGTTGTTGTTGTTGTTGTTGTTGTTGTTGTTGTTGTTGGAGAATGAATGAACGTTAATAAATTTTGCTCACGATGAATTCTAAATTCTGCATCCGTTATTCCTTCATACTTTTTCACCAAGTATAAACAATTGTTTAACGTATTTAATTTGGTTACTGGTCTTTAAAATCATGAAGTTTAAATATAAAGCATTTATTAATAATTCCAGAAGTGTTGTTGAGGTGTATCGAGTTATTTATTTATCTGTATCTGACTCTCTTCAGATCATCCTGAACTCCATGCACAAGTATCAACCTCGGATCCACATCGTGAAGGCGGACGAGAACAACGGCTTCGGCTCCAAAAACACAGCGTTCTGCACTCACGTGTTCCCCGAGACCGCCTTCATCGCCGTCACCTCCTACCAGAACCACAAGGTGAAAATTCACATCTGTTTAGTTCATGGGAAAATGTGGAGAATGTTAATTCCAGGTTCTATACCTTTATCGTAGGTTCATTTGACTTTGTTTCCCCCCAAAACAAACAAACATACAAAAAAAACGATAAATTATACATAATTTTTTTTCATTTAACAGAACATTTTGCCAATTTTTAATTTTAAGAAATATATACACACACACACAACTGAAAGAGTACACGTTTCAGATTTATCTAGAAATGTTTGTCAACATGTTGAAAAGAAAGCAATTTTGTGTTATTTCTTTTGTTGATATTCTTTTTATTTATGCTAACCTTAATGCATTAATCAAATATATAATACAATATATAATATAATACAATAATATAAATAAACCTTCACTGAGTATTTTAAAGAACATTGATTAAAAATACAGTTTTTCTCAATTTCCATTCCATTACAAAATGTTATTCATTCGTTGTGATTAGTAGATAAAATGCACAAAAGAGAATATAGGTCCAATCAATATTTGGTGTGGGCACCTTCTGCCTTCAAAACAGCAATAGTTCTGTGTTTTACACTGTGTTCACTTTCACACACTTTCTGGAGGAACTCTGCTTTCTCACATCCTTCTGTTTCTTCGTGTAATCCAGACACTCTTGATCATGTTGAGATCAGGGCTCTCTGGGGCCCAAAGATAGACCTTGATGACTTTGGCTGTATGTTTTGGCGTTGTCGTCCTCCTGGAGAATACATTTTGGGGCATTTTTGACCAAGTTTCACGTGCCTTTGAAGATCACATATCCCCAAAACATTAATGATCCACCTCCGTGTTTCACTGTGGGGATGGCGTTCCGTTCATCATTGGTCTTGGGAACTCCTCTCCAAATATAGAGTTTATGAGTCTGAATTTATGAGTCTCATTGCTCCTAATAACTATGGATCACTATGCATTGTATGGATTAAATGGTTTTACGGGCTCTCAGTGTATCAGTATTATAATTAGGCATGAGCGAGTATAAGATTCTGACAGTTTTGAAATTATTGCTCTACAATGTTATATTTAATGTCAGGGTACAAAACAACTTTTTCCCCATTTCATTTTAAATGGCTCAACACCGACTCCAAGGCCATCACACCCGCGTCTCGCACAATGTACGCTGCATGGAGACAGGCACTCCCCGGCAGATTCCGACCCCCCTCTGCGTGAACGCGCATTCAATCACGTGATTACACAGACTAAAACAATGAGAGTTCAAATAAAATGTTTACTCGTGAAGACGTTTTCATGTTTATTTTGCTTATATGCCGCGGAGATGTCCAAATTTACTTGTGACACATTGTTTAACTATAAATATTGTTTAAAAAGTTTAAAAGAATGCAATCGTCTAAAGCAAGTTGCTTACAGCAGTGAATATTGTAATAATTTCTGAATGTACAGACAAAATTTACATGTTTATATTTAATTTGCGTATTCATTAGAATAATTAACATTTAATATTAAAAGAAGGATAAAACAAAGTAAAAATTCGTCCCATAATTGGGAAAGTTCATTTTAATAGCTTTAAGAGTCAAAAATAAATAAAATGAAGACACACACCATAGCCATCTAACACTGCACCAAAACATTACAATAATCTTGTTAAATATCTTTATTCATTCATTCATTTTCATTCCTGCTTATTCCCTTTCAGGGTCACGGGGGTCTGCCGGTGCCTATTTCCGGCACACATTGGGCGAGAGGCGGGGGTGGACAGTTCGCCAGTCCATCACAGGGCAACATTCACACACACATGCACACCTAAGGGGAATTTAGCTTATTCAATAAACCTATCCGCATGTTTTTTGGGGATTGTGGGGGAAACCGGAGTACCCGGAGGAAACCCACGCAAGCACAGGGAGAACATGCAAACTCCTTCCAGGAAGGTCACCCGCGAGCCTCGAAACGACAACCTTCTACCTGAAGGCCACAGTGCTACCCACTGCGCCACTGTGCTGCCTAATTTATCTTTATTTGTTTCTTAAATTTTGAAATGTTGCCAGATTATCTAAGAATTATTAGATTATCACCCTCCAAATATCTAGTTTCATAACTGTGTATTTCCCTGGGATATTATTTTTGATGAACTAAAACGAGTGCTAAACCAACAATTAATACCCATAAATAATAGTAAAGCACACCTGATATTAACTGTTAACCAGATGATCATCGTAAGAGCTAGTTTGATATAAGCATTGCAGCATCAATCTGTAGCTCTGTTCTGAACAATCTGCAGCTTTCTAAGCTGTGTTTTATTCGTCGCAGTCCAAACAACTGAACAATACTCCATGCATACATTTTTTTAAAGTAAGAGGTGAAAGAAAGAGCATTTTCTGGATACTGCAGTACCATTTGGCATGTCCTTGGTAATGCAGTCGATATGTTGTTACCATCCCTGCACATTATAGTGTTTAGAAACACACTGATAAAAACCTTGTATGGAGCTGCTGGTGTATACTTTGAAACAGGGTTGGAACAAGTACAGGACACTGGCACAATATAAACAGGGACAGAAACATTATTCCATTGTGGAAATGATAGAACAATGATGGAACTGAGTCACTCTGAATAAAACTAAATGTTTACCTGCCTTTCCTTTGCATTATTGGCACCTTGTTATACTGATATATTGTTATGCTGAAATAATGGACTTTATGTTATTGTTATCACTGGTTGAGCATGATCAGAATGTGCACATCAAACATGAATTTAGGTTCAATGGACATTTCAAACATGATAAGATCGAATTAGTTTGTCAAATTCTGATCACGTGGAACTGATATTCACAATAAAATCACAAACATCCATAAAATATATTTACAGGGCAAAACAAGCTGTTTCTAAAAATGTCTTTAACAAATGCAAAAAATGTGTTTATGCCTCATTACAAATTAATGTGTGGTATTTATGCTACAAGTTACACACAAAACCTCAAATTAAGCAATGTGATTTAATTACAGCGAGGTTATTAACATAAAACAGAAAAATCACCTTTCTGCTTTGCTTTTTTTGCACATGGACTAAAAAGCAGCACCAGGCAGTTCATTACAAATAAATGCAGACAACATTTTACAAACAAATATCGTTCTACTGAATATTCAGTCCAACACAAATAAAATATAAACATCTAAAGTTTAATTAATGCTGTACATTCCTAAAATATAAAAAAAATATTCACTGCTGTAAGCAACAATAGGCGATTACATTCTTTTAAACAATATTTATAGTTAAACAGTGTGTTACAAGTAAATTTGACATCTACGCGGCATATAAGCAAAATAAACATGAAAACGTCTTCAGGAGTAAACATTTTATTTGAACTCTCATTGGTTTAGTCTGTGTAATCACGTGATTGAATGCGCGTTTGGGGAGTGACCCTGTGACGCCAACAGGGAATAAGCGAGTTGGAGAATGATTATATTATATTATACTATATTATATTATTATTTATCTTATTATATTTTATTATATTACATTACAATATTTTCGACCTGTTCAAATCCCTAACTCTAGCTAAGGGTTAGGGTTAGATTAAATAAGATTAAAATCATGAGGCTTATTGATGAATGTTGTGCTATACATTTTAGTAAAGCTGGTATATTCCTGTAATTTTATACACATTTTTACACAATGTACAATTGTAATCACTAGGAAAGAAAAGCTCAATTCTGCAATCAATTGCAGAGGCTGGTATGATGTGATTTTTTATCAGAAAAAGCAGTTTTTAAAAGGGTCACTGGGCTTTATTTTTTAATCTATAGCACCATATCCACAAAACAGACAGAATTTTAAATACATTGAACTTAGCAAATGGCTTCTTGGTTCTGGTGAAACAACCCATGTGGGTGTGGGACCTCAATGCGCTTGTGCATCTATCATGCTCCGGGCTTACTGGATCCATGTGCCCTGTCGTAGACTCCTGGTCCAGCAACACGCTCCTCCAAGGTAGGGGAATCCAGCCGAGTCCCAGTGACTCTTGCTGGCCCAGCAGCGACACTCCAAATTTGTTCAGTGGGCACCTGGTTGGATTCCGCGGTGCACTGTGCTGGTTCAAAGCCGCACAGGGCTTTTATTTAAAATCACTCAGTACTCTGTCAGGTGGTGGGGAGCAGATCCGGGCGGGCACGCTACTCCGGTGTTACGTGGTTTTGAACTCTCTCATCATGTGTCATCATTTTGTTTATCTCATGTCTGTGACCCATTCTTGATTACCTCTAACGTTTAACCAAAGACCCTGTTGACATTGCGCTCTTGTAACGAGAGTCAGTTTGGAGAATATCTGGTTTCAAGTCCGAGTCAGACCTAGGAGGAACCTTATCATTTATTGTCTTATCATTTACTGTGAGTGGTTCCTGGAGGAGTTTTTTTGTTTATTATCTGTGGAGCCACAGCTTTCCTTTGTTTGTGCTGAAAATTAAACAGAGAGATTGGAACTCACCTTGCGTCTGTATACTCTGTAACTATCCATGTGACATCTGGATAGTCCACTGGGGAGTTCTCCGGAATGCTCCCACCCCATCTGTCCAGTGGGCACCTCCTGGGCTCCTTAGGCTCCCTGTGGCTGCTCCTGGCAGAGGGAATTACTCAGATTCTCCCAAGCTGAGCGGTCTGACTCTTCTTCTCCACGACTGCGGTGCATTTAATTGCACAGAACCATGAGTCTGTTTAAAACAGTATTGCAATAGACCTCCAAATGAAATTTATATGTTCCACTTTTGTTTAAATGTTAACAAAATAAAATAACTGTACATGTTGCGTTTAATTTCAAATTCAATTTAAAACAAAATAACAATTACACAAAATGTAAAGCAAAATATTTTTTTAATTGAAAAGTAGGCTTTGATTTTTTTTAAACCTAGTGATAACAAAACAATATTCATGAAATATCGATTTTTGAGGTGGACTAAATAAACAAATTATTTTGAATTGATTTGTTTTTTTTACAGAATAAACTTTACAGTTGATATTAATAAACTAATTATTTAGTAATCTAACAATTTCCTCAAGAAATTGCATTTTTAAGACAGAATCTAGTTGCATCATTAGCAGACAGTTCAAAGGGCAGCAAGGCGAGCAGTTCATTTTAGTTTAAATTCAAAAATAATTTCTGGTTTAATGGGGAAGTGGAATAAGCAGACACATTTAGTATGTTTGTTATGTTGTTAGATCACGCAGCTGAAGATTGAGAACAATCCGTTTGCTAAAGGATTTCGCGGAAGTGATGACATGGAGCTGCATCGGATGTCAAGAATGCAGAGGTGAGTTTAAGTCTAAAAGTATGATGAGTATCGTATAATAATCAGATGCATTCTGTAATCTAACGCAAGAGGGTGGAATGTTGGTGCAGTGGCCTTTCAGTTAGAAGGTTGCCTGTTCGAGGCTCGCCGGTGACCTTCCTGGAACGAGTTTGCATGTTCTTACGGTGCTTGCGTGGGTTTCTTCTGGGTTCTCCGGTTTCCCCCACAATCCCAAAAACATGCTTCAGGTTAATTGAAGAATCTAAATTCCTCTTAGGTGTGAATGTGTGTGGCAAAGCCTCTCGCCCATAGTGAGCTGGAGATAGGCACCAGCAGACCCTCGCGACCCCTGAGATGGAAGAACCGGAAGATGAACAAATGTAGAGCAAGATGTTCTGAGCAGAGTGAATCAGTGAGTGCATGTATGTGTACAAGAATGAAAGTGAGGATGAAATGAGATTATTGATTGGATTGACTGGATTTGATCTGATTAGAGGAATGCAGAGGAGAGCAAACATTAACAGACAATGTGCAGTGGCTAAATAAAGAGTCCAGTGCTTGAAAGTCTGCTGGTCAGGTGAGTATGTGCAGGAGTCTGATGAAGCATCCCTATGGGATGATGCTCTGCAGAGAAAGGAAGTAAACACAAGTTTCTGACTGAAAGTAGAAATGCTTAAGTCTGATTGGCCGATGAAGATTCAGATGTTGAGCTCTTTATTGTGACGGCTTGTCAAGTCAACATTTTGTTACTGTGATGAATATTTGAATGTGGAATGTTTTTTTTCTGGTTGGAAATGACACGAACTAGCTCTGTAAATGTAATACAGTAAAAAAGACAAATAATGATTTGGAAATATGTTTGATGCCCATTTTTGACTCCAGCCCTAGCCCCTTGCCCCAGGTTCTGCAGTTTCCTCCCACAGTCTGCATGTCAGGTGATTTGGTGACTCTCTGATGGACTGGTGATCTGTCCAGGGTGCACCCTGCCTTTGACCCAGTGTGAGCTGGAATGTGATCACCAGCAAACCCTCTGACCCTAAAGAATTGATTTTAATGAATGTATATCTTTTAAAAGTTTGAGCATACGCAAAAAAAAAAAATTGAAAGTGTCCTTTTAATTGGTCCATTAATTTATTATTATTGTTGTTGTTGTTGTTGTTGTTAGCTTTTTTTGTTGGGTCATGGGATGATATATTTTTTCAAATCAAATAAACGAAGCAGAAAGAAAAAAAAAACAACTCATCCATGTTGCTGTGAGGAAGTCAAAGGTCCTGATTCTCTTATCAGTCTAGAGCTTTCTCTCTCTAATAGTCAGAGGTAAAGCAGGTCTGCTCTGAATTACACCCCCCACACACTTACACACACTCAAAAATGCAAGTCCGAGCTACAGCAGAGCGGGGGAATCACTCAAGCAAGCGACCCTCACCACTTTCACTGATTAATTGAGCTCAAAAAAGCTCAATGTTAGAAACAAAAGGTAAGAATGAGAAGCCCAGCCCTTAATTAAACCTTATATTTTAATTCCTTTATTCCTCACACTACTTTTAGGCAGTGAATGCACATCAACATGATCTTATAATTATAATACTTTGCTTTAGGTTGGTGTCACCCCTTCTCTTTTGTGGGGCTGCGCATGACTTCTCTGAATGTTTGGAGTAGTTTCCATCATTATTACACATGGATTACACGTGTATACAACCACCAAACTTACCAAATTGTTGTGTGTGATTCAACAGTAAGGAGTACCCCGTCGTTCCTCGTAGTACAGTTCGTCAGCGTCTGGCTCCAGGTTCGAGCCCCTTCTCTGGAGATTCACCACAGACTCTGAATGCTAATTCAAATGCTAATGCTAACGCTTCCAGTGGAAGTGGAGGCTTTCCCTGCCAGAATAGTGTAACTGGTTCCACACATTCTCATGGGCATGGACACCAGCTCCTGCACGCACAGCCCCGAGGGTATCCACACCAGAGCCAGAGACCAGAGCAGGAGTACCACTGCAAGAGGAAAGGTGGGAAAACCTTTGTCTGGCATCAAAACTGTACATCCACGTTGGGCTGCTTCGCTTTGTTTTTCGCACTAGCATGTACGTTAAAATAGATTTGTAGGTCAGGCTTGCTAACTGCGAGTGTTATTCCTTGTCAACGAGAGCTTGTTTCACACATTGTTGCACATAACGTCTCTCTTTTATTTTAGATGTTACCACAATATTCTTAAAGGAACTGGATTTACTAAAACACTCCAGTTCCAACATATAAATATAACGATATTTACACAACAAAATGTATTGAATATATACAAATTGTTTCTGGCTGTTCACGTAGGTTCTGGAAGTTTCTCACTGAGCTACATTTGTCACTTCTTTTAACAGATTCTTGATTTTAAATGCACATTTTCAAATAGTTAGAAAGAAAAATAGCATTGAAATCTTTTGAAATTAAATTTGTAAGTGGTTGTTATTGTTGAAATTCCACCTCTTTGTGGAATTACAGTGCGCTTTCCTGAGAGATTGTTTCTTAAATGCCTAGTAAATTTAGTTGTAATGGATAAAGTGAGTTAAAACTTTGTGTGCAACACAAATGCGGTTGTGGAAGGAGAATCGTGGCATTGTTTGCATCTGAAATTTCCTCCTCTTGTTTTCCTCCCCAATATTTTCTGATGTTTTGAACTGAACAGGTTTGTAGCTGTACGAACTGTAGCATTTCCCTTTAGTCCTTGTATTTAGCTAAAGAAATAGCTGTGAAACCTTCTCTGTAAAAAGCGCTATAGCTTTACTTTCTTCAAATTCAAGAGTTCAAGCACTTGACTTGATTCCTAAATCAAAGCGCTTTAATCCAGATGCTTCCAAGCAGCTTCACAGAAGGATGAGTCTAATAGAGATCACTTGGCTGAAATGCTTTTATGGCAGAGGTCATAGTTAAACATTATTAAAATGGCATCTGATAATGATTGTTTTTGATTTAAATTCAGTTTTTAAACGTTTTAGACGTGTGGGGGCTTCTGGATGGAGATACCACACTAGTATTTCCAGTTCATGTGCGGAACCACATTGGAAAGCTACTACACCAAAAGAGGCGTGGCCAGTGTGGCCTCATGGGGGGAAATCCAGCCAGGTACACCAAGGACTATTCCCTATTCTCCACGTGGAGCTCCCCGACAACCTGATCACCAGTCACAACCTGAGACACAGAACAAGAGATAAAAAAACAGTAAAGTTAATAAAACCAGAAGCTAGAGTTTCTTGAGGAGCAGCCGGCCCCTTGGAAAAAGAACAAAGCTGAGAGAATAATTGGTGCAGAGGCAGAAGAACCGTGCGTGTTACTTTGGTATCAAACCATTTAACACCTTCTACAAGTAGCTCCAGTACGTTCAATTTATCTAAAGTTTCGTCAGAATACTTCGAACAAAATGGGCCTGGGTTTAGACTAAAAGTTGCAAGAGGCAAAAGTCAAGTTAACAGAATGCTGTGTCTAAAGCTGATCATTGCTTTTTACATTTGAATTGAACGACATGGAACTAGTGCCAGTAGGTGAAGTAGGCACCAACTTGACCACTTTAATGGAGTTCATGAAGAGCATTTCATTTAAAGCCTTTCTCCGGAAAACACACAGCTCTTACAAGTTCTATTTACTTCTTAATTGTGGATATTCATGTTCTAGACGTTTTTAAAAATGTCACACTGAAGGAAATGCATCATAGAAAACATTCCATAACTAATCATTTCTTGCTGATGTTTTCAAAAACAAATTGAGGCCAAGGAAACCGCAATGTGAGCTTGAGTTTGATCAAAGCTCTCTCTCTCTCTCTCTCTCTCTCTCTCCTCAGCTGAAGACGACTGTCATTCGCTTGACTCTACCTACAAGAAAGCCTTCATCGACAGCATTTCCTCCTCGAATGAAGAGGACCCCTATTATCCCCGCCCACTCAGTTACCCACCACACCATCCTCTCAGCGGCGCCTCATTCAGGCCAGAGTCTGCTCAACGGCAGGCTTGCATGTACGCCAGTGCACCACCTCCACCCTCTGAACCCACTCCTCTCCTGGAGGATATGGGATGGCACTACCCAGGGGCAATGAACCCGGGGGCAATCAACCCCCCCTACCAGCACTTCTCTGCCTCTCTGGGGGATGTGCATGGTCCCGTGTATCAAGGAACCATGGGAGTGAGTTCAGGAAATGAATATTTGTACGGAGTGCAGAGAACTTTGTCTCCACACCAGTATCACGTTAGCATTATGCACGACTGGAGTGAGGCTAGCTAACTGCAAGATTTTCAGCCTAGTTCACCATGAAGGTTAAATTGGTGACGTGACCCTACAAATCATACAGTGCATCATGGGATTGAAAGAGTCTCATCAGTATTAGTTCATCTGGTAACTTATTCCGGTGCTATGTACTTGGAAATCCTACTAGAGACTCAATTTTAGTAATAAAAGTATGCAAATCTGACGATAGTTTACTGTGTCTTATAGGGCAAGGCCTGGCTCAGATTGATCGATGGACAATCTAGGGTTGAATGCTTGATTCTGATTGGCTGATGGACACTGAGAGTGAATCTGATTAGCCGTTGAGATTGTGACATCCGAGCAAAAGTAGATCCGGCTTGTTCATATCACTCCGCAGGAAGGACAGGGAAGCTAACAAGCTACACAAGGTTTCTCTAACTTTAGGACCTTCGCCCTTTCAGCCAAAGGCCCATGTGCTAAGAGTCATCCTTTCTCGTTTCTATGTACAAGACAAGATGACCAACATATAAAAGGATATATCCATGTTTATAGTGCGTTTATTTCATTATTAAAGTTGTTTCTAGACTGTACATTAACCTTGTTGTAGAGCAAGTCTTTGAAACCTTGTGTTGCATAATATTATGTCCAAAAGCGAAACCTGTAGATTGCATTTGTTACTGTTTAATGCATTGTACTTGTATGCATTTTTTCAGGGATACAGATATAGTACTTTTTCATTTCAAAACAAGTATAAGATGTGTCTTTATGTCTGTAACCTGCCAGGAACTCATGCAGTCTAGATGAGTGGAGGAAAGAGCACTTTCTACAAAAAGGAAAATATAAACCTACGCATAAAAAACATGTCACTGGTTTAATATTTAATTCTTCTGCATTTTGCATCGTCCTGATGTTCTGCAAAGTCAAAGAAATGCTACAAGCAGCACCTGCCTCAGGGCCTCAATTCAATTCAAAGGGGAAATTTACATCAGCACAAATCCTGACCAATATCTGGAACATAGGAATGTAGAGTGATAGTAACAAAAAACAATAAAGCCTCAGTTATAATCTACTGAGGAGCTTTCCTGTGCTTTAGTCAGTAGCGAGAAACTCTGAGATCATTGGTTTAAGCACCAGGGAAAGCAAGAGCAAATTGTGTTCATTCCTTGAAATTTAACACACTTTGGATAAAAAAAAAAAAACAGTCTGCCAAATGCGTAATTGTAAAATAATGAAATATACCAACTCCCAAACTGGGATAAAAACAAGTGGATAGTGATGCTCCTGTCAGTGGTGCGCGAGATCCCACAGCAGCAAATGCCCTTTCCACTTGGAGCTTCTGCACATCATGGAGCTGCTGCTCAGCTGATGAGTGATGATGAAGATGTAAGGGATACTCAAAGCTCAGCCGTGGTTTCAGCTGTACTAACACAGGAGGAGGAGGAGGAGGAGCCTCCACCAAGTCCATGAATACAGCAGAAACCCCAGCTGAGAGATCATTATCCTATTTATTCCATGGGCACTTGCCAACGTAAACAATGTAACACTTACTATTAACTATTTAAGCTAAAATCACATAAATTTTTGGGTACTAATAATAAGTTTAGGGCTTATCAATTTGAAAAGGTAATTAATTGGTTTTTGAAGTCTCAGGTAAGACCAAAAACACTTGTAATAAACATTTCTTTTCAACCAATTTTAAATGACTCCATAAAGAAGGTGTTTGTACAAACTCTTTATGTGCCGCAAACTGTGATGATTGGACCGTCTGCTGTCATTGGATACTGCACATCACATGCATCTCCAGAGTAGACGTCTAACAACAAATGTATAACTCCTATATACAGTTATCTCTAGTGTCCCTCAGGGGTCTGTCCTGGGGCCTCTTTTTTTCTGGTTTATATTCTTCCTCTTGGCGACATCCTCAGAAAACATCAAATAAATTTCCACTGCTATGCTGATGACACTCAGCTGTACATTTCCACCAAGCCTTTGTCTTCTTTAATTTCTCCATCTCTCATCGCTTGTCTCACTGAGCTCAAATGCTGGTTCGCCACAAATCTTTTAAAACAAAAGATTTTTTTAATTGGCTCTAAATCAACTTTCTCCAAAACTCTCCGTATCCATTGATGGCATAACAACCATACCCGTCTCTCGTCAGGCTAAAATTATTGACCACACACTCTCTCATTAGCCGCACATAACTTCTGCCACCCGTACTGCTTACTTTTACATTCGAAATATAAACCATCTCCGTGCTTTTCTGTGTCCTACTGCTACAGCTAATCTAGTTCACTCTTTTGTCACTCCCCGGATTGACTTCTGTAACTCTCTGTTCCATGGCCTGCCTACCAAGACACTGAACAAGCTACAGTTCACATCACCCCGGTCCTTCTACAGCTTCACTGGCTTCCATTTAAATTCCGATCTCAGTTCGAAATCCTCCTTCTCACCTATAAGGCTGTAAATGGCTTGGCTGCCTCCTACCTCACTGACCTCCTCTCTATCCGCTCACACTCACGTTCACTCCACTCTAGCTCGACACTCATGCTCTCTCGCCCTCCTCCTCCTAGATCCTCCCTTGGTGAACGAGCATTCTGCTTCGCTGCTCCAGCTCTGTGGAACTCTTTGCCTAATGAGATCGGCAGTAGCAGTGACCTGCAAGGTTTTAAATCGGAAATAAAAACTTTTTTATTTAGAAAAGCGTTTAACCTGTAGTTGTCTGTTCTGCTGCTCATGCTTTTATATCTTGTTCTCTTCTTTTGTAATGTTTACAAGGTTGTCCGATTTGTTCTCTGTAAGGTGACCTTGAGTGACCTGAAAGGAGCCAGTAAATAAAATGTATTATTATTATTATTATTATTATTATTCTTATTCTTATTCTTATTCTTATTATTATTATTATTATTATTAGGGAAGAGTGCACTAAAAGTCAACAATACCATGGTGCTGCCCTGTCAGTATGACCCTGTCACAATGCGAGGAATCAAGAACTCAAACATGGAGCTGAGGATAAAGTGCTGAGCTTTACAACACAGCCCCAGCACGTAATAACTCCGGGAAGAAGTCTAGAAACTGTGTCCGAGGATCAATCAAATCCCAAACGGTTGGAGCAGGATTCCACTTACATTCACATTTTGCCACTACATTTTACTCGGAAATATGCAGGATGCATGATACCAGTCGTTTGTCTGAGAGAAGGAGGAGCTTTGTTTTAGAACATGAATAGATGACGCGGTAGTGGGGGTGTAGTATCAGATCAGTCGAGGCAGAGTTCTAACATGCAGTCCAGCTTTACAGAGACCAGCTGCACTCCACAAACCAGGCATTTGCATAAATACAATACATCTATAACAAATGGAAAATAATAACTGCCCTCTCAGAACGCAAGTCCGTTACCAATAATGGCAGATTGATATAAGTGACCAAACTGTTCCAGAGTGACCCGTGGAGTTGTACGAAATCTACGTGAAAAAACGCATGGTGATGCCTCACCAGTTTTCAGGGTCTTGCAGTAAACAACAGAGTTTTACGAACAGCATAGATTACTGTCTCTATCTCACTTACTTGTGTCCAGGTTTGGGTCATATCCCCAATGTTGGCACTTTAAAATGAAGGAAATTCAGGCCAATACTAGAAAGCAAATGTAATTTTTCAGTGGAATGTGAGTGTCATTCGTATTCAGTTCAAAATGGCAATTCTGCTTCCAAAGAATGGAGAAAACAGTGAAAGTGAAATTTATTGGGCCACTGTTTTCTCTCGAAAAACTTCTATCGAAGAATTTTCAGAGAAAACAGTGGCCCAAGAACTGAGCCATGTGGGACCCCACACTACCGGAGACAGGATATCACAGGGAGGAGCACAGTAAGTTTCATATTAATTGCTTCAGTAAGAATGAAATGCATTATATGAAGTATTTACTTATGTAGTTATGCTTTCAATCCAGATTCTATAAAAAAGCGACTATATAAATACAATACAGATTCTATATAAAGTCTTTGTTCTGTTAATAAAAAAGTATATTCAAATACAGTCACCTCTGAGTCCTCTGATTGGCAAATGAACCTTTAATATCATTTGTGAATGAAAACTTTTTCTAACTATTAACTCTCCCTTTACTTTACTTCTCACAGCACAAAAAGAAAACAAATAAAATAGAATGTGTTTGTGTTTAACGAGTCATTTATAGCGACTGAATATGAGCTTGATAGCACAACAGAGGAAATCATCACTACAGCGTGATGATAAAAGTGCAAATCATCATAAATAATGAGGAAGTAGCACTCTGGGTGTTTCCACTCATGAACTTTGATAACTGTCCTTCGGGTTCAGGGTGAGATACAGCGTGGTTCAGATTTTGAAAACTGAAGGACTGAAGACACATTTACTCCAAACAAACCAGTTACTCCAGTAAATATAATGAGTTACTACACTCCTCAGCGCATCAAATCCATTTGACAACATAAAACCCTTTATGGAAATGTACCCATAATGCTCTGCAAAATGACTGGTGCTATTAAGAACAGTTTCCTCTTACCATAATTGAGGATCTGGGTAAGAAAATAACCCAGAGTAAAGAGCTAATGCTCCTGCAGGTAGGTCCTTTTATAAGCTTTGGCAAATCTCACGGTTCGAATAATTGAAGTGTGTCCAAATCAGTTTCTTAAGATCAACAAAAGCAAGAAAATTTGACCTCAACGTCTGGTCTACCGAGCAGCACGATGATCTTCTTATCTGCTTGTTCCCTTTCGAAAGGTGCCTATCTCCAGGGAGACACACACACACACACACGCACGCACACACACACACACATACACACACACACATACACACACATTCACTCCAAGGGGAAAGTAAGATTATTCAATTAACCTGATGTATGTTTGTAGGAAACCAGAGAGCCCAGAGGAGAAGGTCCTTTCAGGAAGGTCACACGTGAGCCTCATACCCTTTTAACTGAAAGGCCCACTGCACCACCGTGCCGCCCTTATTCTGAAAACAACAATAGGTATAGATCTTTTAATGAGGAGCAAGCCAGTGTATGGAAGAGCACATCTGTTTATCATTTAGTAAAAAGCATGTTTGAAAACATTCAATCTTCCTAACTAATTTTTCAATGCTATGTTGGTTGTTTTTCTGTTATCAATGTGTTATTTGTGCCGTTTTTAAACTGTGTTGTGCCTGAGGTAAAGGCTCATGATCAGTGTTTCACCTCACGGGGTACATGGGGTTTATTTGATCGTTTTAAACTAATATTGTATTGGATCCTTGTGGATTTTAAAGCAATGACCTAACATAAGCTGTGCTAAAGGTGCAATCTGGAGAATGGAATGAAATGATTTTAGCACTACTTCTAACCCAAGGAGGAGATGCAGAGTTTTCCATTAAACCTCTTCATTTGAGAGGAGGACATTTCAAGTTGTGCATTGATTTCAAAAAACTTGATCTTAGTACGTAAGAAGTCAAATGACATTGCTAACCGATTACACTGATAACAAAGTACTATTATATTCCAATGTAAGTTTAATTGCTATTATCTAATGGGAAGCTCTGTTTTAAGGTTAAGGTTTTTGTAATCATCACGGTTCGCGGTTCAGTTGAGTTTGCAGGTGATCTCCTTGAACGCTTTCCCTAAAACACAGTTGGATCATAACTTTTTTATTGACGGTTTTTATCGATGAAGAATTTCGAAAAATTTTTACTCAGTTTACCTGTTGTGGCGAGGTGAAAGAATTTCTCGGTTTATAATTTTTCCAGCAGAGAATTTAACTGTTTCCGAGTATCTTTATTTTTTCTTATGATATGAAACCACTTTTTAAATTTGTGATCTACCTGATCTTTCCATTGCAATTTGTTGTTTTCTAGGAACAATTCGTCTTATGCACTGATATTTTGATATTATGAGAGAGAGGACAAAAATGACAAATGACTGTTTGCGTAGAAAATCTGGAGGATTAAAACAGGTTTAAGCAACACTTACCCTACTGAGCTCTGAATCTGTAAATCTTCAGGATGTCAGGATGAAGAAAACACTGCCAGCAGAGCAGGTATTATCTCAACTTCCTGCTCCAGAGGAGAATGCAATGAAAAGCAACGAAGCGAGATTCATGAAGCGAGGACTTCTCTGAAACATGGCACAGGAGACACATTGGTTAGCAGCAGGATTATCTTCTCTTCTGGAAGAAACATTGTATTTTAATTCAAGTGTTGCTATTTTCATCTGCCTGAGGACTAACACAGATGTGGATTGACAGAGATGTGTGTTTCGGGTTTATTTTTTTCATCTGTGTCTTTGTCGGAAAGCGCTAGATCTCTCCTCTTTGATGTGACGGATGAGGGTCAAAAAACTCCTCTTTCTCTCTTCGACACACGCTGCTCCTCCACATCCAGAAAAAAGAAATTCATTAACCCTGCTGCTTACGGCCTGATTTATGATGCAGTGCACACACGGAGACTCAGGTGAAGGATGCAGATGGATTATTCCAGAGGCCTATGAGTTATTTCAAAGGCATTTCTGCCATTAATTCAGAGAAGAGCCTTTGTAGACTTTTATAATCCACTCGAGAAAAATAATGGACAAACTGCCAGCAGAGAAAAGATTTACAGAAAGAGAGAGAGAGAGACGAGTTAGAGTAATATCTATCTACCTACCTACCTACCTACCTATCTATGAAAAAATAACAACAAGTAACAGGACCCGGACACAGAATCAGAACATTCAAACAAAAGAAACACACTGAACCTATTGTGAACAAAGTTGTCTGTTCACCGAGCCCTCTGTCCAAGCTCATTAATAGAAAGACTAAAGGAAGGAAAAGATTTGATGAAAACAAGCACCAGGCATTACTCCACCTCGGAGAGGATTGTGAAACAAAACCCATTCAAAAACATTGGGGAGATTCACCAAAATAGACTGGAAAAAACTGTAAAAATGTAGGCAAGATCTGGATTTCAGAGACAACGTCCAACTGACCAACTTTATGCAGCTGCTGATTTCATTTTGCAACAGACCTTGCCACCTGCAAACCATGCCAAAGCTACCAGTACCTGGTCTAAGGAGCATGGCATCCCTGTTTCTTTTTAATTGCCAGCGACCTTAACCCTAAAGAAAACGTGGTATTTCAAAAAGGAAGATGCCGCTATTAGGGCATACTGTGCTCTCATAACTCCACAGGCTGAATGACTCCATGCCACACTGCACCGCTGCAGCAATTTGGTCAAAATGATTCCCAGCTAAGTATTGTGTGCGGCACATGGTCAAACTTTTCAGTTCTAAAAATCCTTTCATTGTTTTGGTCTAAAACAATATTCAAATTTTCAGAATATAGGGGTTTCATCAGTTGCCTTGTCGTAAGCCTCAAAATGAAAGGAAATAAAACAATTGAAATATATCAGTTTTTGTGGAATGAATGTGTACATTGTACAAGTTGTACTTTTGAAATGGAACTACTGAAATAAACAAACTTTTTGTGATGACAATCCATATAACATACTACAATATGATTTTAAGGAAATGTCATCCAGTAATTTCTGAAGTGCTCAAAAATCCCATTGAATGTGTGCCGGGATGGTTTGATTCCTTCAACAGTCATGTAAATTGAATGTGTCAATTAATAAACTCATTAACCCTCGTCCCATCCCTGCACAGCCAAAATTCCTGAACCCACTGTGCTGTGGTTTTTCTGAAGCTTGCAAGGAAGAAGACAGAGAGTATTTATCTTAGATTTCAGGATCACAATTCTTTTATTGAAGACTTGTTCCTGTTATTATCAGACATGGGTTAGAAGAGTCGCATTTTGGTCCTCTGGGGGGAAGAACAGTTAACCTCCTGGATTCCATTGCAAAGAATGTCAATTGTGGAGGCACAACTACCTTTCTGAGTCATGCCGTCCAGACCAAGATAGGCCTAAAGCAGGATTCTCTTTAATACTCTTAAATTGCATTAGATTTCACCCCATTATTCAAAAAATCCACATCTTTTTCCGTCCGAGCATTGCACCCAAGTTATATTTCTCAGTGTTTTTGTTTGATCAAACCCCTTCAATTCAAAACTATCCATTTTGTTGTGCCTTCACATGTCCATGAGACCCCTGACCAATGCCTAAGGGTCAGATAGATAAGGTCAATCATTGTATAATCCAAAAAGTTTATTCAAATGTTCTTTTAAGAACCTTTACTCATAGCTGCTGCTGGATCAAGAAGAGTGGTTACATCTCTCTGAATTAACCCCTCAGCAAATCCGCTCACTAAACACTGTGAATGTTAGTGCATGGCATGAACATTTCTCATCATCGACAAGCTGAATACTGTAACAATCTGAAAGATCAAACACATCTTCGAGCTGCAGAGAAATAGTCCCCGCCTGCTCTCATGAACTGCTGATTGTCCTCATCAGATTAAGTGATGGATGAAGACGGATGATGATGAGCATGTGCATGGTTCGAAGCCTGCACATAGATAAGCGAGCATGGCATTGATGTAAAACGCACTGGTATCTGCTACTAATGCCTGTCTAAATGATTCCATTCATCCTCGTCAGGGTAAAACCTGCACTGGGGGTTGAGTTAACCTCAGTCCGAGGAGAGAAATCACTTCCAGCTGTGATCCAGAGTCTCCAAGCACTTGGGGGCAACCGTTAATGTCAAAAATATCTATATCAAGACAGAATACAGTTTGTGCAGTACCTATCAAACAAATCATATTCTAAACCTGTTTACATATAGCAAGGTATCAAATGTACTGTATATATTTTAATTAAACACTATAGATTTTAAATTTAATTTTTTTAAAGGTGAACTTGATCATTGAGTACGCTTAAAAATGTACCAAATAAACAGTTCTGTACCCTTTTAACAATCTACACTTTGGCTTGCATTACAATTATCCTCTATATCCCATTTTTAATGTTATAGTCTGGTCTATAACTTGCATTTTTGCTCCATATGGAAAATATTGAGTCTAGAGTATTACTTCGTGTTCCTCAGATGCCTGCATTCTCTCAAAGTCTGACTTCCTCACTATTTTCTGACAGTAAATAATGTTCCTGTCAAGCTAGAAACATTCCTGGGTTTCCTTTCTAGCGTCCCTGTACTGTGAATGTCCTGTGAATTATTCATTTGAACCATACTCCAACTTAAAATAACAGTAAATGTATATTTTTGCTTGAATCGGTGTTAGAAAGACTATTAAACATGTTGCATGAAGGTAGGTTTCCTGAATTTGAAATTTATTTTGTCCAAAATCCTCAACTCTGCTCTTGATCCCATACCCAGAGCTAGTTCTTTTGTTTTTCCCAAAAAAGTGAAACCTTGATGCTTAAGAATTAATTTTCTTCACACTTTTAGACCCTGCGTCACACCTCAAGGCATGATTTTTTTGGCTTCTGAGAAATTTCTCATAAATTAAAGTCTATTGTCTATCAATTTGGAAAATCTAGCTACGGGGGTTTCAAGCCAGTGACTTCTGTGCCGGTCCCAATCCCGGATAAATATAGAGGGTTGCGTCAGGAAGGGCATCCAGCGTAAAACATGCCAAAAACCAAATATGTGAGTCATTAAATCGACTTTCACACCGGATCGGTCGAGGCCCAAGTTAACAATGACCGCCTCTGGTGCTGTTGACTTACAGGGTGCCGGTGGAAATTTACTGTTGGTCGAAGAAGGAGAGGAGCGAGAAGGATTCGTAGACAGAAAGAGAAGAGGAAAGGCAGGAGTATAGATCTGAGGATGGGACTCTTAACGTTCGTACAATGACAGGGAAGGGTAGAGAGCTGGCGGACATGATGGAGAGAAGGAAGGTAGATATTCTGTGTGTGCAGGAGACCAGGTGGAAGGGTAGCAAAGCGCGTAGGATTGGAGGAGGATACAAACTGTTTTACTATGGTGTAGATAGGAAGAGAAATGGGGTAGGAGTGATCCTGAAGGAGGAGTTTGTGAGGAATGTTTTAGAGGTGAAAAAGAGTGTCAGACAGGGTGATCAGTTTGAAGTTAGAAATTGAAGGGGTGATGTTGAATGTAGTGAGTGGTTATGCTCCACAAGTAGGCTGCAAGTTGGAAGAGAAGGAGAGATTCTAGAGTGAGTTGGAAGAGGTGATGGAGAGTATTCCCAGAGGAGAGAGAGTAGTGGTGGGAGCAGATTTCAATGGGCATGTTGGCGAGGGCAACAGAGGTGATGAGGAGGTGATGGGCAGGTTTGGTGTTAAGGAAAGGAACCCAGAAGGACAGATGGTGGTAAACTTTGCCAAGAGGATGGAAATGGCTGTAGTTTCCAGAAGAGGTAGGAACATAGAGTGACCTTCAAGAGTGGAGGTAGGAGTACGCAGGTAGACTACATCCTATATAGACGAGCCAATATGAGAGAGATCAGAGACTGTAAAGTAGTGGTAGGAGAGAGTGTAGCCAGGCAGCATCGGATGGTGTTGTGTAGGATGTTTCTGGCGGTCAGGAAGAAGAGGGGAGGAAAGATTGAAAAGAAGAACAAGTGGTGGAAGTTGAAAAAGAAAGAAGAAGGAATTCAGACAGAAGCTGGTGGTGGCTTTGGGTGGTCAGGAAGAGCTTCCAGATGACTGGAAAACTACAGCAGAAGAGATAAGGGAAACAGGTAGAAAGGTGCTAGGTGTGTCATCTGGAAGGAGGAAAGAAGATAATGAAACATGGTGGTTGAATGAGGAAGTACAGGACATCATCCAGAAGAAGAGGCTCGCTAAAAAGAAGTGGGACATCGAAAGGACTGAAGAAAGTAGACAGGACTACAAAGATTCGCAGCGCAGAGTGAAGAGGAAGGTGGCAAAGGCCAAACAGAAAGCATATGATGAGTTGTATGCCAGGTTAGACACGAGTGAAGGCGAGAAGGAATTGTATAGATTAGCGAGACAGAGAGACAGAGATGGGAAGGATGTGCAACAGATAAGGGTGATTAAAGATAGAAATGGAAGGTGCTAACAAGTGTGTAGAGTGTGCAGAGAAGATGGAAGGAGTATTTTGAGGAATTGAATGAGGAGAATGAGAGGAAAAGAAGGGGGAAAAAGGTGAATTTTGTAGAGCAGGAAGTTGAAAAGATTAGAAAGGATGAGGTGAGGAAGTCTCTGGGGAGAATTAAGAGTGGAAAGGCTGTTGACATACCTGTGGAGGTGTGGAAGTGTCTAGGAGAGACAGCAGTGGAGTTCCTTTCTAGGTTATTCAACAGGATTTTTAGAGAGTGAGAAGATGCCTGAGGAATGGAGGAGAAGTGTCCTAGTACCAATCTTTAAGAACAAGGGGGATGTGCAGAGTTGTAACAACTACAGAGGCATAAAGTTGATGAACCACACAATAAAACTTTGGGAAAGAGTAGTGGAAGCTAGGCTAAGAAGGGAAGTGGATATTTGTGAGCAGCAGTATGGCTTCATGCCCAGGAAGTGCACTACTGATGCAAGTTTTGCTCTGAGAATGTTAATGGAGAAGTACAGAGATGGTCAGAAGGAGCTGCACTGCGTCTTTGTGGATTTAGAAAAAGCGTATGACAGGGTGCCGAGAGAGGAGCTATGGTTCTGTATGAGGATGTCAGGAGTGGCAGAGAAGTATGTCAGGGTAGTTCAGGATATGTATGAGAGGAGTAAGACAGCAGTTAGATGTGCTGTAGGTCAGACAAAGGAGTTTAAGGTGGAGGTGGGGCTACATCAAGGATCAGCTTTGAGTCCCTTCTTATTTGCTATGGTGATGGACAGGTTGACAGATTAGGTCAGGCAGGAATCTCCGTGGACAATGATGTTTGCAGTTGACATTGTGATTTGTAGTGAGAGCAGAGAGCAGGTGGAGGAACACATGGAAAGTTGGAGGTCAGCTCTAGAAAGAAGAGGAATGAAAGTCAGTCGCAGTAAGACAGAATACATGTGTTTGAACGAAAGAGAGAGAAATAGAACAGTGAGGTTACAGGGGGCTGAGGTCAAGAAGGTGCAGGAGTTTAAGTATTTGGGGTCAACAGTCCAGTGCGACGGGGAGTGTGGAAAAGAGGTGAAGAAACAAGTCCAGGCAGGTTGGAGTGGATGGAGAAATGTGTCAGGGGTGTTGTGTGACAAAAGAGTGTCAG
>SRMA01027075.1:115760-167497 GCA_007224835.1 Danionella cerebrum | reverse complement strand
GGTCAAGCACTTTGACGAGGTCTCGGAAGCTACCCTTCTCAACTGCAGACACGGGGATCATGCCTTTACAACAGTAATGCAAGATGGCACATGTGATTTCTTTATGGCGCTGGGACGTTTTTTCATACGGTGTGCATTTTATGAAAGACTCTTTAATTTTAGGCTGGCTACATTTTTTCTCGCCACTTGCCCGGGCTGTTTCACAACTTTCTTTACGTCGCATTTCTTCGATTCTCCAGTATTCTTATTCGTGAACCTTCTTCAAGTGGTAAAAGAGGTTTGTTGTGTTAGCGTCGGGCGCAGAAACAGTTTTTTGGCAGAGTTTGCAGATGACTGTCTTCTGCTCTGCGTCGGAGCTCTTGAAACCAAAATGCAACCAAATCACTGACGTACCCCCACGTTTCGGTAAAAGTACTTATTGGGCTGCTGCCTGCATAGCAGTTTCAATTTGTTGCGACTCCGGGCATTCATCTTCAACCTCTAGCGTCTCCATCTTTGAGCACTCACGAGTTAACTAGCGTAAAGCATGTCGCAACAACGTAAAGCGTCACGTCGCAAAATCACAATACGGAGTTTCTTTGCGAAAAAGTTAATTTTTATTCTTGATTATCACTTAGATAAAGGGTAGAGTATGCATTGCATAGCCACAAGACATTATCATACATTTGTCATAGCCTATTTAATGCAATATTGTCTTTACTAATTGATAAAATTAGGTTAGAAACGATAGAAGAGAAATAGGACGATAGACACTTTTCTATCGTCCCCACGATATATATCGTCATTTCGCCCAGCCCTACCCTGGACAGGTCTTGATGGCCAATCAAGTAGATTTTATAAGTAGATTTTTCAGAACATACTGTAGAAATAGCCAAAACAGTGGTGCCATCTGACAAGATAAAACATGTTTATCCCGCAAAGCAGACAGGACCTAGGTTACCCTGAAGTCAAGAACAAAGAGTTGCTGGTTCAACTGCACATGCTCCACCTCCTCTTAAGTATATAAAGTCAACCATGAGGGTTGACTCTAAACCAAGGTTAAAGCAGAAGCTTTGTAGGCCAACAATGATGGACAGTTTTAGTACGGTCCGGTCAACTACATGAACCTTTGTCTACAAGGCTTTGTAATATTGGGTTAGTTTAAAATACTACTGTACATTAGGAATAGTTTTGTCCAAGAAAAAAATAAATGAATAAAATCAGGCTAAGAACCACCTCTATCTCTTCAGTTAAAAAAAACCTCTCAAATCAATAGCATCAGATCCCTGGACACACACATCACTGTTTTCTGAGAGGCATCGATCCCCCTAAATGCAGGGGTCTGACACACACCTGACAGACATTTGAGTGGAGATTATCGATGGCCGCTCAGTGGAGAGTTGCTCCCTAGAAAGATGACACTCAATATCTCAGCACTCGTCTCAAATCTCCAACCAGTCTCTGAACATTGGCACACTAGAGATAGCACACTTACACTTTTACTGCTAACACCGATATTATTGTTATTTTTAAATGATATTTTGTTGGGATCAATGTGTAGTTATTTGTTTTATTAAAAAAAAAGAAGTAAAATACATCCACTGAAAAAAGGTCCAGGAAGGTCACAATTCCATTACAATCTAAATTATAGTTATAATAATCAAAATTACAATTAGGGACCAGCAGACCCATATGACCCCGAAAGGGAATAAGCAGACAGCAAAACGAATGAATGAATGAAGTCAGTCACATCTGCATAAATGTAATATTTATAGTCTTTGGAGGCTCAGGAAGTGTTTGAAAGTCTTCATCCCAGATCCTGTGACCCTTATCATAGAAATTGATGCTTTGGATGCGATTGTTGGAGCTATTCTTTCTTGATGCGTGGAGGCTGATGGAAAAGTTCATACTCATGTTTACTCTTCCCTTTGATTGTTACTCTCTCTGAGCGTAATTATGATTAGAAGCTTTCATCAGAAGATTATTGCAATGAGACTTATTTTTGGAGAATGGCATCACTGGCTGGAGGAACCGCCGTCCACTTACTCATATGGATGGATAGTTAAAACCTGGATTATGCCAGGTCAGCAAGAAAAACCCTTTTTACTTTATTCTTTGACTGTATTCAATTTACCATTAGTTTCCCACCTGGGTAACGACACAACCCCTCTTGATCCTATTATTTCAGCCAAACACTTCGCGGCAGAGATAACCTGCATATCATGAATAAGTCTCTCAAGAGTATGGTTGAGCCGCTGACCTTGTTTGTGGTCCTGTCTATGTTGCTTTCTGTTTTTCAGTGGTCATATATCTCCAATAGTTTTGATCATCCAAGGAATTCTGTTGGCCAGCTATGATCACAGTGGTGATTAGTGCTGTAGTTAGTTTTTTTAAATCTGTATTTTTTTTTTCTATTTTACTCCGAAGCATCCCTCTGCTAGGTTTTTTGGATTCATGGGCTTTCTAATGATGTAATGTCTTTCTATGGTTCCCACTTCACCTCATATATTAGAGGATATTTTGAATAATGATTGCATTTTAAATGTGTAATAAGTACATATATTCTAATATAATAGTTTTAAATATTCATAGTCAGCACATGGTGAAACATATCTAACTCTTGCCTAGCAGAACAATTGACTTACCTGTTCTCTAAGCTGCAGAAGATAAAGGTAAACTAGTACTACAGATAAACTCAAACACAATGTATGAAAAATCCAATAAAATAAAACAAAATTTTCCTCAAAAAGCTTGATCTGTGCGTGTTGTTTTACATTTAAATAAATATATACAAAATGAACAGTTAAAAGTTTATTTGCCTTGTGAGTAACCATGTTTGCATCTTTAACAGGCAAATTAATTTGTGGACGCAGGTAATTATCAATGAGCGTGACCTATGCTTATTCAACTATTTTCCTTGAAGGAAACTGGGTAAGTTTCTCTCCCTATTCAACGGAAGGTTGCTTACCTCTTGTATTCCGGTATATATAGCTTTGCTATTAGCGAGCTTGTCCAGTGCGTTACTGCTGGATGATTGATATCTGGAGCAGCGATGGGACCTGGCTCCCACGTATCTCCAGTTCCTTTCTTCACTAAGATGCACAAGGAACTTACAAAATTCTGTCTGCTAATGGTTCTGTGTCTTAAGAGGTTTGGCGCTACTCTGGAACTCTCTCTGCCTGCTCGCCACCATCATCCAACCCTCCAACTACTAGTTCGAGGAAGACCTTTGCAGAGCAGAAGGCACAGCCAGCCTCATTGGGTACTCGGTAGCAGGCCTCGCTACAATGCCGGGTCATTTCTCTTCTTGGGATGGAGCTGAACTGAGAGAATGTGGGTGCGTCTGCCGGTAGAATGCACCCGGGCTTTGCTGTCATCATGAAAAGTTGTTCAAACGTTTTTTTTTTTTTTGTTTTGAGTCCCGAGTTGGGCAGGGGGGCAAAGAGAGATTTGACTGTGTCTGACACTCAGTTGTCTCCCTTACCTAAAGGTTTGGAGGTCTCTGGCAGAGTTTGCAGGTGCAATGTTGTGATCATGGTCATCTCTCAGACAATTCCATCCCCTGGCTGTCCAGCAGATTTGGGAAACATTCAGAGAGGCCCAGGTAGACCTTTTGCCTTCTATGACAATTGTTTTACCAGCTGTTTTACTCCCTGTCCCTGGCTTCCCTCGGGACAGATTCGCTGGCTCACTGCTGGCCAAGGAAGAAACGCCTATACACGTTTCCCCCAGTGAGCCTCCTAGCACAGATCATGTGCTAGGTCAGGGAGGATGAGCATGAGGTGCTTCTTGTTGTGCCCCTACACATATACATATGGCATATCTGTCCACAGTGGACCTCCAGCCTCTACCGCCCTTTATGGTAAGGATCTGGGTTATGCGCTAGCCCTCGTTACCCTCTGGAACATCTTTATCACCCTACAGAGCTACGGATGTCACCTTGAGCCCTAATGGTCATCAGAGCTGTGTGTCCCTGCCCTGAAGACTCCACTCCTGTTGGCCCTATCCTCCCTACAAGAGTCACTGCTTTCTGGGAGGCGGGCTGGTCTACACCCAATACCTTCATCAAGTATGATTCCTTGATGTTGGCTCCATTCCTTCCTGAGTGGTGGAAGTCACTCACAGGGAACGGTGAGGGTGTGGCTTGCATCACCTTTCTTTCGCTGGAAATGCACTCCATCTAGTACTTCATCCCCCCTTCAGTTTCTGACTGAGTGGAACAGTCAGCTCTGCCAGTTTCTGTAAGAGGGTTTTGCACGAGGGCCTGATTCTTACAGAACTAGGGTCTGGATTCGGGGGTCCCCACTAAGGCACCTTTTCTGTGTATACCATACAACCCCCTACTCAATGGGGTCATATGATGGCTTGCTATTCCTGTCTCTTGCAGTATGATGATTTAGCCAGTAGCCCCTCACTTAGATGAGACCTACGAGGCATGTGAAAACAGGACTTAGATGTCAGAGCGGAACAGAGGGATAGAATTTTGGGCTTATGACCCTGCGCTAAAGTGCTCAATTTGTTGACGGTGAGTGTTTGTGATAGCTGGTTCATCAGAAGTTAACGACTGAAAGAGAAGCTTGAAATAAAACCCTTTCCCCTAAGTACTTGATTGATTCTTGAAATAGCTAGAACCTTAATTACCTTTAAATTCGCTACAGATTGCTATTTTTAAAAAAGCATCTGATGGATGAAATAATGACAAAGTTGCAAGCTTATGAAATTAAAGTTGAGTTAAAGCAACGAGAACAGTGTGAACTCTGAGCTGACCTTGGTGGATGTTGCATCGTCGAGGAGTTTTGAAAGTCAGCACACAGCATAGACCAAATAGAAACACACACACGCACACACACGCGCACACACACACGCACACACACGCACACACACACACACACACACTTCTACTGAAATAATCCATTCAAACATGTCTGTCTGTAGAAATTTAACTTGGCCTCTGTGAGATGGATGAGAGTGTGTGTCTGCGTGCGCATGTGTGTGTGTGTGTCAGGCTATGTAAACTCTGGCACGAGATCCAGGCTTTGGGAAGATAAAGACTCTCACTAGAATGTAAACACTCTCTGAAGAGAAGGAGAAGGAGGAGGCAACCACAAATGCAGTCTCTCTCTCTCGAACATATACTCTTTCAAACTCTCTCTCTCTCTCTCTCTCTCTCTCTCTGGGGTCAGGGTTAAAGAGTGTTCTCTCTGAAGAGCGCTTTCTCTCTTAACCTCCTCAGAGGCCAAACGTCAGTGTGAAGCAGCAGAGACGCCAGATAAACTGATCACACACACACACATACGCGCACACACACGCGCGCGCATTCTTACTCATTCAGACAGACAGACCGACAGACAGACTCAAGCAATATGATTTTAATCTTCCAAGAACATAGCAGCTCTTTTTAGCTCTTGTATTTTTGTCTATCTATAACCATAATTTACAGTTTTTGTCTGATGGCTTAAACCTTAACTGTGATTCTTATAGCACAATTTAAAACTAAAACTATTAATACGTATAGCAAAACCACTCACTGAGAAAGCATAACCAAAAACACATGTGAAAGTGAGCCAATCAGCCTAAGCACTATAAATAAGCCACAGGTAAGCTGTCTATGTGGAGTACAATGGAAGGACCATGTCATCAAGCATGGGATGACCCTGAGGGAAGCTGGTCAACAGGTTCAGCCTAAATTGAGCTGCTACATTGTGGCAAGCACCATTAGAACATTTCGAAATGGGAATTGGTAAGTACTTTGTAGCGCTGCCATACTCTAATGAGAAACACAACAGTACCATACATGCAAAAATACTGAAATTGTTACTCTACACAATTGCTAGACGTCCAGATGTTAGGGACAGAGGAAGTATGTTCACTCCAAAGCAAGAGACCCATATAGTGAACACGGTGATTGCCAATAATGCAATAAGACTGCACGAAATACAGCAGCGCATAATTGATAATGACACCATCTTTAAAATTTACACAGTGCAAGCATTTCTGCACTAATTTGTGTACTTACGCGCCACAGAATAAGAATGAAGCAAATTTATAGAGTTCCTTTCGAGAGAAACACAGAACGTGTAAAGCAACTGCGATATGACTATGTGCAGGTAAGCTATAGTATCATTGGTTTTAAATTTGGAAGTGCATACTATAGTGCAGTACATGGGCTTGATGTGTTGCATTTGTTTCGTCTTGTCCAGAGAGTGATGGAAATAGAAGCAAATGCCATGAGACATGAGCTACTTTTTATGAGGCCGGTTTTAACCTCAGTAAAACCAGCAGACATAGCAGGAACATTATTGGACACCGTGTCATTATCAATGTCTCAGGACAACGTGGTGGTAACATAACCATGTGTGCAGCTATAAGCCAAAATGGTGTTGTTGACCATCATGCAACCATAGGCCCATACAACACTGCACAGATTATTGCATTCCTGGACACCTTACATGACATGCTCACTGTTCAGAGACCACTGTTAACCTGTTCTTAAATCCCATTGAGGAGTTCTTCTCTGCCTGGCGCTGGAAAGTGTACGACCGTCATCCTCATCAACAGGTAGCCCTCTTACAGGCAATGGAGGAGGCATGTGGGGATATTGACCAGGCATCATGTCAGGCCTGGATACGGCATTCAAAGAGATATTTTCCCCCGTGCCTTGGATTGTAGGATATGGCATGCGATGTGGACGAAATTTTGTGGCTGGACCCAAAAACCCAGGACGATATGATGTAGGCTGATTTTTTCCCTTTTTTTTGTGAAATTACTATTTTGTGTTCTAAATTTGTCTTGGTTTTGAAGAGTGTGAATAAACACCAATGCTTGATGTTTGGATCCTTGTATGTTTACATCACACTATGACAAAATATGACCTCAAATTGACATCTGTACAAAGCAAAAGCCAGATGTGTTTTGTATTCATACCATCAGTGTGCGGTTGGCACATTGTGTGCTTAGTAGATGATGGCTTGTGTGTACTGTTTGATACATTTTTACGAAGGGGTGAGGAGTTAGTCTAGCTGTGTTCGCTTATGCAAGAGAACTACAATGTTTTGATAATTGGGTGAAAATTTTTCGTGCCTGTGTGTAGAGTTTTCCAAAAATAGCCAATAGTTAAATGTGCTTAAGCAATCAGAAAAAAAACGTCAAGGTTACCTATACGTAACTCCTGTTCCCTAAAGGAGGGAACGCAGACGAAATGTCTAAGTTTCGACTATGGGACTTACTGAATCTGGGAGGATGGTGCCGAATTTATAACGGGCAAATTGATTTGCGAGTGTAGATGATTAGCAATCAGCCGCTCTATAAGAGGAGTGCTTGCCCTACACTTATGTGAGCAATGCATGGCAGGGGAACATCTGCGTTCCCTCCTTTAGGGAATGGGGGTTATGTATAGGTAACCTAGATGTTCCCTTACAGTCGAAACGCAGACGAAAGGTCGACTGTGGGAACCCCTGAAAAAAGCCATGCGTCAAGCCTATCCAGTCAAGGGTAGGTACTAGTCAAGGCGCCCGACTGGGAAGCTCCTTCTGCCCCTTAGCCCAGAATGATTTCTATTGCGAGGAAGTCGCGAGATGCTGTTACAGTGGTGCGACCAGAAGGAGTGCACCTCTGATGTGGAGCAGAGGTGCGCAGAGACCGCATCAAGACCTGAGAAGGGCTATCCGCGAGTACATGCGTCAACCGGACCAGACCCCCATCGGCGGTGGAGTTAGTGATGAGGGAACGGATGTTCGACAAACCCATGGGAGTCCATGAGGCGGCGATGCCTTGGGTGGAGTGCGCCCTCAGCTTCGTTAGAGGGCAGGGTACATCACTCGCCTGGTAAGCCAAAAGGGGGAATTTCTCAGCTCTCTTAGGGCAATGGAGAGGTCCCAAGAGGGTACATAGGGGTGCCTAGAAGGACGTAGCCGTTTAGTCCCTTGGAGGAATCTCAACATCAGATCGTGGCTACCGACTGATTTCCCTTCAACCCGAAGATGAAAGAAGGAAATAGCAGCTGCGCAGACCTTCAGGGATGAAGGGGACAGTCCCCGATCGAGCTCCTCCTGGAGGAAGGTCAACACGACTCAGATAGGACAAGTCCTGGGGTCTTCCCGGTGGGAGGAACACCATTCAACAAACCGACCACACTTCCCCGCCTAGCACACTCTAGTTGAGGGCACTAACGCGTGCTCTAAGGTCCTCACCACCGCTGGTGGAAGAGGCAGGGGGTCCACCACGGACGGATATGCCATACATGTAGGGCCCAGAGGTCAGGCCGCCTGTGCCTGTATCCCCCCACTGAGTAAGAAGATCCGGTCTCAGGAGGATCGGTCACGGAGGGACTTTCACAAGCGACGAGAGTTCTCCAAACCATGCTTTGTTGGGCCCCTGAGCGCAACAAGAAGTGACTCGTGCTCATCCTCCCGGGCCTTGCACAGAGCCTGTGTAAGGTGTTTCTTCCTGGGCCAGTGATGTGCCAGCGCGTCTGTCCCATGAGAAGCCAGGGACAGGCAATAAAAGAGCTGGCAGTGGGTGTTCTCCTGGGAGGTAAACAAATCTATGTGTGTGGACCGCTGGACAGCCAGCCTTCCTGACAAGCACATGACACTAAAGCAGGAACGGGCGAAAGTGCCGCAACGCTAGTATCACTGCAGCTAGCTCAAGATGGTTGATGTGCCATCGATATACACGTCGGGTCTAGGTACCGGACTCTTGATGGGAACCACACATGGCGCCCCAGCCTGTCTGGGAGGCATCTGTAGTGACAACCATGTGACTGGGGGTCCGGCCCAAGCGGACTCCTGCGTGCAGGAAGGTCACAGACCTCCAGGCCTTCAGGGATGAGCGACAGAGGGCTAAAACTGACAGCCGGAACCATCCACTGCGCCATGCCCAACTGGGGACCAGAGAACGAAGCCAGTGCTGGCCTAATGAGGTTGACTGAACCTTCCGCCGCCCTGCAGGGTTGTCCTCGGGCTCCTGGCCGGAGGTTTGGACCGTGGCAGAGGATGCTCTTTCTCTGGCGGCCAGCTGGCGGAGAGGGTTCCTACCGAGCTCTTCGGAACCACGCTATTCACAGTGTGAGACCATAGCTCGCCCAGACCCTATGCCTGCTTCCTGATTGTGGAGACCTTCAACGCAGGGTCTCCATGTTGGCGCCAAAGAGGCCATCTGGGAAAAGAGAGTCCAGGCACCGCGTACAGTCCTCGGACATCATAAAGATGGAATTCCTGGACCACATTGTGGACATCGTGCGGCCAGTGCGCTGCCGATTCCGTAACCCGAAGGGCAAAATCAGATGCAAAGCGCAAGTCTTGAACAGACTGTTGGCTGCATCGCCGTGACTTCTGGCTCTATTTTGTTTAATAGTATCACACATTGATGTGAAAGTGGAAGTTCCCACCCACACAATGCGATTCCGGATCCCGCTCGGACATAAAGTTCAGATGGGAGGAACTTTGATCTGTGATCAAAGGATCTTTGATCTTGGTCACATGATGCATCTTGAACCACCACATTGGTGAGGCCAGGTCTGTGAGCATTGAAGTATGTGGGTGTGTTAGACCTGTGACGGTGTCCCTTCCAATCGGCGCTCTTCTGCTCACAAACGATGAACACCTGGGAGACACAATCAGTGTGGCCCAGGCACACCTGATTCCACTCAGCAGGATAGTCACAAAAGGAGACCAGCAACCACTGTTGAGTGATTGCCTGTTCCCTTTCTATCTCCCAAACAGAGAGCTACTGAGCCTGGGTTTCACAAGGAAGAGGAGGAAGCACCGCGATCACATTTTTAAGATGCTGTTGTGTGTTAAATGGGGTTTATGTTTTGTACCCGTGTTCTTTTTTATTTTGTTTTAATATGTAATATTTTACACATTTATAACCAAACTGTTCAGTGATTAAACTAATGGTGATAAGCTAAGCTGTTGTTGGTTACAATATCAAGTACATCCGGGTTGCTTTTTAGTGTCTAAAAAGTAAAAAAAAAAATACTGTCAGACCCATTAACATTGAGTGTTGTCACGGCAACATTGTGTGCGTTGGCACATCTGATCACATTCGTGGGATAATATTTTAGGAAGGGCAGTCTTAGAACTTATTAAAATAACTTTTCTCACTAATCTCAATAATCACTACACCACTGGAGCTGGACTACCTGTAATGAGTGTAGAGAGGCCCAGTTGCAGGAGATAACAAAAGTTTATCGCTCTTCAGTAGCAAGGATAATTTTAACAAAAAATTAGCAGAAGTATGCCCAAAAACTCAAAAAAAAATGTAAAAGCTTTCGTAGATAATAGAGGAGGAGGAAGAGAAGCACCACTTGTGAACAGAGTTCCAGCTGCACTAGTGCCCGAACCCACAGGCGATCTCAGAGTCGTTCCAGAGGAAATAACTGCGAGGAGAAAAGGCGATAATATCTTGTGCACAGAATAACCAGAGAGACAGACCAGTAACTAAGACAGAAAAGAGGCCGCTATATATACACACGCAGACGCGTAGGATAGATTAACTGATGGAGCGCGGCTGGAGTGCAATTAGTACAGATGAGCCCGATCGCGGGGCAGCTAAAACAAATAATGAAAGGACAGGCAAATAAAGGCAGGACAATACAAAACTCTAATACTACCTGACTTTTGTAAATGACAAACACAAAGCAATAGCTCTAGCACAGTAAGCTCTCCCTTTTCACAGCTTATTGTTTGCTGTATGGTTCTCTTCAACTGGCATTCATAGTTTCACCTGGCACTAGTTCCTGGCTTTGGCTACACCATCTCTTGAATCTCCTGCTCAGCATTACACATGCTCCTGCCTCTCCTTCTCCACTTCATCGAGTTTTCTAGCTTCGGTTCAAGTTTCCATTGTTCCAGGTGACGATTACGTAGAATATGTGTAATATGTCATCCATCAAACCTTCCCAAAGATAAATTGTGCATTTCTCCACCAAGCATCTTGCTTCCCTCCATAAACAACCTCCTTCAAAGTTGATGTCTCCCAAAACACTGTTTCATGTCTAATTTTGTTAAAACAGCAGTGCACTTAGTAGTTTAAGAATTACACTGAATAATTACAAGGTGGTTACACTCCTGAACAATGTGAAATTTCATCACATGGGATGCATCTGCTAAGATCCCGACCAATAAAACTCCGTCTAGGGCTGAACGATTTTGCCCAATATCAATATTGGAATTTTTTTTTTTTGGAACCAATAATGCGATTTTGTTTTTGATGCGATTTTTCTCTATTAACCAAAAAAAAAAAAGAAATAATAACTTTTTATGCATTCCCTACCAGGTAAGTATAAAACTAGACAATGCTATATTGTTAGTGAATTCCACTTTTATTCAAGGATTTGTCTTGTTTAACATCCAGCCTTTTAAACATTAGCCTTAACAACAGCCTTTGTAAAAACAAAACAAAGTGCAGAGAGTGCTGCAAATAAATATGTATTTGAACTGATCAGATAAAAAGTAAATGCTCAGGCTTCCAAGTTTACACTTCAAGAGTTTAGGTTGTATCCAAAACTAAATACCAGAAGCCATATAAATGTAAATAAAATTTACAAATCCAAAATAAATAAATACCTCTTATCATTTAAATAAATTCACCTCTTTTCAAGTAGTCAACAGTAAAAAACTATTACACAGATTAAAGTGCCAATGAACAAGCCACTCACTGTCTTCCTTGTCCACAAGTCTGTTGTGACAGCAAAACTCAGGGATGGCAACCTAACTAAAATATGTGCGTGCCCGGAAGTTGTACCGCTAATCTAGAGTTTTCATCATTTTGACAAACCCAGATCCAACCACATGGCAGCATGTCTTTTGCCAAGCACTCCGCTATGGCTTGTGAGATTTCAATATGCCTCTTGGATGTGCGCTCGTAGGGTACAGCATTTTCAAACATGGTTTTTTACTGTAGCTTGTTTGGTTGTTTTCGGCTTCGTTGTGATGTTACTTTTTGCTATACACTCATCATATAACGTCTTGTGGTGACGTTTTAAGTGCTGGAAAAGGTTGGTTGTGTTTCTTCTTGATGTTAAAACTTTAGCGCTACACGATGTGCAAAACACCTCTGACTGCGCATCATCACCTTTTTTAAACCCAAAATACTGCTAAACAACAGATGAGCTTTTCCTCTTTGGTTTCAGAGATAGCGTATTGCTTGTTTCAGCATTTTCTTCTTGGATATCCGCAGACATTTTGGCAAAACTTTACTAGCCTCTGTGTTAGCCTGAGTGTGCACTCTCTTCTCTCCTCAATTCTGCTATCAGTGTGTGCTGCAGGCGCACCATCGCCAACTAGCGGTCGGGCTGTGTAAGAACGCGCGTGTGGTAAATTCAATAGGTGCAAATCTCATCAAAATCGTGTAACGTAATATCACGATAAAATTGCAAATGCGATAAACCATTCAGCCCTAACTCCGTCATTTAAATTCACTATAAAACTCATCTTAACTATAACGGTATTGCTGGACACAGTCAATGAAATTTCTTTCGTAGAGTGACCACCCCATTTGGACTATCTGTTGATTGTGGATTGACAACCATAGGATAATATCTAGCAAATAACTTTTTTAAAAGTGTGTTTTAGGCTGTTTTCCAAAACAAACTTGTAGCCAATCTGCACTAATGGTGAATGTCTTCATGGTGTAGAGAAAGGACAATTGTGTTTTCTGAGAGTCTCTGAGCCTGCACCGTGTATAGTGCTCAGCATAAACCACTACATTTGTTAGAAAACCTTGTGGTGTCGTAAAGGTGAGGATTTCAAAGAATGCTTGGTCGCTACAGTGAACATTGGTGCTCACAGTGTTCTTGTGTGGGGCTGCAGAGTGCTGCTGGTTTTGGGGAGCTGCTTTAAACTGGAGGAGAAGATGTTGGCATCATCATTTCTAGAATATTCCCTTTATTTTAAAGCATTCAATTTTGCTTCAACCAAACTTCAAGTAAAACTGAAGATATAGTGATGTAAGTTTAATTATTAACTTTAATTTCATCTTATGGTTTTAAATACTATAATGATGGGAAGGCTTGGGACAGATAAGAATCCATGTGCCAAAGTTTATTGAGGCACACAATAGAAACAATCGTAGGTTTCAAAATGGCGGCACCGTGTGTGAGCGCATGTGCCGTCAAACACTTACACAAGTTGAGTTCCGGAAAGTCGAGAGGCAGGCAAGGAAATTGTTCGTTGAGCTACTGATTACATTTGTAATAATTTATGCTCCAAGTCAAAGTGTTCCGCTTCTTCTTTCAGGTAAAACAGAGTGACTACCAAAACAAAAAAAAAAAGATCTGCACAGACTTCGCGCTACCACGGTCAACACAGTTATGTTGTTCTCTATAATGTTCTCTTTCTCTCCAGTTGTGATACTTCTCAACGGATGGCTTTCAGCTTGCACACAAAAAGCATGTGTCCCTTCCTGAGATTGCGAACTGCAAGGGCCTTCATTGCATTGTGCACCACCCAAATGTTCGGCAGCATAGTGTGACATCTTTGCATAATAAACTTCAAATACATGTAAGGAATTTTGAATAAAATTTAAATAATGCAGAAAGCACTAAGCCTTTAAAGCCAAAACACAATAACGGTAGTCAATTTCAGAGTCATTGTGAGATGGAGAGAGTGAGTCTGTATTTTACATCTACAGGATGTAAACACAAGCTCCCAGAAATCCCCTACCCTGCCCTACAATTATGGATGGACCTGGCGAATCAAGGCTTGACAAATTAGGTTGATTAGATGAATGAAGCTGGAAAGTGTGTTTTCAGACAATCATAGCTCTTTGACTTGGCATTCGCAAAATTCTTAAAAATTATGCATTTTTGTCCTGGCCCGTGGTGTAGTGGACGGTGCGCAGGACATATAAGCATGATTGCGCAGGGCGACGCAGGTTCAAGTCCCGAGCCTGTCGTCTTTCCCATCCCACCCCATTCTCTCTCCCCGCCTTTCTTCCTGTCTCCCTCTACTGTCCTATCTGTTCACATCAAAAAAACTCTTCTTCTTTTGCTTTCGGCTTGTTCCCAGTTTAGGGTTCGCCACAGCGAATCGTCCTTTTCCACCTAACTCTGTCTATTATAAATAAATAATAAATATAAACCTATGGAGTGAGACTGAAGAGTGTAGCAGAAGATGTGAATGCTCTTTATTTCTGGCATGCTTATATAATCAGACTCATCAGTAGTGTAAGAGCAGAGATTGATTAATGTGTGTCAGTGCAATAGTGTTATTTTAAGATAAGGAAATCCACATTAAACCCTCAGCTTGCTTTGAGATGTTTATACAAGTGCATTTGTTTGACATCACATCACAGTGTGTTTAGGAAAGGCAAGTGCTCAGTCATAAAGTTTACTTGATTTACTCACTTTGTTCTCTATGTGGTATAGGGGCCACATAATGAATATCTTTTGATAAGGAATTCAATTTTGGGTATTTGTAAATGGAAGTTGCCAACAACGCCACCTGGGAAATCCCAGGACAAATATTTCAGTTTAATGCTTCCTAACTGATTTTAAAAGAGCACACACAAGTTAGTTTCTAGCAAGCAGGAGACGAACACAGCATGAATAATCAGACAATTTTATTTACACAAAATACATTATAAAAATATACCACAAGTCAGGAGTCATACAATCAACAACAGACATTTGCGTCTAGAGAGAAGGTGGAGAGCGCATCACAATTAACTATAAAACGTTCTAAGTGCTGAACACATACTTCCTAATAAAAACAAATAGAAGAAACTATTGGATGGGGCTGGGATTACCCGCAGGAGGGATTATTGTGAAATTATCCACACATACATATCATTTCCATGACACACACACACACACACACACACACACACACACCAAACCTCCACCAAGTGTCACAGCAATCCACGACAGCACCACCACCACCACAAAAGATCCTTCCATCGTGGGTCCCCACAAAAAAGTATGAGATTTAAGAGGGTAAACCACACAAGCATCTCCCCTATTATATGTCTTATGCTCAACCAGGTGCTTGGTGGCAGAACTGACTGTATTTGGAAGTGTTTCTCTCAGTGAGCCTCAACCCTCGGGTACTAGTGATCGTTCACTAATGTGTGCTCGCTTGATGCGCTCGTGGCTGGGATACAGAGAATCATTTTAACATCTTGGCGAGCGCAGGAAAGGCGGTTGACTGCGACTGCTGGAAGAATGTCCTCGCCATCCCAGAAGAACCTCCTCTCTCAGCAACGTATTCACGATCATATAATTGCACGCAACATATGTGGATTTTTTATTTGATTTTGTGTTTAAAGACCCACCCCAACCTGCCCCACAAATGAAGTGACAAGTTCTTTACCTGATGGGGGCCACGGGTTAAGAGATGAACCGCGGGACACATCTTACTTTGATGTTCCTAGGAGAGGACTGCCCCAACCCTCCATGAGTCATATCCACTTCTAAAATTAACAAAGGTGTAAAGACAGCGTAAGCTAGTACGTGAGGGACCCTGTACGAGACGGGTGCTGTAGATGTCCTGGAGGGAGGGGAGAGGGGCACCAATGATCCTCTCAGCTGATATCACTATGCGTTGGAGGGCTTTTACGCAGGACGCATTGCAGGCTCCAAACCACACAGTGATGCTCTTGATGGTGCCTCTATAGAAGGTGTGCATGATGGGGGCTGGTGCTCCTGCTCTTTTCAGTTTGCGGAGGAAGTAGAGACGCTGCTGAGATTTTTTGACCAGTGCGGTGCTGTTGTTCGACCAGGAGAGATCCTCAGTGATGTGCACACCTAAAAACTTGGTGTTGCGCACTCTCTCCACGGACACACGGTTGATGGTCAGAGGAGCATGTGGAGTGTGCGCTCTCCTGAAGTCAACAACAATCTCCTTTGTCTTCTCCACGTTCAGAGAGAGATTGTTGCACCACTTGGCCAGGCGGCTCACCTCTCTTCTGTAGTAGGTTTCATCCTTTTTGTTGATGAGACCCACCACTGTTGTGTCTTCCGCAAACTGGATGAAGAGGTTGGAGATGTGTGGTGGAGTGCAGTCATGGGTCAGCAAGGTGAAGAGGAGAGGGCTCAGCACACATCCCTGAGGAGCCCGTGTGTTGAGAATGATGGTGCTGGATGTGTTATTACCGACCTGTACTGCTTGTGGCCTCCTGGTGAGGAGATCCAACAACCAGTTGCACAGTGGGGTGTTCAGCTTTTGAATGAGCTGTTGGGGGATTGTGGTATTAAATGCTGAACTGAAATCAATGAACACCATTCGGACGTAGGAGTCTTTTTTTGTCCAGATGTGTGAGTGCTGAGTGGAGAGCAGTAGAAATAGCGTCATCGGTCGAGCGGTTGGGCCGATACGCAAACTGGAAGGGGTCCAGGGAGGGGGGCTCCCACCAGCACTTCATGAGGATGGGAGTAAGTGCGACAGGACGATAGTCATTAAAGCAGGAGGGGGATGGCATTTTTTGGGACCAGGATGATGGGGGTTGATTTAAAACATGTCGGGACGACAGCCTGGTTGAGGGAGGTATTGAAGATGTCTGTGAGGACATCAGTGAGTTCCGCTGCACAGTCTCTCACGACCAGGAATGTTGTCGGGGCCCGGAGCTTTACAGGGGGTTGATCCTGCGGAGGGATTTCCTCACACTGCCTGGAGACAGAGTCAGCACCTGATCACCCAGAGAGGGAGGAGACTTTTGTGCAGAGGTGCTGTTTTCCACTTCAACAGCTGGTTGCTTACATTAACTCTCAAGGAGGTGTTTGCTCCCACCATCTGCCTTACCTCGCCCAACGATTGCTCCTGTGGAGTCAGAGCAGACTCTTGTTGCTCAGGGCCGTTCACATCCACGGCGCTTTGAACAAAATCTCGGACGCGCTGTCGAGGTTTAAACCTGCCGCAGAGGAATGGTGACTCCACCCCCTGGCTGTCCAGCTGATATGGGATGTGTTCGGGGAGGCCCACATAGATTTGTTTGCCTGCCAGCTTTTCAACTCCCTGTCCCTGGCTCATCTTGGGACAGACGAACTGGCACACAGCTGGCCCAGGAAGAAACTCCTGCACTTGTTTCCCCCAGTGAGCTTACTAGCACAGGTTCTGTGCAAGGTCAGGGAGGACAAGCACAAGCTGCTTCTTGTTGCACCCATGTGGCCCAACAAAGCATGGTTAGGAGAACTCTTGTCACTTGTAACAGTCCTTCCTTGGCCGATCCCCCTGAGACCAGATCTCTTAACTGAGGGGGGGATTCAGGCACCCACGGCCGGACTTATGGGCCCTACACGTATGGTATATCCAGTCTTGGTGGACCCCCAGCCTCTTCCACCTGCGGTGATGAGGACTCTCGAGCACGCGTTAGCTGTTAGCTACGCGGGGAAGTGGGGTCGGTCTGTTGAATGTTGCTCTTACCACCGGCAAGACCCCAGGACTTGTTCTATCGGTATCGTGCTGACCTTCCTCCTGGAAGGGTTCGATCGGGGACTATTCCTTTCATCCCTGAAGGTCTGTGTTATGGCGATCTTCTTCTCGAAGGGAAATCGGTCGGCAGCCAGGAACTGATGTTGAGATTCCTCCAAGGGGCCAGATGGCTACGTCCCTCTAGGCTCCCCTCTATACCCTCTTGGGATCTCTCCATCTGTTAGCCATCTCTCCAGACCCTGAATGGGTCTGCCTCCCCGGGAGGAGGCAGACCCAGCCCAGGGTTCTCTCTGTCCAGTCCACGCCCTTTGGCTCTATTTGGATAGAACCCAGGAGTTCAGAAACTCCCAGCAGCTCTTCATATGCTTTGGCGGCCAGCGTAAGGGGTAAGCTGTGTCCAAGCAGCAGTTAGCACATTGGATTGTGGAGGTTATCCAGCTTGCTTACCAGGCGAGTGACGTACCCTGCCCACTCCACCCGCGGCATTGGCCAAAGGGGTCTCACTTGCCGACATATGTAGAGCTGTGGGGTGGTCGACACCCCACACCTTCGTCAGGCACTACTGCCTCGACATAGGCGCTGTGCCTTTTTCGGTACTGAGTGGTGGCAGTTAACCCTAAGGCATAGTTGGGGGGAATACTTATGGAAGCTCCATGGGTCTGTCAAACATCCACTTCCTCATCACCAACTCCATCTCCGATGAGGGCTCCAATCCAGTGTCCTGGCTCTAGCTGAGACACCGGATTAGGATGTGCTGCGCCTGCAGGTTCCTAATCCTACGGGAAAGAACCTTCTTTCACGACATCCCCACGGTGGCTCTGTGACCTCTATCCTCCCCTCACGCAGCATCTGACTGAGCGAAGCAGTCAGCTCTGCTAGGTTCTGTAGTAAGGTTTTGCCGTTGGGCCTGATCCCTACAGAACTCAGGTCAAGACTTGGGACTCCCCATCCTAGGGTGGCCCAACCTATGTATTCTATACAAAGCCTCTAGCTAGGTGCGTTTGTATTACCCCATTCCGTTCCCTCCCCTAACTGGGGGGGGGGGGGGGCAATGACTCTCGATTCCGCCCCCTTGTTTCAACAGATAGGGAACGTCTATGTTTCCTTTGTAATCCCCTTTCCTTGAAGGAGGGACATCCCGTAGCCATGCACCTTGAGTCGGCTGAATCTGAGGTGCCGTAGAGGTAAGTAATTCGGCTCCTAGGAAGAAGCAGAATGAGTGTAGAGGCAAGCCCTGGCAAATCAATTTGCGTGTTATAGATTCGGCTCCACCCTTCCCAGGCTCGGGAAGATACCACAGTCGAACTATGTCTGCGCTCCCTCCTTCAGGGAACAGGGGTTACGAAGGTAGCCTAGACATTATGTCAAGTAGTTTTTTTTTATGGTGCCTAAATTTATGCACGTCTGATTTTGTTTAAATAATTCTTTAAAAATTTCCATAAATGTTGTAAATATTATTTCAAATATCACTGTGTTTGTCTCCTATATCACATATTATGAAATTTCTAATCAATAGTTTATAAAGGAAGGTTTACAGTGGTGCTAGTAAACTGTAGATCTTACATTCATATATTTGCTTGAGGAAGATAAAAGAGGTATAGTTACAATGCTATTTCAATAACAATTAGACTGATGTTTACATAAACTTTCTGGAAACAGCCAGAAAAAAAACACTTGCAATCATATTTACTATAACATTATTTCTGTCTTCACCTCATTTTCCTTCTCTTCTTCAAAAGCAAAATATATTTATCCTTTTGTCATTATGATCAACCAGATATAGTACTTTTGGTTATAGTAAACTATTTGGTTATTGAAACTATGATGGTTTCAAATAGGTCAGAGCACCTAAAGACAGAATACATCACTTAAAAAAGGATGAGTTGGTGCCAAGAAATCCTTTAAGTACTCAACAAAATTGTTTTTTTTTTCTTGGTGAGAAAAAGATATCGATGAAAGCTTGGAGAAAAAACACAGAAGAATATTAGCTGAGTTTCACCAGAACAAAAAGAAAGAGGTAGAAAAACAGCCAATGACTTCCACTCCAGTGAAATATTGATGTTAGACGAACACACTGTGGTCTCGCCGGAAATCACCTACACTGGAACAGCAGACACTTAGAGTAAACCACTTTGTCTCGTACCTTTTAGGACAATTGCATGTTGATTTGTGAAAGAACAGCCGTTCAAGAGACAATCCTGATTACTGTACAAGTCTTTGTGAATGCATGACCTACACTTAAAAACTACATATATCTATTAATTCCTAAATGGGTTACACAGTAGCATCTGTAGTCCTAAATGATTTTTCGAACCCCCAGACTCTCGGGTGTTCATTCATATGGAGGTGGTTATTGATGAGTTCATTGGACCAGGTTAACCTGAAACTGTGCTGCTCTGGAAATCAATAAACAAGAGGGCTTTTATTAACAGCAGCACCTACAAACAGCATCATTACTCTCAATAACACTGAAAAAAGTTTAGGTCAGTGAGCAGAGAACAAGTAGAGATCCCCACGAACAAGCAAAAACACTCCAGACTTCCAAAGGTTACCATTTCAACTGGAAATCTTAACAAAGACTAAACTTTTAGCAAAATCAATTTGCTTTGAACGGTTACTTTGAAATATACATTTCTTTTATTTTAAAGGAGGAGAGAACGCATTTCTCTTGAGTGCAAACCTTCTCAGCCTGTGAAGTTATGCAGAACTCCAGCTCGCACTCAGAGAGGTTTGTGTGATTATCAGCAAAGGCTCATTATCAGAGTGAACAGGAGCTGAGATGGATGAAGACAGCCAATGTCTATGTGTCTCGTTTTGAAAACTAAAAGAGACTTGAAGATAAAAGAATCTTTTCTTATCCTCCACCACGACAGGAATCTGAGCTGCATTCCTTTCAAGAGAATTGTGCACTCACAGAATGCTTCACACATCCATACTCTTAAGAAAAAGACTGTTCTCTTTCAGTCGTTCTAGGAGACGTAGGTTGGAGAACCGATTGATGGAAAGTGTGACTGAGTCTGCCATTTTAAAGGGCCAAGGACGCATGTATTCTTGTGTCAGTGTAGGTGATTGGCAATCAGCTGGGTATTTACGCCCAGTGAAACCTACCCTCATTCTGCCTTTTCTTCAAAACTGAGTGTGTGTCTCAACCTTTGACAGTACCAAAGCTGATTAGTATTAGATGGTTGTTAGCCTTACCTTGCATTCCAGTGTGGTTTCATTACAGCAGAAGCATACAGCAGCAGCTTTTAGTAGCCTATTTCAGTGTAGTTTTTCACACCTTTGCTTGTCATTCTTTACGTTTTCCACGACGCAATGGGCAAAGTCTGTCATAATCCTGGCTGCAAGGGATATATCTCATCAAACATATGCAGATGGCACAGATGGCAAACATACGAATCACTTTACCTCCCCCGAAGCTTCTGATGACGCATCCCATGTGCGTCCCTTCTGACCTGCAGGTCAATTGGGTAGTGCTCATCACTGCTCCCCACTTTGATGGGTGAGACCACCAGACTCACCTTGTTGCCACCCTTCGGGCTAGGGTTACAGAAAGAACTAACTTTCTGCCAAAGAACGGTGGACATGCAGACCCTGGAGTTTGGAGCTTATCTTCCTCAGATGGGTTCACCCTTGATGACAACTCTGACTCGGGTGCAAGCTCCGCTGGCCATGGTAGTGAGCAGAGGCGCCCATTCCCCAACACCTCATTCCCAAGGGCCTAGTCCCTGTGATTCCCAGTGACTGGAGCTGAACTCAGAGAACAGTCGGTCTTGGGTTCTGTATTGGGTATGATATTGAAGAGACCCTTAGCTCTCCATGATAGATCATTGCCTCCTCCACCTGAGAGTCTGGAAATCCATGGCCTTCATTCAGGCGTTCCCCTCAGTGGGATCCAGAAGCACAAGGTCATGACCATGGACCCCTCACTTCACCTTGTCCTGTCAGGGAGGACGAGCATGAGAGTTCCCTCTGTCACGTTAGATCCATCTGGCATTACGTGGACTAAACTCAGGAGTTCATATTGTTGGCCCCGTCTCCGCTGCGGTGCTGAGTGGTTACAGCCACTAATGTGTGTGTGCCCCCCAGCATCTGACTGAGCGGAGCACTCAGCACTGCCTGGCTCTGTCCAGGTATTGCCCGAGGGCCTGACCGCCACAAAGCTAGTCCAGTTATAGGGGTCCCCTCCACTGGGGGAGCTCCACTGAGTTTCCCACTTATCGCACTGACTCACTATAGCTGGGCCAATAACTTCTGTGCTGCATTTAAAGCTGCTTAGACACCTCTATGAAAACCTCAAGCATTAGAGAGTAAAAAGCTTGTAAAAAATATATATTTTTCTACTACTGTATGGCAATTGCAGATAAACTCTCCGGATATATTGTAAATGTTTTCATGATTCGCCAAGTTGTCCAGGTTTTGCCTCCATAACCACCTGGAAAAGAGCCAACCAGGCTCAGATGCCCCAATATTGTAAAGCAACTGCAGTCAAAGATCAAGCAATGATGTGAAAGAATTTGACCATCAGCCGTGTCACAGTGTCCTTGGTTCCCATACGCTATAGTGAAAGTAAGTGATGTAACGCTGTGATGAAACTAATGGGAAATCTGGAGACAATCAGGTTTTTATAACATTGCAGATCCTTTCTTTGCTGTGTTGTCCTGACTTGAACATCCTCCCAGCTTCATTGAATTTGTTCAAGCCTCTATATCCACACTCATACATAATCTGTCTCTCTCCCATACTGACAGTCAGACAGTCTGCTTGGCTCCGGCCTGCAGTGAACAGGCCAATGACGATGTGTGTCTCTCTCTGTGTGTGAGCTCCTGCTAATGGAGAAAGAAGAAGCTCACTGGAGCAGAAACTCATAGTCAGACCAATGGAGCCTCGATTACTCACCCTCTGTCTGTCTTTCTATCCCGCACTGTCTGACCCACTCTCTCATCAGCTCTATGATTCTTAATAAAGCGATCGATGATGATGATGATGATGATGACTGCTTGATTTGCATTTGTAGGTGTGGTGCAAAGTTCTGTTGTTCTACAGAAGATGGTGTTTGTAATGTTATAGCAAAAATATTCAGGCTGAGATTAAATGTGAAATTGGTTTTGAAAATAAGCCTTTGTTGAAGTTGTATCGTAGTTAACTGTAGTTGTAGTTAAAATATAAAATAAATATAAATATATAAAATAAAATGACCCTACCATTGTTTCTCATTCCCGTGCAGTCTTTATCTGGTTAGTTCTAGTATTTTGAGTTTTAGGTGTGGCTCCAAGAGATGTGAGGAGCACAAATGGAATGCATGCAGTGTACAGTAAACATTACTGACTCATTCTAAGAGGTGTTCCAACCACATGGGTTGCTATGCCAGGGTAAAGAAAATTGTTCACCGGGAAAGAACAATTTATATCAGGGGAGTCAAACTCATTTTTACAGAGTAGCATAATGGCTGTACTCAAAGGGCCAGATGTAACGTATAAATGTAAAACCATGTAATTGAATGTAATGTAAAATAAATGTAACTACTCCTTAATGTTAAATAACTCATTATTTATAACTTATTCAAGCATTTTTGTAATTTGTTTAGCGAAAAAACAAAACCTTCACAGACTCAAGACGATGCATTTCGATCATCATCTTTTATCATCAGGCTCAAGAAACAGATCACAGATAAATTATTAGCTGTGTCCATTTCACATCTTGAAATTTATTTTAGCGTAAGAAAGCGGAGGTGTAGCGTGAGCGATCATTCAAATGCGTGAGTCTTACGTTCAATGTGTGAGAAACAACAGCTCTGCCGTTTCACTCATGAGTATGGATGCGGTAACACCGTTGCGGCTAAAGGCATTGTGAGAAATGTATTTTTTTACCGTTTTGGTTTTTTTTTTTTTTTAGACACGCAAATATCTGTCATACCCCAGGAGAAAAATGCACAAATATGTTGAATCAAAATATTTGATATTTGCAGCATGCATAAAATTATTTAAATCAATGTCAATGTACAGATGGAAAATAGTAAGGGTATAAATAGATCCGGAGTCTTATTTTTATCATATAAATATTAAATTAACATTCAACAGTTTTACATTTTAACATTTAAAGATAATTACATGCACAAAAACGTCAGATCAAAAACGTCAAATGTGCATAAATACAAAGTCACACATCTTGAAGAAATTTGCGAAATTTGAATCGAACACATCTCCAACCCTGTAGACAATGCAAAGCTGCTTAGCATTAATGAGTGCAGCCCCTTTAAAAAGTTGGAATTAAACCACTATTTTACATTTCTCAAAGCTGTGTTTTATTATTTGATTAACTCCACCACGTGAAATTAAGGTTAATAACCTCAAAGCTCAAATCACAAAAGCTTCAGTTTTACTCAAATTGGTTGAAGCAAAAAAACACCCTGAAAACACCCTGCAACAAAAACTACTACATCATGTATTTTGTACAAGCACCATGTTTTTTTAGGGACAGCACCAAGTCTTCAAGGCATGGAATAAAAAGTTGGCGACATATTGCAGCATCTAACTTTTTCTTCAAGAAGAACCTCTTCTAGAGCTGGATGTTGGATGGAGAGGGTTGTCTCTTGAGAATTCCCCGCAGGGGTTCGATTGGGTTCAGATCAGGAGACCATGGGCCGTTTGATCACCTCGTGAAAACGAGCAACAGAATATAGGCTGCAAATCAGTCCCAACAGATCACTCCTTCCTCTACGTTGTCATCTCATGAGTATCATTTTCGATGGTGTAATGAAAATCTGAAACGCTGATTTTATGTGATACGCTGATAATATTTACCAAATTGATGACATTAGCAGCACTAAGTCTACCCTATGGTTCAAGTGGGGAGCGGGGCCATACTAATCTTGTGGTTGAGAGACAACAGGAGGATCAACACTAGAAGTCTCGTTCTCATCTGAGGTGGATGCCCCACAAATCAAAATCTAAGATCAAATCTAATCAAAAAATTGATTTTTGTCTCCCCAATGACATGGGAAATATCAAAGTTCTTGTAAGAATTAGGATTCCCTATACCCCTATGGTATTTTTACTGATATGTAAAGCTTTGCTGATCTTCTAAGCTGGGGGTGTCAAACTCAGTTCCTGGAGAGCTACAGCCCTGCACAGTTTAGCTCCAACCCCAACTACACACACCTGATGCAGCTCGTTAGGTCCTTAGGTCGTTTGTAAGCTTCAGGTGTGGGTCTCTCTGTGCAGGGTAGGAAGTAAACTCTGCAGGGCTCCGCCCCTCCAGGAACTGAGTTTGACACGTCTGTTCTAAGCCCTCAGCTTGTTTGTGTATAGAAATGATTTCCTTTCTCCAATTTTGTGACATTTTTTCACACATGGGGACAGCATGAAATGTGAGGGGCTTTGTTAACTAATACCCTTTTATAGTCCCCCATCTGCTGGACACCTCTTAAAGGAATCACCTGTGATAGTCTTAAGCGAATGTTGTAGTGCAGCTTTCTCCTAAGACTATTATTGAAGTGCACTCATATTTGCAACATGGGCTTGACTGGATTTGTTATGAAAATCACTGGTTTGTTTGTGCAAATTAACAAACCCTGTTTGCAATCAATGACCAACATTTGTGGCCGTATTTTGTAGTATAGTATCTCATAGAAAAAGTTGATTCTGAAAGGAAACTAAAGATTTTTTGACAAATGTAGTGGGGTGTACTCATTTATGCTGAGCGCTGTAGATCTGTATGGAGCAGGTAAAAAACTTTGAGGAAGCATAACGTGTGAGTGAATGAACAGCACACTTGCATGCTGATCGGTAGGTGAACACAGTAGGTGAACTGAGTACTGACAAGCATTAAGCGAGAAGCTTCTCAATCCTGTAATGCAGTGCAAGATAACCCTGCTGGCTGATAGACAATCAAAAGAGCAGATGTACGGTGAAAAGGTGAAACCTTTCGACGAAGTCTCGATGTCTTTCTACTTGTGGCTACGGTGCCTGTGTGTTCAGACACCCATCCTTGAGCTCTCTTTGCTCTTACGTGTTGTGATTAGCAGGTACGTGTGTGTGTGTGTGTGTGTGTGTGTGTGCGAGTGCGTGTGCGTGTGTGTGCCAGGTCATCCTGGAGCCAGTGTCAGCTCTCATTATCATCCTCGCCCCCTCTACAGCCCCCCACAGCCCCTCTCAGCTAGAGCCCCGGGTAATGATATCAGAAGCTATGAATACAGCTCCCTCTGTGTTGTGGGTGCGTGTACGCATGAGGGTTAATGGGAGACACACAAACAGAAGCATATTAAAAAGCTATATATACTCAGTAACTCCATCGTCCACCTCTTCTGAACTCATTTTAAGATATTTTCAAATGTTGTGTACAAAAGCAATTTCAAGGACCTCAAGAATAAAATGGTTGTGCATCCAAAGATCTCGATGAAGGAGCAATATTCGAGTAGTTGTGGTGGCTAAACTTCAGCAGAAATTCAAATGAACTACATCCACAATTAAACCCATTTCTACATCTGAACCTGGCCCAAGACGGCAGAATGTATCGTGTCCAGTGTGGTTGAGATGCCACATTTACGCAGTCAGTGGTCTAGTGTGAGTACAGATGGGTTTCTTTGAGCCAAAAAAGGTCTTGTCGCTTGTGTAAATTGAGCTGAAGTGCGGCTGAAATATCAAGTTGTTGTTGTTGTTTTTTTGTTGTTTTTTTTACAAGAAACGCCTCAGACTCACCCTGAGACTTAAGTGTTGAATATCAAGAGGCGGAAGCCCAGATCCACTGCTGCTATGGCAGCACCTTCAATCACAGAGGCTAATAAAAGATTTGAAGAGCCTGGAGATGTTTTTGACAAGCCCAGGTCAGGCAGACCCTGCAAGACAACTAGAGGACCATTTGTTGGCTCAAAAATTCAAGGCCAGTCCTTTTTCTTGGTCACCCAAAGTCCCTGTGGCAACCAGAACAGTTCTGTCTCCAAATGGCCTCCGTAATCGAATCAATTGAAAACTGTGTGGCATTTGCCAGGGGTTGCAGCCTGCTAAAAGGACAGACGCTAGAAAAGAGGCTGTTCAGATGAATTACACAATACTCACAACAAATACAGCTGGATCCAAGATTCACCAGGACACTGCTTTATTATGTATAGGTTACTAATATACAGGGACATATTATTAATATTATTAAGCCACTTATTAATTAATTAATTTCCGAGTTTAAACGTGTTGGTTTACTGTAAAGCTGCTTGAGACAATGTCTGTTGTGAAAAGCGCTATATAAATGAACGAACTTGAACTTGATAATGTGCTATAACAAATGTTACAGTCAAAGTATCAGTCCCTCAGAGATCTACTCAGGAGTTTCACCTGCTTCATCATTAGTCTGTTTGTTTTCAGGGCGCGCTCATCAGCCTGAGCCGCCGCACTCCTGCACGCACCGGTCTCTCATTCAGGTTAATCAACGGCCTATTTAGCGGCGTTCCCTTCTCTACTCCATGTCGGAAGATTGTTCACACTCTGTGAGTAACTGTCTAGAACTAATCTAAACCCTAACTCTGTTCCAGTGGATACCTACCTTTCCGGTCCAGCCCTGTGGTGTCGGTGCGGGTTCGGGCCAGCGTGAGCATCTCCGTCGGCTCGATCCTCCTCCGGCGATACACTCTCCTTTTCTCTCTCGGTGCTGTGGTTGCCAGCAACTGAGGGGCTTCTCGTTGCCATCCTTAACCCGGGCTCTCTTCATTCAGATCATATTCTTGGAGCCAAGATCTGTTTTCTTTTTGTATTCCAGCCAGACGGCTTGTGGTTTTTTTGTATGATCATTATGCTCCTAAGAAATAAATCCTCATTTCAAGAACCTTTTTTTCCTTGCATCTGAGTTCTTTTGAAGCACAAAGTGTCGTAAAAGAAATAACGTCTATAACGTGGAAAGTGCTGTTCTGTAGCGCAAGTTAGAGAAACCCTGTGATGCATTCTCAGAAGCACCCTCTCCTTCTCACACGCTCGGTATTCTCACCGCTTGAAAAAGATGCTAAAAAAGATGCTCTTTTGTACTTTCAGTAAATGTCTTCAAATTCTCTATAGGAGCTTTCTGTCTTGATTAAATAATAAACCTTTCAGTGCAATAAACATAATTTGTTGGTTTCAGCTTTTCATATGAGCTATTTGTAAAACCAATTGCGTAGTTAAAAGGTGTTTCTACTAAAGGGATAAGCAATAAGACTTCAGTTAGGGATATGAATAATGTTAAAAGAAAAGTACAGTTGTTTTACTTGCAGCAAAAAGATGATATAATCCTTTGAAATTAGCTTCAGATGATCAAACACTAGAACGTCTTTACATGAGACTTAACAAACACACAAAATATTTCAAATCTTCTCTTGTGCAGATCGTACCTGCATTATGTTCATTTCCCACATAACGAAGCAAACTGATGGGTTTACAGTTGAAACTCTGGAAACCATGAAAAGTAATGGTCTTTTTCCTGCGTAAAGAGGTTTATCGCTCATATTACAAACACACGGAGGAAAGAAAACAACTAAAAGTATCAAACAATTGGGCATCAACAGGAGAATGTAAATATACTCCAAACTAACACATAGTTAGTTACATTGGATGCTTTGTACAGTTCCTGACATTTCCCAGCAGTTGATCTCAAGCCAGCATTTACAGCAATTACAAACTCCTTTTCCTGACGCTTTTCCAGTTATTCATGCTTTCAATATGATGTCTTGAAGATATACAACATAATAACAATCATTATTCATTCATTCCTTCTCTTCGTCCACTTCTTCCCAATCTCCAGCAGACTTCACACATTCTTAAACTAATAATAAGCTTATAAGAATCACCTTTTTCAACCTACAGAAATTGTCACTCCTCTATCTGAGAATCATTAAAACAAGACGTGTGAAAACTTTGGATTATTGTCGTGAGTTGTGGATAATTTTGGTACTTCCTGTAGACATTGTTACACTTAAATTAGTCACTATTTTGAAATTTACAGTTTTTTGCCAATGGATTATCAAAAAGCATTATATGCCTCTAGGTTGTCTCTGGGTTGGAGGAAATACCTTGACACAACATCTTACTCTGACACCTAAATGAAATAGAAATTAAAGACAGAATAAATGGGGGCCGTTTCATTATTAAATATAACAGCAGTGTAATAATAATGACATGCTCATATTCTCACTCCTCACACACCCGCCATTCTTGTCAATAGCCTGGTCGCCTCACGTCTTGGCTACTGTAATTCTCTACTGTATGGTCTTCCTCAAAAAAACTACTCATAAACCGCAACTTCCTCAAAACTCCCTCTATTCATCACATCTCCCGGTCCTGCAACAGCTTCATTGGCTCCCCGTTCAATATCGTGTCCAGTACAAACTCCTACTCACTGCATTCAAGTCCATTCATAACCTGGCTCCTACTTAACTCACTGAACTTCTTCATGTCACCTCTTCCTCCTCAATCCACCTCACAGTTCCTCCTGCTCGTCTTAGCACCATCTACGGAACTCACTCTGCATATTTCACTTAATCATTGTCTTTTATTGTTTTTTATCCTTGTTTGTTTATATGTTGCCTGTTTTTAATTGTTCAACTCTGTACAGTGCCCTTGAGAGTCAAGAAAGGTGCCTTGAAATAAAATATATTATTATTATTATTATTATTATTAATAATAAAATCCTCATATGCAGACTGCATTCCAGTGGCACATATGTCGCCTGGGACTGAAATCAGTGAAATGATATCAGGTGAAATGAGATAAATGGAATGAAAAAGAATGAGTAATAGCGCTGTAGCTGCTGTATTTCCCATCATTTTGTTGTAGGTTATCAGAACTGCTGCACAACTACCTCATATTGTATGGGAGCACAAATACCAGCATCTAACAATGAAATGACATGCTGCAGCTTAGCGGTCATTTGGATTCCCATTTTAAAACCAAAATCTAGAGTTCATTTCAATATTTTACATCCAGGTGTGCCACAGTATTGTAAGAAGGCTTGAACACAAAGAGATGTTGAGGAAATGTCACTTACACTTGATCCTAATTCATTATTAAACATCTTCTGGAGTGTGTGCATGACACAAGGATCAGCACACACTCATGCAAACAAGAGGATTTATAAAAGAAGACAAAAGCTGCTGAAGAGATGCAGGGCTTTTATCAGTGTGAGACCACGTCTGCTAATGCTCATGTGTGTTTGTGATGACGGAGATGTGGGCTCGATCGTGGCACTGCAGTTCATATTGATCCCTGATTAACAACAGCTGATTTCCTGCTGAAAATTGTGATTTTCATTACAAATAAGATGTTAGTTAGCATTAGACTGCAGCTCTGAGGCCTGATAGTAATAAAATTTCAACTATCAACCAAGACAACCTTTACTTTAATGCCACACCCAAGCATTCTGCAGACAAAATGAACACACCAGACAGAATACATCACACTTTTGGACGTAAAGGAAACAAACCAACAAAAAAAAAAAACATCGAAGTATAAAGGTCTTCATCCAGAACATTTTTAAACATTTATCCATTTGGGGCATAGACTGTGTTAAATCATAATGTCTGTGACATCACCCATTGGTCAACATTAGAATGAACCAATGAAATAAGTGCACATGCCTTTCTCATTTACATTCATTTTAATGTGTTAATGATAGTAGGATCTTAACAGGGGGTGCCACTGGCAGAGATTTAGCGTGCAGGAAAACTATTTATTAGGAACTTTGTCTTCCAATGTTAATAATGAAAGGAAATCAACAATAAATAAGAGGTTGCTTTTACAATCAGCATTGTGGGTTCTAAAAATGCTGACACATTAAGATGGAACCACTACTGACGGACAGCATTCTGTTTTTGAGCCTCAAGAGTAAAGCCTTTTTACAGACTTTTGTGTCTTTGATTCCTAATCACCTTTGCACACTCCATCATCACTTCTAGAAATGTTTCACCATTCCTGCATCTGGTCTACCACGCAGTACTCACTATCAAATTACTGAGCGGAGCACTCAATGTTTTGGGAACATATGGAGTAAAGGTAAAGAACCAATGAGTTAAAGCAGGCAATTAGAGGTTCATTCACTTTGTGTTGCACCCCATGACGTTCCTTCAGGGTCAAAATGTATTTAGAGTCATTGTTCTTTTGAAAAAAAGGTCTAGCTAAGCTCAAATCTTATGCTTCTGTGGGTTTTTCCTAACAACTTTTGCAGCTGTTAGCGACAAAGACAACTGCATGTGGTGTCTGAAAACACAATCAATTACTTGTTATAGATTTTATTGACTTTTGGTTTAAAATTGATAAACTATTTGATGATAAGACACTCCCCAGCTTCCTCAGAAGTGAGAGGTGTTCTTCAAGCCTTATGTCGTTGGCCAGCTAATCCTGTGGGCTCAACACTCTTCCAGCTATAAGTTACATTTGAGGAATGTCATTAGTCGTACCCCACAAAAATGGTTAAAACCAACCCTAAGTTTGCAATCAGGAGCCTCCCTGAGTTCATGGGCGGAAGAACACACAGGAAAGTCATAACGCACAACCAAAAATATTTGATGCATGAAGGGACAGGGGACCAAGGGGCATTGTGGCATCACAGACACCAATATCTAATAACTAGAAAGCAAAAGCTAGGTGCAATGAAAGGTTGTTCTAAAGAATGTACGCTAAGGAATGGGAGACCAGAGGTTGTGCGGAGACCCTCTCCTGACATAACTTGTTGGTACTCAGAAGCTCTCTTCTGGTATTGAGTCTGGATTAGGTGTAGCAGAGTCTAAGACGGGCCAAGGTCACATTACGATTGCAAAGAAACCTATTCCAGGCCACAACGTAAAGTTAGCAGGAGACCCTCCCAGCTCTAAATGACTGTGCAGATCACCTCTTAGTGCTTGAAAGTATGCTTCCAGTATCAAGCTTGGGTTTAAGCACAACTATCCTCAAGGTCATGCTGCAAAGGAGTCAGCCTATGATCGCAAGAAAGCCATGCCAAGCCTCGAGAGAAGCGGCCATCCTTTCAGTCACTAAATGAACCTGAGGTGCTCATCTTGGATCAGGCCTGACTTTAACTAACCTCGAGGACAAACTGCCAAGCAGTTAGTTTAGGATCGGAAGAAATTGATACCAGTCTTCCATGCTAAACTGGTGGGAGAGGCTTCCAGCCATGAGGTAACTGTGTAACTAAGAACCCGCCGCCTGGATTTAAATAATCAAATGGGTGGGGGACTCTTATTCGATAATTACTGCATTGGTGATTCATTCATTCATCCATTTTCCAACCCGCTTGTTGCCTTTTTGGAGTCACGGGGATCTGCCTAAAGGCAGAGGTACACCCTGGATAGGTCACCAGTCCATCGCAGTGCATTGGTGATTTTTGCTGCAATGTCAACAGCTGCAATGAGCTGCCTCTCGTTTCTTTAACAATCGTGTGGAAATACACATCCGTGCTGGAGGAAAAGATGTTCGTGTGTTTGAGAAGAATCAAATCATCAAGTAGAGAAAACATCTAAGCAGATGCAGAAACTTGGGTGAAGAACTGTCCAACACATTATCAAAAAACTGAAGAAATGTAAAAAATCCAAGACAAAAGTAGACCGTCATCATTTCCACACAAAGAAGTTAACCCCATAGAGAATCTTTGGGAGAAGACTTTACGTCACCGCAACACTGCAGAAGCTTATTGAAACACATCAGATGCAGGCTGTCATCAAAGCTTTTTGGTGACAGTGTACTTGAAGACAGTGAAAGCCGAATAATTCCATTATTAATAATCCAAACGGATGAATCTTTCACGCAGGGCTAAGAGGCTAATTCTAATTCCTGCTAATGCATTTGTGATGTTGTACAGTGAGTGTTGAAGATGATTTGAGAAGTGTGTTGCTCTCTGTTCCCAGGCGTTAACATGAGGCGTGTGGTTAATTCTGCAGGAGAATCCCATCACAGAAGTGCCATGAGCAGCAGCTCCATTCAGAGCTCTTACTGTGCAGGGAAGAAAAGAAGGCACGAGCAAATGTGGCTTAGACCTCCAGTAAAACACCAGTATTTGCAGAAAGAAGCTAAATAAACATAGTATGAATGCTCCCAGTGTGGCATGTGAGAGCTTTGGTTTGTTTCGACGTTCTGCTTTACATCAGCCACATTCATACACATCTTTTTTTACACACCAGGCTCCGGAAGCATTTTGTCTGCTCTCTCTTTTTCGGATCCTTTTGTCTGCGTTTGTGGAAGTGACCGGATGACCTTCGGGTGATTCGTCCAGTGGTCCATTGGTCCAAAACTGACCCCTGTGCTTTGAAGAGGTTGGCCTGGACACAGAGCTAATGAGAAATGAGGCTGAATTAAATGAGCAGAGTAAATTAGCATCAAACGAGGAGAGAGACAGATGAGCAGACTCTAATCACACACACATCACAACATTTACATCTTAGCGTTTAACCATTTAGCTTTCATCTAAAGTAGATTAGATAACGACATTTGATCACAGAAAACAGGGGTCCTCGACCAATGGTACTGGCCCGCGTGACATTTATTTTAGTGCCGCTCATTGGAAACAAAGGAATGTCATTTCCAAGCAGAGACTCACAATGCTCACAATTCTGTTCACCATCGGATAGCAGCCTTCAATACCAAGGAGACCCGAAGAATCGGAGGAATTTTTGTCATTCATAAAGGTTTTAAAATGATGAAAACAATCGTTTTTCTGCCCCACATCAGTAAAAGTAATTTAAGTCACAAAAAAAAAAAACAAGTTGCGAGTTTTACAAGAATAATGCACCATTCCTTCGGCAAAAAAACATTACCATTACACAATATTCACATCCGGCATGCCAAAAAATAACTACTACCAGAAGTAATGAATTTGCTGATCCTTCGAAACTGACAAATATGCTTCACTTTAAAAAGCTTTGGATTGAATTAGCCTTGGTTTAAAGGGCTAAGTGGTAGGTGTAGTTGTGGGGGTTCCTGAGAGAAATGGAAACTTGAACTGAAAGAATGAAATGAGCATTGTATTGTACTGTGAGTGTCTGTGAGTGTGACAGCGTTCAGGATTTACTACAGCTCACTGAATCCTCAAACCTAGAAAAGTAAAACTGCGACGTTTGGTTTCATAGCACATTTTTCAGCCGTGTTACAAATTTCATTGCAGTGTTTTTAAAAAACCTCTGTAAAAGAGCTGTTAGCGCCTTAACCAACATTATCGAGAAAAAAAAACTGTTTCTCAGTCAGTAAACCATTGTAAAGCACAAAAACATATGCCAGTTGCAATTAAATGTACATTTGTTTTTATAAAATGATTAATGTTTCGAGTTATTTAGAAATGAGCTCCAGCACCATGGCAAAACTGCTTGGCAGTTTTTGCAGTCAACTGCTTTCTAATAAAGAATGTTTAAAGGGCTTCGTCCTGGCCATCAACTGCCAATCCGAGCTAAGCTGTGTGTAACAAATGCAAACGCAAAGAATCTCCAAAACAGACGTTTCACAGACATGCATGATCACACTGCCACCCTGTGGCGAGAAACGCTTTTACCAACATCACCAGCAGATTTGAACCATTGCTAATGAGCTTAAGAAGCTCAGAGGAGCCTTTCACTCAGTAATTAAGCCATAAAACAGCGGAGTACTTGCAACAAGACCGGAAACTTATAACTGCAACCAACATATATTCCAATCATACTTCTGCACAAACACTAAGATGGCTGTAGTGACTGTGTGGGGCCTCTTATTCCTCCAGAGCAACACAGAACACATGCCGACGGGGCCAGACCCCATGAGAGGAGCACTTCCAGAAAGCCAGGTGTGTTTGGACAGTGTCGCATTGGGTGCAAGGATCTGGTACTTGTTTTATTAGTCACCATTTCATGCAAAGAGGCGCTTCGTATTATATCCTGCCATCAAATGACCATTAATATGCTTCAGCAGCTGTCTATCGCACCTCCTGGAATCCCTCAGTGGGTGCAGTAGGTCGTCATCATTCAATTTTAATGTAGATAATAACAATGATCAACACTAGAGACGCTGTTCTGTTATTTATTTCCTTTTGGAAAATATGCTTCTTAAGCAACTGAACTTTACTAAACTAAACTCAAAAGAATAAAAGGCGAAGTGTATCATGCTGTGCAGATTTACCCGGTACAGAACAGACAAAACATGGGAATTACTGGCAAGAAGTGGAATTTGACTAAACACGTTTCAGGAGACAGTAAGATTGATATCTAATCACCCAGCTGGGATTAATCGTGCTCATTATCTGGTTCTATTGCTGCATTCTCCAACAATTCCATCCACGCAACCTAGACTTCTTGTATGGACCAGGCTCCTCTCCAGGAACAGCTCGCCTTCCGACACATACTACGCTCCCAAATCTGCTGGCATACTGTCACTCAGATATGCCTTCTGCTACTTAAGAATGGTTCTGTAGGTGATCGCCTTCACCATTAGAAGATGCTTCAGGGGTGCAACTCATTCAGGGACCCTGTTTCTCCAGCACAGTATTAAAGGGACTGCACACCAGGACTCATGGAAGGGTAGAGTTGAGCACTTGCAGCCCACTGACTGCCATTATGTACTGAAATGAGAATCTATTGTGAGAGCATCTGCTGTTCCAGTGGACTCTTGGTTCTTCTAATGCAAAACAACGCTGGGCCTCCTGTGCCTGGAGTGTTCCCACAGGACGAAGACTCGACTGATGATTTCGATTTGCTGCCTTGTCACCGGGACGCCTAATGTTTTGCTCCATTCAGCGGAGCCACGTTGGACCACAGAATTGACCAATGGCTGATGATCCGATTGTCATCTTCTCAAGAGAGCCTGGATGCTCTTATTGGGTGGAGACAAACCAATCACAGGTTTCACGGCCAGAATGTGTGGAATGAATCCAAAGCGTTTTTGAGAATTCTGCTCCTTCAGCTGGAGATGAAAAAAGGGAAAGCGCTGTAGATGTTTTTATTTGGTAGACGCTCCACTTTCGACTACTTTGTTCATTTTTATCTTTGAGTAAACTGTGGACACGTCACCCAACCCTTTTAATAATGTATTGATTATTTTTTAACTACACACTGAACAGATAACTACAAATGATTTTAAAGTTGCAAACTAAATGATACAATGTGTCTTTCTTTTATTTAATCAATGTATCTTTTTGCTCAATTTAATGATTATTATTTAAAAAATATAAATGATACAATTAGACGCATAAACAAATAGCACATTTTTAAAGGGGGAGGGTTCTTTTTCATAAATAAGTAACTGCAGCATTAATAATAAGATCTCGGGCTCCTCATCTGTGATTTAGATCTCTCAGATCCTCAAAAAACATGTCACACACACACTGCCTCAAAAACACTGTCAAAAAATCCAAACGGCAGTGAACTCTGCTCTAATAAAACCAGATCTTGCTCAGAGGGCTGAAAAAACATGCTAAACGGAGGTAAATGGTGGAAAATGAAGTCGCTCGCGTGCCTTTTTCCTGAAACCAAAGCACCGGCCTCTGGATTTTAACGACGTGTGCCGGGATTTATGACTTTGGGACAGAAAATGAGGAGAACAAAAAGAAAGAGAAAAGTGATTGATGTGCTTCTGATGGGATCAATGGGATTTTATTGTGTAGGAGAAACCATAATCACATCATCAGAGAGAAACCGAGCAGTGCATGATGGGAAATGAAGATGGTTTAAATGTGAATTCAATATCATTTTTTTCCCTGAACTGCTTTCTACATCCATTTAATACCAATATTGTTTGTGAACACTTCAATGATCCTTTAGATGTGATCAAACAACCCGATCAGACCCCAGTCCCTTCCTCCTGAGGCTAGGTTTGAAGACCTAGTTGCAGTCGATCTGGAAATAACAACCACCCAGGACACAGTAAACACTTCAAACAAGGCAAGGGGAGCTCAATGAAGGTTGCAACTTATGAAGGTTCAGTAAAAATGTGCATAATTGAAGCCTCCCAGGAGCCAAACCTTGGGATTCTTCAATTTCCTCAATGCTACTATCCAAATCCCTTTCTCATGATTTTTCAATGACCATTCGAAGTCGATAGTGATATTTGACCTAATCTCTGGTTTTAACATCCAAACGTTTGGAAAACTTCCGTTTTTAAAGTCAATATTCCTAGAGATTTTCCAGAATGAGTTTGGTGGTACCAGTCTGAAAAGACATAAATCACATCGGTTTGGGTGTCTTGCTAAAATTTGGTGATGTAGCCAAAGCAGCTGTGTATAGATGAACATTTTAACTGTGAAATAAAGAAAAGTCAGGAACAATAATGTTTCTAAGAGCACAGATTCAGAAGCATAAGGTTTTTAAGAGGCTCATTATCACCATCTCAGGGACTACAAACACAAAATACAGCTCCTCCATCACAAAACGGAATGTTTTCCGATTGTACAAGAAATACTGTACGCTCTAGAGCATTTAATCTATAATTTAGTTCAGTGATCCGAAGGATTTCCAATCTATTGAAAGATGGTTTACGAAACAGAATCATCCGTTCAGCCTTCCAATGCTCTGATAACAGAAGCCTGTGTGAGAATGACTGACAGGCTATTAATGGCACACTACTGGGAGCTCTTTAAGATAAGGCAAGTGCACTAGCAAGGGCTAATGCTCGATAGCACAAGTGCACTAGCAAGGGCTAATACTCGATAAGGGGACTGCGTGTTCTCTGTGGAAAACTGAGATAGGATGAGGAGAATCGTCTCTTCAGAGCGATGGAAAAAATGAAGAGATTGTTGTTATCTGCTGGTATCAGAAGAGCTTCAATAGTTCACATGCTCCAGCTCTTCAGCGCAGAAGCAGCATTCCTCTGGGAAACTATTCAGACATAATAATTTAAAAAAGCAACTAGCTGTAACAATTGGCTAAACGCACACGCACACACACACACACACACACACACACACACACACACACACACACACACACAATCGCAGCCATGATGGGTAACCAGACACAATGACTGGATCAAATCAAAGAATTTAAAAAGCTTGTATCGCCTGTTTGGATCAAACACATCGAAGGATTGCTGAGATACAACTACTGAACAATTTTGCAATAGTAACGAAATTAATTATTCAAAACTTTGTTTATCTAAGTTACAGTGGTGGAAAAGTTCAATTAACTACATACATACTGATGGATTTAAAACGGATTATGCTCATGCTTTTGAATAGTTTTGTATGCGCTTCAGTAGAGCACTTTGGAGGAATTTATTATCATTGCCCAAAACTTCTCGATACATGGCCTCATCCATTCTCTCAACTCTCTGCCGTCATCCTCTACTTTGCAGAAAAGGCCCCACAAAGCACGTTTCCTCCCCCATTTTCCCAGAAAAACATCAATTGCGGCCGCATGTGTCACTATGATCTTTGCTGGGTCATCCACAGGGGTGTTCTTCAAACACACTGGACATGGACTGAATTCCTGAAACTGATCCCAGTTCATCTCAAGTCATTACGTGGATCATCCTGTGAAGGACTTTGATGAATTCTTACCTTTCTAAAGATCATTGATGTTGCATTAGGCCAGATATTGCATCAGAGACCCAGGAAAGGTCTATTCCAACATTTTTCAGGTTTACAGTTTTGTCCCTGATGTCCTTGGAATGCTCTTTGATTTTGATGATAGTGGAGAGGTTTGAATGAAAGTGGTTGACTTATTAACAACAAAAAACTGTTGGTTGAGAGACTGGATTCTTGCAGGTGGGTTGGTGATTTCATGCAACAAAATATATAAATTCACTGTACAAATGGTTTCTGGGTTAACCGTGGGACAATATTGAGAAAGCATCTTTGTTTTAAGGTCTTTGGTTTATGTAACGCACGCCGAAAATCAGTCCTGGACCAAATGTTGGCCCCATGTTTAGCCAATGGGAAATTTTATTTGAAAATATAAAATGTGCCGGCAGAGAGCCAGCATCATTTCAGCTCACAAATTTAACATTATTGAGTACTTCGATTAATTTGTTGGCATAAATGTACATGCAACTTTGTGGATGGGAATAAACTAAACCTTGTTTGTTTCTGAGATGGTGGTTATTGTGATGTAATAAAGCTCCAAGTGATTTTGCTAAGCTGTGCTTTACATTATAGGCTACAGAGATAACGGTGATGTGGAGAAACCTGAAAACTCAACAGTGTTTCATTCATTAGGCATTTCAGTATATTTTTTTGAAGATGAGACGCACCGCTGCATGTTTCAATCGTTTTGTGTTGTGAAAACATGCAGCAGCTTTCAAACGTTAGCAGTTGTTTGTGTATTTGTATGTGTTTGCTGAAGTTGGAGCATGTTAGGTTCACACACGTCAATCTCTTCTACCAGCTTGATCCTCGGGTGGATTGAGGAGCTGCCAGATTTCCTGAGCTGAAAAAAAACCACATCGGAAAAACGTCTGGAAAGAACACACTAACACTTTTCATTTATTAAAATGATTTCATATTTACTTTCGATTGTAAATAACATTCAGTAGAGCAGTCCTTGTAAAGCAGAAGAGATGCTGAAGAGACACGAGGAAATATGAATCCTGCAAATGCAGAAGAGTGTCGGAGAGCATCCTCGATGATCCATTTCAAACTGGGAAAGAATGAAAGATAACCGTCTCTCTCTCTCTCCATTGCGTTCATTCATTCAGCCCAGACTCAGAGCCTTTTCCTCATCTTTCCTTTCTTCCCTCCTCGTCCAAAAGCCCCCTTCATCACCTCACGCACTTGCCGCTGCTGCTGTTTCTTTCGCTTTATTCCGCCGCTCTGTACAAACTGCTGCTTCTGTTTCTTTCGCCGCTGCTTCAGGATCTGATCGCGATTCTTCAGCTCAGAACGAACTCCAGACCCACTGCGCTTCGGCTGAGCATGAAAATCTGACCTTGATCCTGATGCAAATCGGCCTCTGCGACCTGAGGAAGCGAAACACATTTCAGAAGAGGAGGACAGTCAAGGCATTTTAAATATATTAAACATTATCTAGAGGATCTTGAGACTGACCAGAACTACGGATGCAACGTAGTTTTACCATAACATACTTAAAATACCAGGGGTCTCATTCATAAAAGAGTGCGTAGAATCCTGACTAAAACTAAAAGTATGTCAGAAAAGTAATAAATAAAAACAAGATTTTTAGAACAGTTCATACGCACACCTGCAAGCTATCTTGCTTTTCTAAATCACAGATGGGACGCAAGCGTGAGAAATTCAGTGCGTATGGGTTTCCACCCCAAACACGACTTGTCCACACCATATATAGTCAATGCAAAACAGCTCATGAATATTCATGTAGAGTTAGACAAGCTTCCCTGCCTAAGGTTGAAAACAAAGAGGGTGAAAAAAAAGATGAATTTCTCCGAAACGGAAATCAAAATTCTTGTTGAAGGGCTGAAACAAACGTAGCAGATAATCCAAAAGAACAGCTCTTGGGAATCTAGCTACACATCATCGTTGGTCAAGAAATCATTATGGTCACGAAATGCACATGCTCCCCATTTCTGTCCATTTGTCATCAAGTAACGCCAACAGTCTTTTATATTTCTATGATGCAGTGAAATGTATGAAGAAGAAAAACACTGTTAATCTTTTACAAACGGCAAAACTTGAACTATTCCTAGACCCAATAACATGAACTTTATTTATTTCAATTGTTTTTTGTTCATTCAGGTTTTGTTCTTTATTCTTTCTAGTATGCTCAGTTTGTGTCTGCATATACAATCTCACATGTGTACTTTAGCTATTTACTCTTGTTTTTTTTTATTTTATTAAACAATTGCATAACCAAAGTAATGCTGACAGTGACATTCTGTAATTTTAGGCACAAAGGTCAAGGCAGTCTTTATACGTTTAGCAAACCCCCAATTCATCTTAAAACCTTGTCAACTTAACATAATAAGTAGAGTTGAGCCGGATACTCGTACTGAAACGAGTATCCAGCACGGATAAAGCACTTTTGCAGAGTATAAGTATCATACGAGTAATACATTTCATTATTTTATATAAAAATTATCATTGGGTAGTTTACAGTGTCTGCGTTCTGTGATAGGCTAGTCACAGCGCCCCTCCCCCCACACGCACACGCACACACACACAGAACACTGAGAAGAGAACAGCGCTCTCTCTCTCTCTCTCTCTCTCTGTTCTCTCCCTCTTTCATTCAGGTTTGCAGGTTTTTTCTGTTAACGTTTAGGGTTTCTTCAGCTTCAGGTTTGTTTTTTTACGTTGCTTTGTCTGTAATACTTACTTTTTAAACCGTAGAGTTTTGGTAAACGTGGGGTTTGTTCAGACGTGGTGCTTGGTAAAAGCGACTTGCATCTCTGCCTGTTTTACACGCTTTGCACTGCAACATCTCAGTTGTCAACCTACAAATCGTGTTTTTAGCAGAGCTGGAAATGTGGTCAGTCCACAGCGTGCAAACTTAGACCCTAGCCATGTGTAACAACTGTCTTCATTAAAGTCTATGCAGATCTGAAAAACAGCGTCGGACTATTTGATCCGTAGAACATTTGCCTGTGTGTGGGACCTGGAAGCTCCTGGAACTGCATTCTATAATGAAGTCATCAAAAGCCTTTGCCCGTGGGTTGTTTTGTCAAGAGCCATAAGGAAACTGGTGAGTCCCGTTGGCTTCTTAGCGTCTATAGAGCCTGGGTGTTCTCAAACGCCTTCCGTCAAAGAGGGAGTTATGCTTGAGGTGATAGACCAGGTGTGGTGTTATGTTGAAGCTAGCGCTACTTTTCCCTTCTAGTAGAACTTGCTGCGAGCATTTATCGAAGTTTCACACCACATTCTCTCTGAAAGTTGCCACTCGGTGACATCACTTGAACGCAGAATCATTTCACATCTCATCATATCACACTTATCGGAACGGCAACTTCCTGTTATCGCTCTGACTATTCTCGAACCAATAGTTTTCATTGCGTATGCATTCTTGGGTTCGTCCTTGTCTGTTACTGTTATCCGGGTTGATGTGTGCACTGGCCATGCCAGGTCTATTGAAGGTCTCCGAATCGTGGCAAGTAGAGCTAAGCCATAGATCAACAGCTACAGCTAATACTGCAGCTGATGGTTTATCCTTCCTTTACTCTGCAGTGTACTTGAACCGTCTACTTGAGCCATGAAGACCAGGTTCTGTGGAATAGGTGCTCTGACCGCACACATCTACTATCTGAGGAGATGATTTAGTTGAGATCATCCAGAAGACTTACCTCCAGAGTTCTCTCTTCTCCCAGCAACTCCACTTTCTCCATCCGAGTCCCTGTCGTCTATCTTATATTTCTTCTTCCACTCTTCGTAACTTGGAGACAATGTCAAGGAAATAAGTGGCAGGGCGACAAAATCTGCTAATTCACTTCATTGTGCTTCAGCGATGAAGTTAAGAAGCAGGGCGTTGGTAACCTGTTTGGGAAAACTTTTATTGGTGATGACTGGTTCCTTTTAATTTGGGGTGAACATCTTTAAAGTTTGGAAGCTTTTAGTCTATGTTTTACTTAAACCTCAGGGAGCTTTCACATGTCTGGTTCGTTTATTTGGTCCGGACCAACGGGAACAGCGGACACATTGTTTATGTAGGTTTAGAATAAAGTGTTATAGACAAAATAAAATTTCGTTAATCAATATCAAGCTCCCCGAAACTGCAATAGTGAAGGTGCTATTATGTCCAGGTCTGGAGCGACAAGGACCAAGGAATTTGTGCTCTGCATTTAACCCATCCACACACGGTGGTGAACAAACGAAACCGGTGCCTTACAGGTATGGTCCTCATAGATGAGGTTTCATCTCACACCACACCTTCAACTTCTACTGGAGCCAACCAACAACCAGTCAATCTCCTTGCCAACTGGGCCACAACAGCCCTGCGGTGAAGAGTGAGGGTTTGTGTGAAATGACACATTCTTGATTTAAACTCACTGAAACAAATGGCTAGCGATGTGGAAACCTCTCCATCACCTGGCGATAAAACACAAGCTTGATTCTGATTGTAAAGTCCAGTGTGAGCTCTGGTGCAGCAGAGGCGTAATCCTTACACAGTAGCCTATTTTCATAATACTGAACGGTCATGCGCACTTATGTGTGCTTCCAGAGGGCTCCACTAGAGGGCGATAACTCACTGTTTATGTGTCATACTGACCTGAAGCAATCACAGGAATGAAATCTAGAGGCTAGAAACAGCTGAAGAGCTTTACCATTAGCTTCATGATGAGAAAGGGATTCTGCTTTCTCCATTATTTAACTACTGTAGTCTGCAGCAGATTATTTCAGATGCTCTTAGTAAAACCGAACAAGACGTCCTCTTTATAAACCGCTTGCATTTTTTACGAAAATGAGCAGAACATGTGAAGGATACAAGTTCTTCCTTTTCTTTTTTCCAGTCACCACATGTCCACTCTCAGTCTTGATTTTGCCTTTGCCATCTTTTCCTGTGTCATGAACAAAACGCTTCCTCTTGCGATCCCTGCCAGGAGAAAACAGATATGAACACCAATCTGGATCCCTCATACGCTACACAAGCATGTGACGAAACAAAATAGAAGGGATAATCCTTTCATTTCAATAACTCGTTTCAATTGTTAAATAAGTTCACTACTGAAAAAAGAAATATCCAGATTTCGGTTACATTTCCCCAGTTTATTGGACAGAGTAATGAGGAATGCTGCGGACTTGACCAGTTGAGTAGAAGACCATCATTGACCACCTCCAAAACCTCAAAAAGCAATTACAAAACAAGCGGAGACTACGAGACTGCACATGGGAAGAATATCAACAGCGCCTTGTGCAGACTAGAAAGGATTGTGAACCAAAGGCGCATCTGAGGTTAGCTTCATAAGGAGTGGCCTGAGACCGGTGTCTGTGCATCCAGAACCACCACATTATAGACGTCTATAGGACATTGGCTACAGTTGGTGAAAGAGTCAAGCCAATCCTGAACCAAAACATCAAAAAAGCAAGTAATACAGAGAATAAAGAATATTTTGAGGTATTAAGTTGTGATGTAGAAAGATGAACATCTGAAACGATTTATAAATACATTCCAACTCTGTCCAGTAGAGGGAGCCTTTGGGCTTAAGTTGGACATGAAGTGTTTGGCTATAAAAGACTGAAGCAAACCTTGAGAAAGCGGACACTGAACATCTCTCAATGCTAGAAACCCAAACAATTACTTGTATAAGCATTTATTTCATAGTTACTTTTTATATTTGTACAACTGAATTGACTAAATTAAAACAATCTAGTGTTTTCATTTAGCTAAGAGAGAATATAAGGAACATAACCACAAAGGACGAACTGTGAGTATTTTCAGCTTTGACTTTCTTTACCTTACCCGAGAATAATAAGGTAAAAGCACACAAATATAAGATGGTCAGCACCAGTGAACTACGTTGAAAGCTGATTTCATCTGCCAGCAGCGTGTAACTGAAAGAGATCTCTAGCTGTTTGGAGTGATTCTAATTGGTGTAATCTATATCAGTCACCCTTGAGTCCGGTTTGCCCTTGCCACCAGTGACTCTTAATAAGTGATTATAAAAACAGTTATAAATGCTCAAGAGTTGATTACATTCATCAAAAAGTGTATTAGAAATAATGCTTTTGTGGAGCACATTACCTGGTTGTTAAACATGTTAGAGGTGCGTAGAGAACCCAAAATCTGTACAGTGTACAGTTACAAAATGAGATATGAACAATAAACATTTCTGCTCTATTTTCCACTTGTTTGCCTCACATCGCGCTGCGCATCCGTGTCCTGGAGCTCCTTTCTCCCTTTGAAGAAAATGTGCTTTAAGGGGCTGATACGCCTTAAAACACTTTAAATCAGTTTACCGGTAAGTGAAACATTATGTATAGATTACCTGTAATGCCGTAATGTCTTCCGCCCTCCATTCCACCTCCTCCGACACATTGCTTCACTCTTAAGGTAAGGTTTCACATTTGTGAACATATTACGTATTTTGCTTGTGTTTTATTCTGTTTTATTATCATTTATTACATTAACAATGTGTAGATTTAAGGATTGAAGAAACATTACTTGATTTTTCTCTGGTTTTCCCTTTATTTATCTACTTCTACTGTTGTTTCTGAGAGCCGCTGCACGGATTAGGCGTTTTACATGTAAAACATGCTTCGAGATACGAAATGTTCGAGATACGAACGTCACCCTGGAACGGATTAGTTTCGTTTCTCGGGGTACCACTGTACTCAAAAAGTACAAGTACCTGAAAAATCTACTCAGGTAAATGTAATCCATCACTACACACCTCTGCTTGTGTTTAATTAAGATGAGTGAAGTACATAAATGCACAAGCATAATAACTATAGCAAGTGTTTCTCACCACTTCATGAGGCTTTTGTGTTGGCCGAGAGTGGTGCTCTCATCCCCCATCAGATCAAGAACAGCATCAGCGGCTTGAGACTGAAACGTCACCCCGTCAGAGCCCAGACAGAGCCTGTGAAGAGTGCAAGCATTCATTAATCACTGGGAATTAGATAGATAGATATATAAATAACTATTATAGATATATATAAGTAAGGTTGTAAGAAAAAATAGCGCTAATAATCATTTAAACTTTAATCGGTATCGATTGTTCAACCATAAAATGTTTACCAGCTGATCAGAGTAAAATGTTTAAAAATCACAGAATGTCTATTAGCCAATCAGAACACAGCAATAAACCAACCAATCAAAATCCTTACCCTCGCTCTGAGTCAAAGTCTTTGGGTTTGTAAGGGATGTAAAACTCTTCATCTTTTCCGGATCCTCTCTTCTTTTTGCTCTTAACTCCATCAATTTTCACCTCTCGCTTTCGCTTTTTTCCTCCAACCACCTCAGAGAACACAGTCTGGAGACAGTTAAGGTTGGGACATTAAATGTACTGTTAAGAAATTCACATTTACTTCTTGCCCTTCGATCTAACCAGACAGTCGGGGTTAAGGAGATGGTGTTGTCATTCTCCGCTTCACCCCGCAGCAGCACGCACACACGCACATACATACATACAAAACGCGCTTACGAGAGTTTAGGAACAAATAAACATTGTTTATTAGGCAACAATGCTCCGATTACAGTTTGACATGTCCGCATTGGCATCAGTGGAACTGAAATTTCTTTCACATTGTTAAAGGGTAGGCTACAATTAATTTATTCCCCTAAGTAACTACTGCGTTCCGTTTGATCTTGAATCAAAACGCTCGGTTTGGCCTGCAGTTCCCGGTCCGTATGTGACCGCTTCTGGGTCCGAATCACGGTCCACCTGCTCTATGGCTTGCCTCAATAGAGCAAAGGCGCTCAATGAGAGCTGATCGTCCACTTCATCCGTCACTAAGAGCAGCATCCATAAGGGAGTCGGGTGGGAGTGACTATTTTATGTCTTTGGAATGCTCTCGATTTCCATCAAGGGTCCGTTCATCTCGGATTTTATCATGGGCCGTAAAGCTGATCTTTTCCATCACTGAAACCTGGCAACTGTTTTTACTCACTAAACATGGTTGTAAACTCTGATTTCTAGTTTGTTAGTAGGCCCAGGTCATCGGGCAGAGGTGGGAGCCTGGCTGTTTTTTTAATAATGCTTTGCTTAAAATGAAAACTATTATTGTTTTTGACTCTTTTGAATCTCTGGTACTTTGCTTGAACGGCTCTGTACCAAGCATTCTGGCTGTCTACAGGCCTCCAAGACGTTTCTTGTGCCTTTTAACAATTAATTTGATCGTGGTGGGTGATTTTAACTTTCACATTGATGAACCTGGCCTCTACTGAACTTTTATCTACTTTTATACTAATACAGTGCAACCCCGAGATACAAAATTAATCCGTTCCAGGGTGATGTTTGTATGTCAGACATTTTTTATCTCAAAGCAAGTTTTAGATATAAAACGCCTAATCAAGAAACAACAGAATAAGTAGATGAAAAAAATTAAAAACCAGAGAAAAATCAAGTAACTTTTCTTCAATCCGTAAATCTACACATTTTTAATGTAATAAATGATAATAAAACAGAATAACACAAGCAAAATTCGTAATACGTACACAAATGTGAAACCTTACCTTGAGAGTGAAGCGATGTGTCGGAGGAGGTGGTGAAACGGATGCAGAAAACATTACGGCACTACGTATGAAAGATAACTTTCTCGAGATATTTCACGAATTACTGACACCAACACGGTTTCAAGCAGAAGCAGACACAGATGGAGAGACGCTTCTGAGAACGCGTCACAGGGTTTCTCTAAGTTGCGCTACAGAACATCACTTTCCACGTTATAAACATTATTTCTTTTACGACACCTTGACTCTAACATTTGTTATAGTACATTATTAGTAATCTATACGTAATGTTTCGCTTGATTAAAAAACTGATTTAAAGTGTTTTGAAGCGTATCAGACCCTTAAAGCACACTTTGTGCAATGTGCCAGGACCCAGAAGAGCAGCTTGACGTCAGACTAAACAAGCGGATAATAGAACAAAACTGTTGGTGGTTGTTTGTATCTCAAATTTTTCATCGTATCTTGAAGCAAAAAATTTCCCATGAGACCTTTCGTATCTCAAACATTTCTAGTACAAGTCGCAGCATTCGTATCTCAGGGTACCACTGTATAGGAGTTTCAGATACCATCGGATCACTCGTTTCTCACATTCACAGTTTCACTGCACAAGAGGCACAACAACTAGCATTCCATTAGTTTTAGGAACCTTACAAATGTGGACCTGGGCCATCTGTTTGCGAATATTCCCACTCCCACAGCTGATATAGACCTCTCCACCTTTGAAAACCCGCTCTGTCTCATTTGAAAGCTCAGCTACCTGGTTCGCGAGTGAACTTCTCACCATCAAGGCTATGGGTCGTCAACTGGAGCACCGGATCCGTCGGACTGGTGTTCAAAAGGACGTATCGTGATCTCATACAAAAACAGCTTGGTGCGAGCCAAACATGAGTACTTTGCTGATCAGATTGCCACTGGGTCTCATAACTCGAGATCAACGGTTACAAACAGCTTATTTGCTCCCCGCACTGACTGTACTAGGGTCTGCGAGCTTTGTGACCCATTCATGTCTACCTTCAATGCTTAAGTTAATTTCAATTATGCATCTTCCTGCCAAACTACCCCTGCTGGCTCTAGTGCGCAGACTTGGATCCAACTTCTCCTAAAAACTACAGACCAATCTCTAAAATCCTGGGAAAATGTGTTGCTTCTCAGCTCCATCAATTTTCTCTCTAACAACAGCTTGCATGAACAGTTGCATGCTGGGCTTCCGTCCCCAGCACAGTGTTGAGACAGCATTGCTTATTCACAATGATCTCCGGAACGCCTGGTTTCTATTTTAATTTTGCTTTATTTTACTGCTGCATGTGACACCATGGCACACAGTATATTACTGTCGAGACTGGAGGACATTGGCCGTTTTAAAATGGTTTTAATCATGTCTGACATGTCGTTTTCAATATGTTCAACTTGGACCCTACCGCTCTAAATCATCTGTTGTCACATCTGGTGTCCCTCACGGATCCGTCTTGGGGCCTATGCTTTTTCTTGTCTACATCATCTCAATTAGCTCCATTCTCAGAAAACACAATATTCACTTCTACTGTTACGCTGATGACCTTCTTCTTCTCTTGTACCTCCTTCTCCCCCCGTCGCCTGTCTCTCTAAGCTGCAATCTTGGTTCATCAATAACCTACTTAAACTTAACAATTAAAAAATGGAAATAGTTCCTAATCTGGCTCCAAATCTGCTTTCCAAAATAAATTCCATAACTCTGTCTCTAGATGGCGTAACTCCCCCTCCAATCTCATATAAAGCAAAAATAGTCTGGGTGTCATAATTGATCGCACTCTCGAGTCGCATATCAACTCTGTCACCCGCAAAGTATACGACCACATCAGAAATTTCACGATCCCGTTCTTATCACCCAGTGCAACAGCCACCCTAGTCATGTCGCCCCCTATTGATTTCTGTAACTCCCAGTTCCATGGCCTTCCCCCAGCTTTTTCCCCACCGCTGTAATCTGACGGGTCATTAGTACAGCGCCATCTGGCTGCAGGAAAATGCCGGCTGCGGAGTGCAGCGGCTACACCACTTCCCCGACCCCTACTTCATCCTGCAATGTTCTTTTCCTGTATTTGTCAATGTGCTTGATTGCAGATGGCTTTTTTAACCTGTTCCACAGTGCTCTTTTTTTTTTGAAGGACAATGCGGATCTTTTTTTAAGCTAATTTACCTAATGTATATCCATTTTCTCTGTTTCTCTAAATATGCTACCTCTCATCACTGGCCTGTCCCCATCCTGTCTATGTCTGTGGCCAGAGGGGGTCCCATTTCACTACATGTAACAGTGTATGTGACAAATAAAGGGTATATCATCATTATCATCATCATCAAGGTGGTGAACAGGTTACAGGTCGTCCAAAATTCAGCCGCATGGCTAATAACCTGCACGTCTCGGACTGAGCATATCACCCCCACTATCAAACAGCTGCACTGGCTCAAGCTCACAATTTAAACTTCTTCTTCTCACCTTCACGGCTCTGCACGGTTTCGCTCCTTCCTACCTCAGTGATCTCCTCACTATCCACAGTCACTCTTGATCCCTTCGGTCAAGCTCAGCAATCACTCACTCGTCCTCTCTGGGTGAGGGTGCATTCTGCTCGTCTGCTCCAGCCTTGTGGAATTCTCTCTCGAATGAGATCCGCGGGTGTAATGATATCCAGTCTTTTAAAACCAAACTTAAAACTTTTTTATTTAGAAAGACATTCTCTATTTAGTCGCCTACTCGTTTACTTTTAGCTCTGCATGTCCTGCCTGTTCTTTTATTCTTTTCAATCATGTATGTTTTATTCCTTGTTTTATGTATTTTGATGTAAGGTGTCCTTGGGTGACTAGAAAGGCACCAGTAAATAAAATGTATTATTATTGTTATTAATATTCCCACAGAAGAGCAGGATGAAGGGTCTAGGGAAAAAAAACTGATGAGGCTCACTAAAAAGGCGTCTAGGAGAGAGATTCCAGCAAAGGAAAGATAAAAAGAAGCTTATTGAAAAACTTTACTGATCTAGAATAATTTCCGCAACGGCACAAATTTTTCAGAAGAGCCAAGAGCACAAGAGCCATCACCTGAATCTCCGGGTCCTGCTCCTCCTCCTGTAGGTCAGCACTGGTGGCTTCTCGATTGGCTGGACTCTCCATTTTCAGATCTGCTCGAGCTCTAGTGAACTTCTCCACTCGGTGAGTGTCGCGAGATCTCTTGGCACGCATCACTTCACCAGCGCTCGACTTGTTATTGGAGTTGATTTCAAAGATGGTCTGAGGGCAACAAACACCTTCACTTAACATAGTGTAACATAAGCATTCATCTTGCAAAGTGCTTGTAGAGCAGATCCAGACAGGGTAGCAGAAATGCCATGTAGGGTTTCCTCCTACCATTACATAAAAGGGCAGCGGAACTAATCCCCAAACAAATCATCTACTCCCCGCCAAAGCTTTAGAATATCTGCAAGTAAACAGAAATGCCACGATAAACTTTAAGGATGATGATCTGAATCATTTCGGCACGGCTCCTGTTTTCTTTTCAAGCAGTGACTAGAGATGTTCTTTCCTGTTTTTCTCCAGCGATATAGACTTTGTTTTCAATCCTCTGTATATGTCTATTGTGAGACCCGCGTGTGCGTATTTGTCCGAGCTGAATTTGGTTTTAGGTTCAATTAATTTCGTTCTTGCATATTGAATAAATACAGTGGTAACCTGAGATACGAATGCTTCGAGTTCCAAAATGTTTGAGATACGAAACATCTTGCTGGAAATTTTTTGCTTAAAGATGCGAAGAAAAATTCGAGATACGAACATTTACAAGCTGTTCTGCTGTATTTTCCACTTCTTTGTATGACTTCGCATAACGCTTCCAGGTTCTTGCGCTACTATCTCCCAGTGCAAAAAGGGTCTGATACTTTAAAACACTTCAACAACACAGAGAAACATTATGTATAGTAGTGCTGGGTTATATTAATCACGATATGGATTATTTTATATCACGATAACGATATATATCACGATATACCACAATAAAGTACGTTTTCAGTTATTCTCTGAAAAGTTTGACAAAAATATCATTGCATACTTTTTTTTGCAACTTTATTTTGAAGTGACATTTAACTGAACTGTCACAAATGAGAGAAACTAAATTTTAGTGCAGCAATGTAAACGTATCAAATGACAACAGATGTGGTGGAGGTAGAGCTACAGTAGCCTTCACATTTTTTTAACCACATCATAGTTATTTAAATAGTATTATCACAATAAACTATTTAATAAAAATTAAATAATGGATCACACTGCAAACATCTTTCTCTAATTGGGCCCGGCATGCGTTATATAAGCGAGGCAACTCGACATTACTGAAGTGCTTACGACTGGGCATAACGTACCTCGGGTCAAGCACTTTGACGAGGTCTCGGAAGCTACCCTTCTCAGCTGCATACACGGGGATCATGCCTTTACAACAGTAATGCAAGATGGCACATGTGATTTCTTTATGGCACTGGGACATTTTTCCATACGGTGTGCATTTTATGAAAGACTCTTTAATTTTAGGCTGGCTATATTTTTTCTCGCCACTTGCCTGGGCTGTTTCACAACTTTCTTCCCGTCGCATTTCTTCGATTCTCCAGTATTCTTAGCGTTGTTAGCGTCGGGCGCGGAAACAGTTTTTTGGCAGAGTTTGCAGATGACTGTCTTCTGCTCTGTGTCGGAGCTCTTGAAGGCAAAATGCAACCAAATCACTGACGTACTCCCACGTTTCGGTAAAAGTACTTCTTGGGCTGCTGCCTGCGTAGCAGTTTCAATTTGTTGCGACTCCGGGCATTCATCTTCAACCTCTTGCGTCTCCATCTTTAACCTCTTAAGCCCTGAGGCCTATTTTCAGAAAATCCTATACTTTTACTTTTTAAGGCATTTCTCAGCTTTTACAAGGCCTAAACTGCAAATCTTGGTATCAAAATGAAGATAGGTTCTTGGGGAGTGGTGTGGATGAGTTAATTTGACAGTCAAGAACACAGGGTAAGAGTAATTGATGGTGGAATGGCCAAAAAATGAACTCCGCCTAAAAAAAAACACATGTTTCCTCCAATATCTCCTTATTTTACTTATAACGAAGCAAATAAACACAATCAATTGTAACAACTACATGTCAAGGACATCTGTAGCAAGTTTGGTGTTCATACTACAAGAAACTAATATTCTGTAAAGGTTTTGATTGAACAAAGTTCAGGCGTAATCCATGTTGGCACAGTTTGGCACAATAATTGAAATATGGAAAAATCTTGTCCAAAGCTTCAGCTACGTTCATAGTCTTCTTTTCTTGCTTACGGGACTTGATTTCAGCAAAAAAAACTCCTAAAGAAACGCTGTAAAAGGGAGGTGGAAGCTCATTTACCCCATCTTGCTGCGCTTTTGGGAACCTTTCATTC